>JAODUP010000496.1:52500-157500 GCA_025642065.1 Paralvinella palmiformis
GAGAGAGAGGAGAGAGAGAGAGATGTTGTTAAACAGCCACTTTTGTGTACAGACATGGTTCCCACAGCCAAGAAAACGTTATTTTCCATGAGATTTCCAGGAAATAATACAAGATTTAAAGGCAATAAATCAAGGTACGTGAGGAAAACAGATCTTATTTATTCAGTGTATGGTCTATTATTGACATTTCCATTTTAACTTTTATTCAATTTTTAACTGACATTACCCGTACTCTTTTTCTTCTGCAATTGAAGTTTTCTTCTACAGCCATAATATTGACGGGCTTTTGTTCTAGGTGATTTTTTCACAGACAATATTATTTCCAGAACATTTCCTGATTTTTGTAAAATTCAAGGACTTTTCCAAGATTTTGAAAATAAATTTGTTGTTTTCCAGGTGGTGTGGGAATCCTGACAGAGTAGGCTAAATGGTCGAGCCTTAAAGGTAATGGGGCCAAGTGAAAGATGAAACATCCTTCAAACATAACCCAGTATGTGTGCGTGTGTGTGTGTGTGTGTGTGTGTGTGTGTGTGTGTGGTGTGTGTGTGTGTGTGCGTGTGTGTGCGTGTGTGTGTGTGTGAAAGAAAGAAAGAGAGAGAGAGAGTAATATAACTCTCATAAGAAGTGCCGATTTTAGGATTACAACTATTCCTTTCCTAATTCTGAAGATGACTGAATAGTGAGTGATTATTCCTAAATGTTTGACCTCGTCAATGGCATGACCTATAATCTGACACATATAGTCCAGGGATGGCTACTAAAGACGATAGCTCTATTTGTGGTTTACGTCTTTCTTTCTCCAATAACTTCTATCGGGTTTGGTGATTGTGCGTTTTTGGTGATTATACTAGCTCCTCGATTGTATATTTTTGGTGATTGTATAAAATAAATAAATAAGTACGTCACACACACAGATATATATATATATATATATATATATATATATATATGGCTAAGTGGAAGGTTAATAAGGGTTTCGTTTATTATTGCGCAAAACAGCTTTCATAATTCATTATGTGCTCATCAAATTAGTACACCGAATAGGATGACGGGAATTTTGCTTCTGAAATATAATTACTTTTCCGCGTCAGATCCTGTAGACTATAATTCTTGAAATAAACGGGAGATTGTTAGAAACACCTTTACTAAATAATGCTCAACCAAACAAATTTAACAATAAAGGTTTTTATTGTGTATACTGAGGTTATGCTGATTTCAGCTAAAATTTGCAACGTTTTTTGGCATCCTTTACTATTAAAAGACCAAAACGCAGGCGGGGTTTCGTTTCTATGATGTAAATATCGCGCGGTGCTAATATTGATTAACACAGCACCACATATAAAGCTAGTTGTGGGTGTCGCACTAAAAACACAGAAGCGGACATGGGGTAATTAAGGAAGAGTCAGTGATATGTTTAGTATTAATGCGTCCTCCCCCACCCGGACATATAGTCTAGGAGTCGTCCCACAAGAGGACATCCAACACTGACCTAAAAGAAAACTTTTAGGTCAATGGCATCACACATATACAACTAACCGGATTCGGAACAAAACACTTAAACGACTACTATTTGCTCTGTTGTAATGTAAGCCCGCATTATAGGAACGCGCTAAAATGCTGGGAACCATGATATGGAAATATTACGCATAAGCGAAAACAAACTTGTTGGTCGTATCAACTTTACAATTTTTCTCCTACGTTGTGGCAAGTTCTTTCTCTGTAAACGGATTAAAATGTCCCACTACTCGCATTGATATTAATATTATTTCTCTATTCCCCAAGTTGCGACTTACTGAAAAGATTTGCAGGAAGATGGAATAGTCATAACGCATCCGCAAAGGTTACGTAGCCGAGTTGTGTCACAATGAGTCATCTGAAGATGCGTCACCAAATTGGTACAAATTCGGTAAAGCCGACATCCCATTCTCCTAAAAGATATTGTACCGTGGATCTTACATCGGATATATGAAGTAACTGATTATTAAGACAGAAAGCAATTATTGAACGATTGCCAAGTTCAACTGAAATTAATATCAGGTATTTTCTGTATCAAGCATCTGCACCCGGAACAAAAACCCAATCTCTTAATCGTGTCAGAGGTTGTATTCATCTGCACCTCATCTAAATTGATAGCTATCATTTGTGTAAAATCAAGATTCATTTTAACATTGTGTGCATTAAGGAAATCTGTCTTGTATGCACTAAAAATACAACACGGAGTGAAAATTTCTGTATATAGACGCTTAGTGGGTTTTTTTTTTAATTCTAGGCTATTAAAATGTTCTTCCAGTTATGTTGGCTCTACTTAATATTAGCAGAATCTGCTTTCACCATAGCAACATCTGCCTGAACTACAGATCCAATGCGTGCGTGTGCGTGTTGTGTATCTGTGACATCATTTTAAGAATCATACCGCACAATAAATAAATAGTTGAGACGAATTACGAAGATAACAACATAATTTATTTCTCATTTTTCGTGATCGGCTGTTCGTGATCAAGCCGACTTCAGCAATTTCCATTTATAACACCATCATGCACATGGAGAGGATCAGCGAGCGTGATGAACATTGGTCAAAATGATGCTCGAAGCAAAAATCACAAAAACCAGCAAAACGTTCGTCTATAAAGAAGATCGGTGAGAAGAGAAACGCGCCGGACGCTAATTGTGCACCGGCATACACCGTGAAGATGGGGATATTTCACTTCCAGAAGCACCTAAAACACCAGCTAAGACTGACAATACGAAAAACATATCACAAAATATGTACGTAGAAAAACTATGTATAAATAATTTAAATGTACAATATATTTGGTCCCATAATGGGGAACTGAATCGCGGATACAAATCGATTACGTTTTGATTAAGAATTCGTGTTTCACAGTGCGCGCATGCGTGTATAGATAGACAGACACACGACAAAAGTCCAATACGCGTGCTAAATCGTCTAAGGTCGCGATCCATCATACACAGTCTACAGCAAACCGTCGATTTAAACATTGTACTTATAGCGATATAATGTGCTTCACAATCCGGGATCATAGTACAACATTAAACCCACGGTGCATGATGTAGTGAACATCGACACCAATCATCTGAAACTAACTAAACGGAACAGAGGGTAGAGCATGAGAAATAAAAAAGCAGGCACTTCACAAGGAACCCTGTGTCCCATATTGTTTTTTTTTTTCTTTATGGGATAGTTCGGACAGTCAACTTTGGTATATTTCTAGGTATATTTCTAGGCCTCCTGAAGATGCGAATACCCAGCATTAGGGCAGAGCCCCGATTTCGGGCTCTAGCGGCTCGATGATAATCATCACTATTGGGTTGCTGTCAATTAATGAATAAACGGAAAACAGAGAAATATGACAGCTATATGGCACCAAGGTATGGATATTCATTACCAACTCGACTGTTTATTTTCAACTTTAGAGCATATTTTAACTGAATGAGCTTTGAGGACAATCTTTTTTTTAAATGGTTGTTTCAGAATGATCCCTTTCTGAGGCTGATCAAGAACAACGACCATCAACTGATCCAAGGCCACTCTTCGACCAAGTCGGAATACATCTCCAAGTGTATTATCATCCACATTTGGAAGTAGGCAGCCGAAGTCAAAACGTTGTACATCTACTTGAGGGAGGGGAGCATTTTAACTTTTCACGCAAATAATTGGCACACAGCATTACTGGACAGGACCTCTCCTTTAATAGCTCATAAAAGGTGGCTGAAAATGTAGATGAAGCACACCTTTACACTCTAAAAAGGCCGATTTAAATTGAATTCCCCACAGCAGATAAGCTGCTGTGTGTGTGTGGGGGGGCGTAACTCTTCCTGTAAATAAGCCACGCACGGCATTACTCGAGACGACCTCTATTTTATTTGGTCATAAATAATTGCGGAACAAGATGCAGATAGATAATAAAATGTGCCCCGCTGCAGACTAAACGGGCCAACGCAAATTAGATTCCCCAATCACTGAACACACACGTGAAAGTTATCATAGAAATATATTAAACCAATACAGCTTTAATCAATGACTAACTGAAAGTACTACTAATAATAATCATAATAATAATAACCAGTCACACATCGTGGCAGCTGCATGCTTAAAATGCAATTGCTATACATCACACACTAAAACAATACACATTAACTACTCCAGCTTGACTTGACAGCACATGATTACATTTATCCTTTGCATTAGTTCAAGGCACGATAAAATCTCTTTCCAGTTCCTTTATCTGCTCGCATACGATAAGCAAAGCTAAACACATTTTATTTAACATTTAAAATTCCAAAAAAGCAGTAAAGATCAAAACATTTTCTGTCAATTAGACAAACATGACTCGTGTGTATGTGTGTGGATATATATATATATATATATATATATAGTCAGGCAACTCATGATTAACTGAACCTCAGATAACTGGACATCAAAGCTATCCAGTTAATCAATAGCTGAGAGTATATACACTGTTCAAATAATAAAGATAATTTATCTTGATATGTTAATAACAATTAGAGTAAATGAAAATCATTCTAAGATCACATGACTGAAATGGATTGAATCTGTAACTCAGAAATGTATCGATTTACAGACAAAAGAAGACAAAACACCATTCACGTGCATAAACAACCGATCAATTGTCACATTTGATCAACTCAGGCGAAGCTTTCGTGAAATTCACTAAGGGCTTTAATCGGTTCGATGCCCTTCATTTTGGTTCCCTTGCGAACCTTAGCACCGAGCTCATCGCGGTTCTCCTTGTGCACCAAGGGTTTCTTCTCCGGCGCCTTCATCTTCCACGTGACCAGGCTCTGGAAGATCAAATGCATCAAGGCCGTCAGTAATATGGCCACAATTGGTGTAGATACAGAGAAAGAAATATCGTTTTCCAAGGTATCACATGTAAAATTGGTCGGTTTTACTCGGTTGAATTACAAATTTCAAAAAACTTTTTAATGGTCTCGATATTGCTGATGGATACAAACTGCCAAATTAAAAACTAAATGCAAGACATTTTGGTGACTGTACGAGTGTAAAAGGAGGAGTTATAAAAGTCGAATTAATTTCTTGGATTTTCTAAGGGCAACATCACATTTCAACGAATTTACCAGGATAATTGTAGCCCCAAATGGTGTCAAGGGTTTTAATTGATCTATAGCAGTGTTGCTTCTAGGATCTAGCCAGTGTGGGGGAGCTCCCCCTTAGGTTTCAAAAATGTGGGGGATTTTAATGTAACATGGCCACTTGGCATAAAAACCATTCAGGGGTACAAACGCATACCCCCAGGAATATTTGAACTGAAAATGATGACATTTGCATCCTATTTGAAGTATTTATACACATGTATGTATGCATATCACTTACTTAATTATACTGTAACATGAAAAAACAAGACTACAGAAATGCTTCAAAATGTTATTGATGAGACTCATTTTTACATATTTACAGCTAACTCATAGTCAAAGTCAGCCACAGAACATTTTGATGTTTTAATTTTCATCAACACAATGACATAAAAAAGTAATTTACTAGTACCTCATTTTAGTCACCTCACAATAATGACACAATAGAGTGAGCTGATGCAAAATCAACAGCGAGTAGCAAAAACCCAAATCTTTAGCAAACAGTAATTAAATGAAATTTTGTATTACCATTTCAGTCATAATGTACTTCTATTTCTGAATGTGAAAACTTCTGGGATTACGTAAAGCTGGTAAGATGAATGCTGTTCAGCTTTTGACCAAGTTACACTTTTCTCTTTGTTATTGTACTCATACGTAGATGATTGTGTATGTGTATGGTTATATGGGCCTCATGTTACAGATGTTAGTGTACTCACGTATCGTCCTCCAGCACGGGTATATTTTGTTGATGCCACATAAGATGCCTTTGACAGCTAACACGACAGCATTCATCAGATTCTTAGCTGCTTGGATCAGAGAAGTGGCACTGTCCAACTGGGGGAGGTAATAAGTTGATATTATTGACGGTGTCCAAGACACACACATTAAAAGGTTTCATCATTTTGTTGAACTAAATATCTGCTTTTGCTATTGTCTCATTTTTCTGGGATTATAAATACATACTTTTTACCTCCACACACACACACACACACACACACACACACACACAAGTGTAAAATCAAGACAACACCAGTACTTACACCTGACACAATTAATTCTCCACTTATGTTCTGTACATCAGCCTTCACCTTACTAGTAATATTTAGCTGGTGACAGTAGAGTGATATACGCTCAAGGTAAGCCAACAAATCACTCTTACTAGCCGAGTCTGGACACTACAAAATAAACACATCTATGGTTATTTTTATTTGTTATTTTAATAGTTAATAGTATATTTTACAGCATCATTCATGAAGACACTTTCAGTGACACCTAATCCTTTGTTTTGTATCTTCTATACTTTCTATTAATTTATCAGATGTGTTAGTTTAGTCTCCGTGTTGACCACACCAACAAATACAGACATGGACTGGATTTGAACCCACAACCTGGAATGCTTGCAGTGCAGTGCTCTATGTATTGCATCACCGAACCTTCCAATATATAATAACAGCTTGAAGATATCGGTGACAAACTTTCAGTATTTTCTGGTAAATTACCTTCCCAGACCAATTTAGATAGAAAAAAAACACAAATAAATTTATTCTCAAATGTAAATTAAATAATATTTACAAATGCTTTGAATATTTACACATGACACAGGTTTGCAGGACTAAAAATGTCAGACTAAGACACACAAAAACAAAAACATGTACTTAAAAAAGTCACCACTTCATCCTTGTAACACCAATCATAAAGATACATGCTATGTAAGCTAGTAATTAAAGATTAATACAAAGTCCACGAAAGGTACAAAAGATAATTATGTCTAATAATATTTAAAGTAAATTTTGAACATCTTTGAATCATTACCTGGTCTACTATCTGTCTACATAATTTATCTTTGGATCATTTACCTGGTCTACTATCTGTCTACATAATTTATCCAGTTTGGAACCAGCTTCTGAGATCTTCTTAGCTGCATTGATCACATCCATCGTGGTTTTTAGTGGGCCACGTCCCCTGGTAACGAATAACAAACAAATCGGACATAAAGACGAGATGGTAATTTTGTAATTTATCTCGGGTATTTTCTCACCCGAGATTATGACAACTAATTAATGTACGATTATGAGAAGATATAATATTGCATTGGCAGTTCTGAATTGACTATTTGTACAATGCTTCAACAACATTCCACTCGCAGCGTCTGAGTATGTTAGAAAGGTGCCAGTGATATAACAACGGTGTATACACAAATCAATTACCAGGCATGTGTATTCCGAATCTGGCTTTAAAAAATTAGACTGAAGCAAACCTGGGAGGTATTCATGTAGGCAAATAACAACATCAAAACTTCACCATTAAAGCATGATAAACAAATGTGAATTTATACATCACTACCAAAGGTCTAACTTTAAATATGTGAGCTTTCTAACAAGTCAACTCAATTGCCCTTTTGATGATTTCCATTCGAAGCCAAGAAGATCCTCTTTATCACATTACAACTAAATGGGCCGAGCGACCTCCAAAGGTAATGAAGCAAAATCAAAGATGAAACAACCTTCAGATATGCCCATACCGAGATTTGAACAGGGGTGGTAGTGATCTGTAGTCCAAAATCCTATCGTTAGACTACGGAGGCACCCTGCAACCATGGATAGAGAAGACAAACTAAAAATCCCCAAACCTCATCAATGTTATCATTTTGTGACATAAATACCTGGTGAAGTCGGTCATTTCCATCATTATCATACACATCTGTTTCGACAGGACGATGATGTCGTTTCCGCTGTCGTCCCATTTGGCCATCTCTCTGTCCAGTCGGGCCTTCTCCATACGGAACTCGTGTACCTGTTGCTGGATCTTCTTGCGCTCCTCCTCGGGCAGGCACCTCATCTTGTCGCGGTCGCTGCGCAACTCGTAGGCGACGTCCTCCTGATCAGTGACGTGACTTGCTGCAGGTTGAAGGTCAGAATGGAGACATTAAGTGTGTTTGCCAAATGCAGTGACAAAGAGTCTAACTGGGATTGTCCACAGGCAATATTAATCTTTGAAGATGCTCTAAATATTTTCAGATGGCTAAAATCGATCTGAAGCTTTAATGTATATGTACAGAAGGAAAGCCTTATAAAGGTAGTCAATTAGTGGGTGCATGCACACACACACACAAACAGACACACACACACAGAATTCCATTCATCAGTCTAGCACATTCTGGTTTGACAACTACAAGAACAATTATCTGCAGACTTGTCAACAAAGCGAACAATCCAATCGGCACAATTTTATCAAAACAGTCAATAAACAATTAGCTAACAACTGGATCGTATTATGAATAGAAATTGCCCAGACACATTCCAAATGATAACATACCATAGGTGTATTCGCTAGCTCTGCTACCCTCATAGTCATCATGGCAGTCTATCTCAGAGTCTGTATCTATCTCGTCTGGACTCTATTACAAATACATCAATACTATTATATAAAGTCCCATAAAACAACTGGCTCAGGGTAAACATTGATTCCACAGGACAGCAGGTCTATTTTAATCCACATTTTTTTTGCTCAAAATTTAAACATTTCAACATATCACCACCACACATCCTGCAACACTTCCAGATTGATAAAAATATAATATGGCTCAAAAATAAGTTATCTAATATAACATTTACTAAATATTTTGGATGAAGAAATGGCTTAAGGTAAACAATACGATACTATAAATAAACACAACATTCACATATTCCTTGAAATGTTGGTAACTAAGGGAGACGAACTGCTGAGAAACAATAGATTAATGTAGTTGATTTTGAACTAAAATATTTCATCTCTATTTGATGTCTGACATGAAAAATACCATTATTGTGCTTAGATATTTTATACCATATATTATACCAGGATCTTAATTTTTTTATGTATTCGGCAGCATCTTCTTTACAAACATTATTTTTTTAAATCAAGCTATTTAGACTTATTTATATTCATCACTGAATGTTGAAGAGTAACTAATAAATCAATGATTAAAGGAAAATTTGATACATTGTTTGTGTAAATTGTAATAAGGCAACAGATCAAAGATACAACAAATATTAATAGTTATGCATATATTATGATAAGTATCTCAAGCTGGCTGTATTATATGGTTTAAAAGACCATACAAGTCTCATAGTAAGGTCAGTATACTGGTAATTACTGTTTCAAAATAGTAATCTTGATACAGGTATTTTATGGTAATTACCCAGTCATCCAGGTGATTTAATAATACACCGAAGAATTAGAAAACGAGTAAATGACGACTCAAACACAGAACATTAAAAAACTTACCCTTATCAGAAGAACAGCTCTGCGTACATCCCTCACGCCATCGTAAACCCTTTGGGAGGCGTCGACGAACTCCACCTCATCTGCCTCTTGTGGTGGGCGAGCAGTCAAACAGTCAACAGCGCCATCAACATGACGAGCAAAATGAGGCACCACTGTAAAATATTAAACGTATTACAGATGTGTAGGTATGTATATACCTTAGTTCACTTCAGTGTAACTTATTCTGACAGCAGAAATTTATATTGAATGCCCCTGGTACTTTAACATACTTCTAAACAAATAAATATATAATTTATGTAATACTATATACTAGCTATTCTTGTTTGATTGTAACCATTATTTAGTAGATTCTAGTTTTACAGCTTTAGCATGGATATTAGTCATAAAAACATTCTGAGGAGCTAACATAGAGTGTTGCGTAAAAGTATATTAACACCAGTTCTATCTCCAATAAGTTTCCATGATAGCTACGTTTATAAATATGAACAATTTTGTTCACACTATGGCAAAACATTCCAATTAATGCTACTTAGTTTTTCTGCATGCTAAAGAAATTTACCAAGCTGAAAAACTAAATCTAAGAAATTTTTGTTGCTTATCAAAATTAATCAAACATACCAGTAAAAAAACATTCATAAATTTATGGATAAGGACAGTTTTATAAACAGTAATTGGTTAAATTAAATCCTCAGTCATGTGTCACAAAGAACAGCTACAACATATAATCAGCACTTGTGGAATATCCAACCTTGGTCCCTTAGCATATATACAGCCTCCATGACTCTTTCTGTATATGGGCCAGGTTCGTAGTTATCCATTTCAGCCGTGACTACGCTACAGACACGAGCACAGCGTCCACGTATGGCTCCGGCTGTACGATCGAGCATATCCGGATCCTTCTCATGTAGAGCCAGCACACATTTGTTGACATCCTCATAGATGTGGCTTTCTGAAAGATAAAAGATGGGTACTTATGGAGGAGACACTGCACACAAGTTGCTGACTCATCATAACGTATACGGGATTCAATATAGGTATTCAGTTCCAATCACTGATGCATTATGACGCGGGTGTAACTGTGACCCGATATCTATGATCAACGTCTCAGGAATAACCCGCACTCACCAGACACTGCCAGGAAGTCTTCTATTGTCGTGATGTCATCAACGGCTTCAGTTAATAAGCGGACCTGCTTCTCCCAGGCATCCTTGAACACATCCATGTTCTCTAGCGCAACCTTCGACCTTGGCCGGGCGGCAAGGATCCTTGCTGCATTGATAACCTAGGAGATGGCGAGTTCTAACATGGATTAACGAGTCTGAAGGAGTCTGTGGATTTCTGACATTCATTAATACATCTCCTCATCAGAGTTGAATGATATTTCTGACCATTGGCACTATAGAAGTTTTGTTATTATTATTATTATTATCATTGCGTATATTTACCTGAGGACAAAGACTCTCTATCTGTGCCGCGGCCATACGAACCATCTTCACGCCCTCTTCGTTGTTGGACATTGAGCAGGCTAGATTGGCCACCTCCACCAACTTATTGGCGTGCTCCTAGATATAAATGATTCATAAATTGGTGTTCACGCTTGTTGTATACAGAAGCAAAAGTGCATTGACGAAGCGAAATTAAACGGCGTCAAATTTTACTGGCTTGACTTCACGACGCAAAAAAAAACATAACAGTTTTATTCTATCACAGCAAAGGAAGCTCTAATCTTATAGTCCAGCTTCATTACAGGAAATAGAATGCTTCTACCAACCATTAAGAGGGCATAGATATAAAATAATATTGAATATTATCACAATAAGACATAAATTAAAGACAAACTTTTTGTATATTGCTTTATTTGTGTACACCTTTTATCAGAAAAATACCATCATGTGAATAGTCACCGCCTCACTGGTCAGGGAATAAGGATTATACAACAACAAAATTGCCAAAGCAGAACGTGAAATAACAACTGCATAACACAAATAATATAATAAACAGTATGTGGTTGTATATTGACCAAAACAGCAAAATTTATGATGATCCTAGAACGAGGCTGGTGTTACTAGAGAAACTAGAATGGATAGTACATCAGCAATATATATTTACAGGGATAATACCAAAATTTCAGCCAACTAGCTTTCCAAATATTAATAGTAGAATGGACAGTTCTGTTCACCAATGGTCAACTATAGCAACCCTAAGGTATCAGACAATGAATGAGGGGTCTCACCTGGAATACTTTGGCGTGTTCCTCAACATTCCTCTCGTCTCCAGCCTTGGCGGTGTTGATCAGCACCAACAGTGGCATGTTGGTCTCCAGGAATGAGTCACTGACATGATCCATGACTGCTTTACGAAGCTGTCATAAAATGTAAGAAAACGTAACAAAAATATTACTGAAATGGTAACAAGTCAAGTTATTGTTAACCTCAGCACAGGTTACAGCTGGGACACACAGCCGTGGGGCGATTCCCTACGGAAACAAATCCGACAAACACGGGCACGTGCCAGATTGGAACCCACAGCCTGGAGGTTTGCAGCACCATGCTGTAACCGGTGCAACACTAGAACACACGAATAGCTCAAATGGTATTAACAACAAACAATTCAAAACACACTTATCTGCACCAGATTCAAAAAGTGAGAATCCCTGCGGCAACTTAACATTTTGTCCATATAAACTGCAATTTCTTTTTAAAATAGTGATAGACGTATAATAACCAAATTAATCTAAAATGTCAGATAAATTTGATAGAATCTTATAATTTATCACTATGCCTTCCACAAATAGCCACTGACATTTCCTTAAATCATAATTAATACTTTCTAGCAGTATTTAGTACAAATGTACCTGTTTACGCAGACTCTGTGTCTTCTTTGACATCTGTTCTAAGGCTTGTCCTAGTTGTTCAGATGGTCCTCTCTGTCCAACCTAATGTATTATAATTGCATCCATTCAGAATATATATATATATATTAACAATAATAACAATATAATCCAATGTATATATTTATAACGTCTACAATTACGTACACAAGTTATACATATTAAGAAATCCAACCAGGAATGGTACACGTTTTACTTAAGCACTTTACTGAATGGGTTAAATTCATTTACAGTTCAAAGGTTAATCAACAAGCACTGACACAGTAATATTAATATGGTACATCGTAATCGGTTCATTTACAAACTACAATCCTACTTCAGTCTAATACGACATCACAGATATATCAGTAAGGGACAGACTAGTAGTGATGTCTATATATTCATCACTGCCAATGATAAACAGATGGCCTTTCCTTATAGCGACCTGGATGCCACATGGTCAACAATGATATACGCAAAACGCTAGTAAAGAAATGCTCCTGGAAGCATATCACGAGGTGGGATGGGCAGGGGATGGGGTTGTTGTTAGTCAATCGGGCAACTCTTAGCAGGTGGTTAATCAATCCGTACCAGGTGTGGTACAGCTGATAGGGGTAAGACTGCTATTACTAGTCATCACATCGCGAAGTTAACATATAAAACGGTGCACAAGAAAACCAGAAAAGTTTTTGAGAAATTTCAGTTTTTACAATTCTTTAAGAAGAAATGGCCAGGGAACGATATACAAAAGTGGAATTCTTTAAATATTTACAACTTATATAATACTTATTTTTGAAGAAACGCTGCTTTAATCCAAGGGTCTTCTGAATAAGATGACGACAAAAATGTGAAGAAATGAAGGTGAAAAGTGTGCACATTAAAGAGATTTCTAATTTGTTTAATGTGCAAATTAGATAAAGCAGTGTCAAAAAAAAAAATCTGTACAAGACTCTAATAACATACAAATGACGTAGACCAGGTTTTCTTGAACAGTGTCACATATGTTAATAATCGGGGAAAGATGGTCTCGACTGGATGCATGCAGATTATGGATCACTTAATAATTGACACACACACACACACACACACTACAGTTTTGATCAACTTGTTACAATTACCAGTAAGTGGTTGACCTATAACATGTGGCAAGTAAAAAACAATAATTCAGTCTCTACTGAAACCAACATTTAATTCCATTTTGCTCGAACTCCCATTTAATTGGCATAATCAAATGTTTCTATCACAGTCATAGCCATCTACTGACTAAGTGATGATGATGATGATGATGATGATGATGATGATGATTGATGTTTTATGGCCACTCTTGTGCACATGGTAGGCTAAATGGGCCAAAGATGAAACACCCTTCAGATATGACCCACGACGAGATTCAAACACGGGTGGTAGTGATCTGTGATCCAACACGCTACTGCTATACCACGGTAACTCGAATGACTAAGTGAGTGAGTTAAAGTGATTTTGTTGTTGTTTAATCTTGACACCGAACACATCTGGTCCATAGGAACAATTGGTCCATAGGTGAAGGATGATGTTGAGAAAAACAAGATGAAACATCTCAGAGACGGGTAACAATTGGATTAGAACCAGGGCCTCTAGGTTTGCAGCACAGTGCATCACTAACTTCATTCTTCAGACACACACACACACACACACACACACAGGTGGTGGTAACATTGAAACTGCCTTAACAGAGAGAAAACACAAACAAAACACTGAATGTCTGCTCTCTTCACTTTGACTCCAATAAGGGAAAGGTCAACGTGGGTGAAGGTCAACCTATGGGCAGGGTCATTCGGTGGGATTCTAATGCAGTAAATTCACTCTAAGCGAGCGCAGCCAGCGACAATGACAAAACGCCAATTTCTAAACTCATAAACTACAAGATAGTCTTATCTGGTGAAACCTAGCTTCAGTGCTCGTGCTCTCTCTCTCTCTCTCTCTCTCCCAGTAGCCATGCACACATCCAGACGTGAACCCATCAAAGTAGCTGCTGAAAGCCGGGCTTTTACAAGGATGACCCTTGCCACAGCTAATGACAGGTTCTCTAGCCACACACAGTGCTACAGAGCTTCCCTAAACACAGGTTACTGTGCTGACTGGACACTCCAGCCATTTAATAGCCTATAATTATCATTCACATAATCTCCATCCCCTCTTTCCATAAAACACTATTAGAATCAGAGGTAGTTGGATATTTACAGGCTTGTTCCAGGCTATAACCGGCAGCAGTTTCTGTTTATTTCTTTAAATCGGTTGGCAGTAAGCTCACTGTATTACCAATTACAGTCCTGTTATACGGCCAATTTACTGAGTCTGTTTTCTTCGTCCTTATAACAGTACCGTTTGTTATTTGACGTCTGGCACCGAAAACTGGTCTGCGGAATATGGATGGCTTGGCACCTAGGGTACAGACTGCACGCGCGCGCCCGCGTGTGTGGAGAGAGAGAATGTGTGTGTGTGTGTGTATGTGTGTGTGTGTGTGGAGGTGGGGAGAGAGGGAGGGAGGGAGGGAGAGAGAGAGAGAGCGCGAGAGAGAAGGTGAAGCTCCACACGAACACGCCGACAAAAAACCTAGATTAAACTGTTGTTTACTTAATTACATCCAGTAGCATCTTCCATTAGTAGGACATCAATTCTAATAAAGACCGACTACATCAAACTAACACAATCGACAAATTAAGTCGGCTTGAAACTAACTGATGGATAATTAAAAATAACAAAACAACGCAAAATATCTCAAACCTGCAGCCCGACAATGCGATGTTCAAAAACAATACAACCAAATGGATATGGTTATGTGCACATCACATCTAACATTTGTACATCGTTTCGGTAATAATGTAAAAACCTGCCATAACGCTCTCACCATCCTCACCTGCAAGGCCAACAGAGGATGCTGCCGGCGCTGGCAGTGGCTTTGGCTGCATTGAGAAAGGCGGCATTCTGCAAAATTCCACGCTCAGCACGGGCACCGAATTGAAAAGGAGAACGCGATAGTGTAACTCACCGCTGGATGCCCAAAGGTACATTTCGCTAAATGCCCTTAATGCGATTAATATGGAAAGCTTTACGGAGACGGCGGGAAGGGTCAAACTCCCGCCGTGTCCACCGAAACATCGGGTACGGTGGTGAGCCAGACAGCCAGCGTGATAAAGGACAGGGAAAGCTCCTACGAGCCGGAGGTCATATGTACTTAGGGCATCCTGGTAAACGTGACAAATGATAACAGACAGGATCTGGCACAGAGAGACGTTGTCCGTTGTTCTGTTAGCGCGATATCACAGTGTAGGGTTCTGACTAGCTGATAATGGAACTTACTGCTTCCCTACATAATATGATAAATATAGCTTCCGTGTGTGCGTGTGAGGGGGGGGGTGGTCACCAGACCCGTAGAGATATTGCGAGGATTAAAACTATTGGCGAATGCGTGGTAGAATTCCATGTACTCACGCACGCACGAACACACACACATGAATGAGCGCGTGCATACACGCACATGTATTTGTAAAATGTGGCATTTTCTGCTAACGTTTAACACGCGGCTAGGGGAATATCGTGTATGCACATAATGGCACAACACTGTAGAGACTAACACTGTACGCGTTATCTCTAACGTTAACACACACACACTCACTCTCTCTTTCTCTGTACCCTTGGTGCCACACACACAAGGGAATGAGATTCAAATTATCCCAAATCTATACATAACCTAAAAACCTTTTTTACGGTGCACAGGAATTTCCATTAGGAAAATCCAAACTAGTTTACAAGTAACGCAACAGATCACCCCCTCCCCGCAATATCAATTATTGTTATAAACCTTCCTTTCGAGCTAAACGCCAGCCGTTTCGTGGATCAGCCAGCTTAATGAATGTCCATCGAGTTATGACTAAAAACCGCTCACATCATCGCCAAGTAAATTAATATCAGTTGACGGCCTCTAGTAGGTGTTAATCATATCTCTGTGATTAATTGCCGATTGTTATTATTATTATCATCATCATTATCATCGTCGTGTGCTATTTGCCGTGTCGACGCTTACACAATACAATATTGCCAATAACCAATTCTCTTATTCGCTATCTCGGCGAGATTACAGCAATCCGTCATCGGGCCGAATGAAGGATTACTGATGCGATTACATCGAACTGTAATTCGCCCGGAGGAGGAGAACAATCCTGGCTCGGTAAATATGACCTCGTGACAAACACATGACAAACTCTCATGGATACGAAGACTGCCTTGTTTGGAGAAATATAAAATTCCCATAAAGCCGAGAACAGCGGATAGGGAAGGACCACCGAGCGAGCTCGTCTGGCTCGTGTCGCGGTATTATACGGTAAATCCCAGCCAGTATAATCTTATGGGATGGGGATTGAATCCAGACGAAAACAACAAAAACAAACACGTTTTTATGGGACGGCCATTAGGTGGTGGTGGTACATATAGAGAAGGGGGAGGATATAGCGTTCTCATCAACTGGTCCACAAATACAATTATCATACCGTTGATTTAGAGATTAAAATCTAACAGGTACACACGCACATAAACTTGGCGTCAATAATGCACCATGGTGGCGTCTGGGAGTTTCCCACTCATCTCACCAGATGAAGTATAACTGTACACTTTACAACAAACATTTTCTAATCTAGGCACGCATGCACAAACACACACAGAGAAAACAGGTTTTAATAATTGAAATTTGCTGTGCTATCTGGGTCGAGTTCAACATTTTACCACGCTAACAGAATTATACATTTATTTTATTACGTTTGTTTGACAATAGACATATCTTTTTTTTATTTCCTATTAAGGTAGCAATCACTTGGCCAGGATGTCCGTAAGATGATTTATAAACATATAAATACAAATGTGACATAAAACACACACACACACATACACCGAGAGACACACAAATTGGTCTGATGTCTGTACGATGTGTCTGCGAACATGTCTACCTACAGTCAATCACTTCGAGGTGAATGTTAACACAGACCAGTGTCATGCGATTAGCTTGATCAGTCACATGCTTAAATCCATCAGTGCTTGCTTGCGCGCGCACACGCACGCTCACACACACACACACACACACACAATCAGTGGGCTGCCATGCAATTAGTCCCATTGTCTCAGCCATCAGCAGATGCACAATAAAGACATGATGCATCAATACCTTTTTACCAAAGATGCTTCGCTGATTTGTTTTGCACTAAACACCATCGGAACAGAATGTAAACATCGCTCAAATTAATATAGTAATTAATTATAAGCAGGAAACAAACAGACTCGTGGTACGACATTAAAATGAAAACTATTATAACTATCAATCAATGGATGGAATATCAATCAACCAATCCGCTGTTACACAAAACCTCATATTTTATCCAGCGGATAATAAATAACTTTTTAATACAAACACAGGTTCTAAAAACACATAGTCCGTTCAAGATCGCTTTCACAGATAAATAATAATTATCTTTTAAATCTCTTACAGGGTTTTTACAGACATTTTGTTGTTGTTGGTATTATTATTTCACATATTATTTGTACAGTGCCTTTGAATGGTTCCTGGTAGTAAGGGGGCTTTATTAAATATACATTATTATTATTACTCTAAATATAGAAATGTCATGTTCTGATATAATAATGATGATGATGCTATACAAGAGAGCTGGAACAGGTGATATTTTCATTCTGGAGCATGAATAAAACTAGATGACTGATGACATGAGGGAATCATTTGTGTTAATGAATGCTATTTGTTTTGATAAAGTTCCGACAAAACTTATTTCAGATAGTATGTACACAAGTGGGTAATTGGGTCTGCTTAACCCGAGTACTGGGTCATAACTACTACATATAGTTGAGGAGTGAGTGAGTTAGTGAGTGAGTCAGTGGTTTGTTCAACCTTGACACTGGTCACATATGGGACATATGGCTGAGGGGGTGGAGAATCACGAGATAAATATCCCACAAACACAGCTAACTGAACTGGAACTGAATTCTGATATAGAAGTTTGCAGTACTGCACTCTACCCACAACACCATAGAGATGCTTAACAAATTGTTGTGAAGAAGATACTCTAAGGACACGAGATGATGCAAGAAACATCCTAGGGACACAGGTATCAAGTATCACCCCTACCCAGTGGTTTGCAAAAAGATGCGCCACTCTAAAGAATATACTGATATTAAAAACTCATGAGTATGGGAACACCCAAATCCATCTACCCAACCAAAAACATGAGCCACCCACATCCATGGCTTAGATTCCGGGTGACACCTGTGTGTTTCTGGGATTACTCCCCAGGGAGATATGTCCCAGGTATGACTAGCACCAAGATTCAACAAACCACCCACTGACTTGCTCACACCTGTACTTAATGTGAGTTGTGGTGGCTGAATTGTTAACGGTGGTCAAATAGAAATAGGGACGACCCAAGTTTAAAATGAACCATAATAAGCAGCTGGTCAGACGATGATGATGGATATTTTTGGCATGGATGAGGTGCCTTTAAATAACAGCTCCAAATGCCCAGGGAGCTGAAGATGGCACTGCATTGTATGCTATATTAGGGGAAAGAGTATAAAAGATTAAAACCCTTAACCCTTAGCCATGAAACAGCTTAAAATGGGTGCTCTTTATATATATATATATATATATATACCAATAATAAAACCTAAATTAAATAAGGTGCAAACTGATTACAGGGCCATGTGATGGGCAGAACTCTATGGGAATGGAATATCCAGACAGTACTCACATTGCTGATGTATTCTGTCAGCAAATCCTGGAGAGCCTGTCGTACCGAGTTGCACTCAGATATGATCTTCTCGCGTCGTTCGTCACGTGTGCAAGAGGCATCGGCCATCAGTGCCGCACCGTGGATGATGCTCTCGAGCCGCTCCTCGAGTGAGGGACGAGTGTGCATTTCCTTAAATGAGGCTGGATCCATGATGATCTTTTGCTGTCAACGAAAGAATGCCCAATGATAATTACATGAATGGCAAGAGATTTGCAGAAATGGCAACAAAAACATAAGTATATAATTTTACCACATTTTTGCACAGGTCCGACTTCAGAAAAAAGACTAAAATATAAATAAGATTCTAGATATTAATATGTCTGTGAGCATTAACCAGTACATCTATCAAGTTTTGACAATCTCCCAAATTGTTAAATTTTATTATTACAAAAACATCACATTTTCATAATAACCTAAAAGACACGATTTTACTAAAAACATAAATTTCTGACTTGGTAATTTAATATAAAGATTGGGCATCTTGATACCATAATAAACTGTATATTTCTTTACCTCAGACTCAAGCTCACATGACAACATGCCCCCCGTGTACAAATCAGTTAATATACGACATTATTAAAACAACTTAATCATATTGTTAGCCAGATAAACTGGATGGTCCAACTGGATGGCCACACATTTATGTGGATGACCAGAAAATGAAGCGGACAGCCTAAATTTATATCAAACATGTCTAGTTAAATTGGTATTTTAATACATTTAAATTGCTTAGAGTAGCTCCGAGAGCATCCATATTTCAATTTTTTTACAGTGCCCTCAATAAATTTCCTGGCCAATACACACGGCTAATATTCTTAAAAATATGGAAAACGCAACGAGAAACAATATTAGGTGCAGTGAGACCACTTTTCCAATCAAGACTTTTAGCCAAAATAGGACTTACATCGAATTCATCGAGCGCTGCAGCTAGTTCCCCTGCTCCTTCATACGGATGTGCCTCCGATGATCCCGTGGCCTGAGCCACTCCCGATATTGTGTTCACGGCATCGCTCACTTGCTTCAGAACATAATCTCTGTTGGCACGGGCTGCTGCCAACTCAGGATGACGAACATAAGCCTGATTGTTAAGAAATGCGTATTTATTATTTATATCAGTCCACACACACACACACACACACACACACACACCTTAACCAGCCACAGATGATGTTCTCGTGTAAATCCGCATACTGTTTCGATCAATCGGGATTAATATTAAAAACACACACTTCTTTATATTAATGTCTATTAAATTAGACTTAGCTTGTATTAACACCACAATAATAGCAGATATAAGACCGATATATAAAGCAGCACTAAACACAGGGCATGGAAAGTAATTGGAATGGCACCAGACTGGATACAACATAATGCTGACACCATTCCAAAATAGCCCAGTGCTGAACTATCGACGAACAATTTACAGAAGAGAATTAGCGGCACGGTCTAGGTGTGTCCTCGTCCCAGACAGAGATGTATTGGCAATAAATATTACATCAGACACCCCGCCGTCGAGGAATGCGATGAGATTATCCGCCTAGAAAAACATCCAAAATCTAGAGCGGCACATGTGAAATCTATAACTTGTGTCCTACGTATTATTGGTTAGAGCTGTTGGCGCTTTTGGTCTTGTCGCTTCCCGTACTGTTCGTCTTACAACCAAAAATGTGGCATACCTTAGACGTAGTTAGCAGCATCATGCTGTTCTTTTTCAAGGTCGCCCTGGCTGCGGCGAGGTCATCCCGGTGACGAGCGTCTTTCAAATCCTGGCAAAAGAATGGTGAACATGATGGTCAGTGATAGCGAGAGAGAGAGAGAGAGAGAGAGAGACAGAGAGCAAGAATCATATATATGTAACTTATGACAAACATTAAGGATGCTGGTCTTCCACGGATAATAAAACAATCTAACAATGGCTGAAATGGCAGTTATTTTAAGTGGCTTAGCTCTGCCTCAAACGAGGGAGACGCATAGCATATACGGTCTGTAATTTACTGCTTCAATATATGCCAATAGTCGTCTGGGAAAACCTTGCCAGTTGCCTGGTTGGATGAAAAACTCCCTCCGCCCCTATGTTTGTGTGTATGCCTGTGTGTGTGTGTATATATATATATATATATATATATATATATATATATAAGGAGAAATTTCCTTGTACCAGCCAATATATAAATGATATAGCATTATTGATTATTATATACTGATGTATAAGTGGACGAAATACTCATAGAATCTAGTAGACAGAAAGCTGTTCATCATATACACAACTAACAACATCAGGCCAAAAATATACAATGAAATTTTATTCATGCACAAACTAAACTATCATGAGTGATAACAGACGAATTGAACAGCAATGTCTGTCAGCAAACTGACACATCCTATTTCATAGACAATAACCATACAGTGTGATTATAAATATAACACACGTCACATTTCATCTACAATCATAGATCACAAGTCAACACACCACAAGTTCGTAAGGTCCATACTAACAAGCAATGTTATATGGCTATGTATTTTGGCTGGGGTAAACTTTAGGCCGTAAAAAGAAATCAAGCACTGCAAGGGAAGGGTAGCCTTAATCTCCTATGCCGATTAGCTGATCAGGGGCGCCTTCGTGGTCTAGTGGTAACGTGTTGGACCACAGATCACTACCAGCTGAGTTTGAATCTCAGCATCTGCATATCTGAAGATTGTTTCATCTTTGACTTCGCTTCATTACCTTCTCGGCCCATTTAGCCTACCATGTGCACAAAAGTGGCTGTAAAACATCAATCATCATCATCAGCATCATCACAAATTAGCTGATCAAAGGATATTTAAAGTGGATCGTTATAACTTCTGCCATGAGGGGATTCACTCGTGTCTTATGGTGCTTTTGTATGAAGTTCATCATGTTAACTTCAACCTGGACATCACTGATCCCTTTGAACCCTTTTATTAAATATATATTGCCACAGGTACAGATACATCATAGGAATTTTATTTGAATCAATCGGATAGGTATATTATGAACAATTCTTTTGGCATAACATTATTATAACTTTATATGAGCAGGAATTTCTTTCCCTGATGAATGATGGTTTCTTACTCATCTCATCTTATATATGGGGTACAAGGTAAAAACCCATTTGAAGTGCTCATAAATATAATTCATCTAACATACAAGATTGTCTTAAACAGTGTTTTTAGCATCACAGTTTTATAAAATGGTTTTTGGCTGAAGTGAGCAATTCTAAAACTGTTCAACTCTCAGACAAGTATACAACTCACGCTGGCTCACGATATATTTTCACGTCATATTACCACAGCTCAGATGAGGCATGATGTGCTCACTCACGACCAAGCAGCGTCAGTCATTTTATAAATGTATCTCCTGTGTTCGCCGTGTAATGTTCTCAGCAGCCTACAACACCTCAAAATACAGCAACGGTATGGCAAGACAGAGCAAAAAAAAAACATTAGAAAGTTGACCAAATCTGACTGCGTAACATCGCTCCCACGGGGGGGGGGGGCTTTAGCATCCCACTCTATTAAAGCAACGCGGCTGCTTCATTCAACACAATGAATAATCTGCCATAAGGAACACATTTCTCAGTGTTAGGAGCTGAGAGATTCATCTCTGGATTGGTCTCTAGTCGCAGCAGATGTTGACCCCATTCTTAGGGGTATATCACAACAAATGGGAGCCAAGTCAGTTAGTCATAATATGCAGGTTGATCACTCTACCAATTAAGCCATCCAAGCTCTGGAGGTCAGAAGGTCGTAGTTAGCTGAATGTTATGACAACAACAAGCTGATTTAACAATGCCAGAGCTGCACTAGGATCCACATTTAGTACTAGAAGGGCACCAACATCCATTTGTTTGGTGATGAATATTAGTCATTTATGTTAAATCAACAGACTGGCCACCGGCTCGGAAGTACTTATCATATGAATAGTCACTAGTCAGCATATACTCTAGTAGTCACTTTTAGTAGTCATTGTACTGTGATAATCTAGTGTATCATCTTCTAGTCATTGTACTATGATCATTGAGTCATCTTCCAGTCAAAGTACTATGATAATCTAGTCGTTGTATTAATATAATCTAGTCACTGTACTATGATCTGACATCTAGTCATTGTACTATGATCTGACATCTAGTCATTGTACTATGATCTGACATCTAGTCATTGTACTATGATCTGACATCTAGTCATTGTACTATGATCTGACATCTAGTCATTGTACTATGATCTGACATCTAGTCATTGTACTATGATCTGCACCATACTAGTCCATTTGTACTATGATCTGACATCTAGTCATTGTACTATGATCTGACATCTAGTCATTGTACTATGATCTGACATCTAGTCATTGTACTATGATCTGACATCTAGTCATTGTACTATGATCTGACATCTAGTCAGTGTACTATGATCTGACATCTAGTCATTGTACTATGATCTGACATCTAGTCATTGTACTATGATCTGACATCTAGTCATTGTACTATGATCTGACATCTAGTCATTGTACTATGATCTGACATCTAGTCATTGTACTACGATCTGACATCTAGTCATTGTACTACGATCTGACATCTAGTCATTGTACTACGATCTGACATCTAGTCAGTGTACTACGATCTGACATCTAGTCATTGTACTATGATCTGACATCTAGTCATTGTACTATGATCTGACATCTAGTCATTGTACTACGATCTGACATCTAGTCATTGTACTATGATCTGACATCTAGTCATTGTACTATGATCTGACATCTAGTCATTGTACTATGATCTGACATCTAGTCAGTGTACTATGATCATCTAATCATTATACTACGTTCATTTAGTCATCTTCTTCTAGTTATTGTACTATGATCATCAAGTCATCATCTAGTCATTGCACTTATAATCATCTAGTCATCACCTACTACTAGTCATTGCACAATATGATCAACTAGTCATTCTACAGTGATTATTTAGGTTTAAGAAATGTATATTACAAAGTAGTCAAATTTGTGTGGAAGAGTTGCTAGAAATAGTAGAATAGGAAAAATAGCAACTATCAAAGAATAAATAGACCTCAAATATCTATTATCATTAAATAGATCAGATGTTCTGGTAATTTAAAATCTTATATCAATAAAGACATTTTTAACACATCTAGTTCTGTTATGAGATAAAAATTCACATCTTTACCAACCCTACTCATTATCATCAAATATTGTGATGTGTTCGATTTAGTTTTTTTAACACCACATAAATAGACAACTATTTGGTTTCCAAACAGCATTACATTGTATGGAATAACACAATGGCATATAATTATATGAGCCGAGTTATAGACTTTTCAAAATATTATATTTATAACAGCCAAATTCCATGGATTATCTTACATATTTGTTTAAAATGCATTTATTATCTGCCTCCAAAGGAAACCCGTCTCTACATTCATAAAGTGATTTAGCAATTATAGAAGGTTAACCATAGTGCTACCCTAATCTGGGGCATACAGCTGAGGGGCAAATTCTTTGTGAAGACGGCTGAATTGAAGCATTTCACTGACCGATGAAACATGCCACAAAAACAGGGAGCACCAGAATTCGTTACAAAGATCTGGAATGCTGCAGTACAGTGGGCTGCAAACCTGCAGCATATTTACCAATAAATGTGACATTTTGCTGTTTAAGAGCCACTATTATGTACATGGTAGGCTAAATGGGCCAAGCAAAAGATGAAACACCCTTTAAATAAAACTAGGCAAGAATTTGAAGCTGGGTGTTAAGAGATATGTGACTCACCGCACTACCATTTGGGCCATGAAGATACCCACATGACTAACAGCAACTTCTATCGATCTAGATTACTTATTGCAAAAATAGGTTTTCAATTGCAAAATGCTCAGCTCCGCTGTCACTGGCTGGAGCTCATGATGATAGTACACAAAAAAATTATCAAAACAGACAATCCAGTATAATCTATATTAATTCAACCACAGCACCAACTTCACAGTAAGCCATTTCCAAACACGAGCATTTTCCGGTGACGCGAATAAAACGGAAAGTGAGATCAGGATCAGAGATGAATTCCGATTGCCTCACCATTCAGGTCACTTCAGCCGACTGACCCCTGTGGTGATGTATGACAGGGCAACGTTTGTGACGTAATTTTTGTCCAGCAAGCATCACTGACTCGGCAATAAATATTTAAACACCTGGGGCTATAGGACCATATCGTATGCGAACATCTATCACCCAGGACAGTTCCCCAAGGATAATCCCACACTGCATGGTATTAATATAGACAGCCACAAACAGCATAGAGTGCTACTTGATAGGAGGTTGTTTAATGGTTTTCGTGTGGGGTTTTTTCTTTGGTTATGTGTGGTGGATAGTTTTTCAAAAGGGGTTACTGTTTGTATTGATGTAAATATGCAGAACTAAAAATTTCAAACTTGTGGGTGTGTGTGCGTGCGTCTGCTGGTTGGTTTGGTTTTGTTGTTCGGGGAGAATCCCCAGGCTGTCGCTTAATCAGCACAGCCTCTATGTTGGAGTGGTTGAGAAACCTCCTCCCCCACCACTCACAGGGGAGCAGTACGGAAAGATGGAGCCGAAATACCCTGAGGGTGGTCACTGCCAGAGTGTTTTACGTCCTCAGGGGGTTTTTAACGTCCCCCTTTATTTTTAAATAATTCAGTGGAGACGGCAGCGCCATTTAACGTGGTCAGCCACCCACGGTGTAGTAAGCCGAGAAATTAATCCCTTGAAAAGTTTCGACCTCTTACGGGGTTCGAACCTGCGACCGTTGGCACCAAGTGCCAAGTGCTTAACCGCTAGGCCACCGGAGCTCACTAACTTGAACTAGCCAATCATTTATCTAACTGACTAACTAAATCCACCCCTCTCCCTCTCTCTCTGTATGTGTCCATGTATGTCTGATATATATATATATATATATATATATATATATATACATACATTAGACAGTAGTCAAAAAGCAGAATAAAACTATGGATCTCTCAATTTATATACACATAAGTCTATACATGTGTAACATGTTTACATCTGGGGGCTCATCAGTAAGGGAAACAAATCCCACAAACACAGGGATGAGCCAGATTTGTACCCACAACCCGGTTGTTTGCGGCACAGTACTCTAATCACTGCCCCATCATAAAGCCCCTCCGTCCACTTTTTGTATTCCACCCCAGCCTTTTCAATAGCAGCCGACGTCCGACGCCATACGTCATCTATTTTACAGTCCCTCGTCGTCTATTTTATTGGTAGAAAATTGGTCGACTAGTTTGGTTTTGCCAAAAAACGAGGCCTAGAATGCACCAAATACTCAATTTTCCCCAACTTCTTTTGGTGAGAGCCCCCAACCCCCCCCCCCCCTTTCCAATGCAGAATGACCACTGTGTACGTATGTGTGTGTGTGTATGTATGTATGTATGTGTGCTTGATATAAATAGACAGATAGATAGAGAGAAATGTAATATTATGTTAATCTCAACTTTGGCAGAAGTTACCAAAATGTTATGAGCTTTAATGTATTTGGAGACAGGACAGATTATCATGGAAATTGATATAGTGTGATTACGCACACACACTGTGTCTGTCAGTCTGTCTGTCTGTCTGTCTGTGTGTGTGTGTGTGTGTGTGTGTGTGTGTGTGTGTGTGTGTGTGTGTGTGTGTGTGTGTGTGTGTGTGTGTGTGTGTGATATCAGGGACTAGGTACAGTTGACAGTTTGCCTGTTATTACTTCTGGATGAGGTGGATAAAAAGCTCAGTTTCGAGGAATGATCTAAGATTGCATGCTGTGTAGCCACGCAAATGACAAAACAGGAAATGTCACCCTTCATCAGACTGCTAACACACACACACACACACACACCGACATACACAATTTATAATGCAACCAAAAGTGTTATTTAATCAGTGTCACAGTGTTTTAAACTCGTCCTCGTACACACACGCGCGCGCACACGCACGTGCAGGCTCACAGTTTAGAAGTCAACAACGAAAACCACACATACGAAATTATATCAGTGACCAAAGAGGTGACATAATGAATAATAGATGCTGCCACCGTTGACATCCAATGACAGCCTGAGAGAACGAAAACCTAAATAAAATGATTAATGGAATCCTTTGTGTCAAGATGACGGGTAAATCTTTGTGGCAAGATGACGGGTAAATCTTTGTGGCAAGATGATGGGTAAATCTTTGTGGCAAGATGATGACCATTAAAGCAAACGAAATGTGTTATCGCACCAGGATTTAGTGAGCATAAATACCGGACTTAACAAATACATCCCCATGTGATGGGACTCAATCAGATGTGACATCTGTGTCATCGATCACATAGGCATTTGTCAGGGAGTTTTCCTCGCAATAAAGTCACACAACGTTATGGCTGTCTAACTGTCTCACTTCTAACTGTCTTTAGACGCCGATGAGTCACAATAAAGAAGCGTGGTCTCACATTGACGGGGAGACAATAGACATATACGGAGACAGGACCTGGGATGGATATAACATTTAAATGTTTAATCTGGCCATACGCTGGCTGAGATGCTCGTTGATGTGGCGGCTATTACAGAGAGAAGTGTCCCATCATCTCGTTCTAATGCAGCTGTATCCATGGTGACATTATCCATAGACACCACAAGTCAAGACACAAGCCTCAGATGTGTTTTTTTCTTCTTTTTAGTATAAACAGATATATGTTCAATCTTCCAAGCCACTAGGCGAACCCATGAAAATTTGACTTAATTTTGGTTCGCTTTTCTGAGGCCAAGAACTTGCTTCTATTTTGAGCTTTATTATTAAAAACAAAGAATTTCAATACCCACATGTGGATGATTTAATTCTGGTACAAGAAATAACAGTACTTATGTTAAGTTATTACCACTGGATGATTATAATTAATGTTTTACGGTCACTTTTGTGCACATGGTAGGCTAAATGGAATTAGTCCTTCAAAACTATATATAAAGTATGTGTATAAAACATGTGGTTGATGAGAGAAACGTAGAGAGATAATTTTTAGTGATATTTCAAGGTAGATGGCTTCGTAAGCTGGGATGTCACAGAAACAGACTTTCCCGAATGGACTCATCAGGCAAAGCAAATTATGGCTTGTTCCACTTCTCTCCACAAAAACCCATTAATGTAGACTTTATTGATCCAGCAGTTTAGTACTCAGTAACTAAGCCGGCAGCTTCAATAAGCCTTCCTGTCTTCCCTTATGGTTTGCTATTAGTCACTGACAACGGACCCACAGCTCAATGGTTCCACGAAATCTCATTATTCCAATGGGCATTTCATTGAAACTGGAAACTTTTTTCAGTTCCCTCGTAAATGAGGCTGCATTAACCGAATCGACCCGATAAAATTAGCTTTAAATCAAACGCGCTTCCAGATCCCCAAAGCTGGCATGCACATTAACCAACTTGGCTGGATCAAATTTAATTAATTAACTGCTCGATGCTCAAACAAAACATACTTTATTTCTGGATGCTAGATGATGGCCAATGTCTATCTATATATACATAATTCTATCCAGATTAAGCTGTCGGCTTTTCACCCCGACAAGTGTCACAACAATTCGTCAGGATTAGTCACACTTTGCGTCATCATGAGCCTATGTATAAATATCCGCATTAGTCTCGTAAATATTGCGATTCAACATCAGTAAGCCCAAACGTTCAAGTCTATGGGTGTGATGGATCAAGGTATGATATATCTGCCAACGAGCTAGCATCATGGAAAAACAGACAGAGATATCTCAAAGGTATGTAAACTTGTCACACAAAGGTGACGGGACGGAAAAGCTTATCACGTATCACTCCAGACAGTGACAACGTTACTTTGTCGGTGCCTATTATTTTGGACAGGTCAATTCGTGTAACATTGCACCAGGTCCGGATGACTCATATTTCCAGTGCACTGATGAGTGACTCTCCCACTTCAAACACAAACATGGAATGCCATTCTGTGCAATATCTGGAGTTATTTAGCCTCGATGATGATGATGATTGATGTTTTATGACCACTTATGTGCACAAGATAGGCTAAATAGGCCGAGAGGTAATGAAGCGAAGTCAAAGATGAAACACCCTTCAGATATGCCCACCCCGAAGTTTGAGCTCAGGTGATAACGATCTATGATCTAACACGTTACCAGTTAGACCACGGAGGTGCCCTGTTATTTATCCTCGACGACGATCACATCTAGGACATATGACGAGGGAGTACACTCTAGGGGAACATCCCACAGATGCAGCTAGGAGTTGGATTCAAACCCAGAGCTATTATGATTATGAATAAAGCAGTAGATAACTGGAGAATGATGACACTGGCTAGAAGCTTAATCACACTTTCTATACAGCGGCATTAATACACTCCCACATCATTATAAACAGGCATTTAATATTAATATTATACACCTCATGAGACTGTCTAGCAAATGGCTGTGAATTCCCATTCATTGATGTGTTATTAGAACCTTCCCTTAAATGATCACAATGTATGCCATCAATTCATATTAGCCACATATATATATATATATATATATATATATATATATATATATCATACAATATTTGTATATCATATATTACTACCGACATTCATAAATATATAAAAATTATTAAAACCCATAAATAATTTTTCTCTCTATTCTATGTTGGTTCCAAATAATTATAGCTCGGAGTGTTCTTCTTCAGTAAATATCATCTTCAAGTTGTAATTTATTGAAATTTCACACTGATTATTTTCATTAGCCACACTATCTCCCTCCCCCCACACACACACACACTATCTCTCCAACCAATCCTATCAAATCGTTTCCTCTGAAGCTATGTGGTTCACTTAATTCACTTGACCGGTGGGTGACATGATGAAATAACAAGTTTTCACCACATTTATACAGTTCATGATTTACTGAACAGATTTCCAGAGATTTGGGAAAACAAAACCTGACGATGTCTACCATTGCTGAACTATCTGTTCCTCTACAGGAATTGTTTGGTAATGATGAATTGGATATATGACATAGTGCAGTGCTCAGTAATAATAATAATAATACCAACAAGGACAAGGATAAAAAAATTTTTAATAAATATCGTAGCACAGTTAGTGCTTGCTGTTTACTTTTTCTTAACTTCGATCAGAAACTGACAGTGACTCATTACTGTGGAAAGGAACCAACCCCCACAAGTCTGAAATATCGTCGGTTGGACTTAACACAAGTTTGTACAGTATATAACCATATTAACGTTATTTCTGTTTAAATGCAAAGGAGAGATATGTGTCAGGATGAGAATCTTCCACGTTGATTTCTCATGCTCTAATTCTGCTCAACCACGTCTCTACACTTACCAGCTGTCGGCGTCCGGCACGATCTGTCAGCTCTACAACGCTGCGACCGAAGTTCCTGAAACTGTCCATCAGTTCCTGCTGGCTGGATGCATTTCGGATACGATCCAGGTCATCCTCCACCTACATTGGAAGACAAATAATGTTAATTCCACTATACAACACACACACACAGAGCATGTGTGTAGTATATTACACAATTTTTGCCTCATATTTCTGCACTTAAACTAGTAATGGTTACACAACTAATTCCCAGTAAACAAGTATTTTAATGTAAGCAACAATCTGGGAAATAAAAAGTCACTACCATCTTAATTTTGGATGGAGAAAGAAACCAAACACATTACAATGATAAGTCACATCGTATAATCCAGTACACGTACAATGCGGAGAGACTTCAACAGCAGATGAACATCGACCATATCGGCTATGATCAGCAGTCTAGTGACAGCTGTGAGCAGTGCCCGGGCTGCACGGACCATAGCACCACGCTTCATGGAAGAACATGGATCGTCAGCGAACTCACTTGATGTCAGACCCATCTGTTCGCCTGAAACATGGATACAAAATATGGAATCCACGTACTGCGTCTTCGACACTTGCAAAGGGAAGGAAAGGAAATCGTGTTTTTATACCATACTGGATTAGAACCCACAAACTGGCATGATACAAAACAAACATAGAATTAATATTTAATAATATCACCTTGACCTTTCTGTCTCTCTATATTCAATTAGTTAGCATTTCATGGGCAGAGTAAAATTTGATACATAACTGTAAGGTGTAATACAAGAAATTCAAAAAAGCGAACAGTACAGTCAGTGTATCTATATATAGTTCTGTACAAGGAACACACTTGTTCTTATTCGTGTGGCATCTAGATGAAATTACAATTTCAATATTCCATACAATCTGACTACATACTATTAGTATTACACTTCAATCGTGTTAGGGTACACATTACAGAGTAAAGATACAAGATCTATGCTCGTGGCTTTATTCTGCTATTGTTTTGGCATTAATTATCAAAAGCTGCATTATCTGAAACATGCCACAGCCAGTAATCATAGCCACTACATCTGATGGCAGTCATGCAAACCACACATATGGTCTGCTATTCACACACTGAGCGATAAATCATATAACCAATATTTAAACACAACAGAATATTGGTTTTATTTATAGCAAACAGATCAAACAGTCCACACGCAAAATATTATATATTTGTTACGGCCACTTTTGTGTACATGGTAAGCTGATTGAGCTGAGCAACCTCCAAAGGTAATGAAGTGAAGTCGAAGATGAAACACCTTTCAGATTTGCCCTTCCCGAGATTCAAACTCAGGTGGTAGTGATCTGTGGTCCAATGCGCTACCAACTAGACCATGGCGGCGCCCTGTATAGCAAAGACAATAGGCAGGTATCACATACAGGGCATGATCATGGAGAGCTTATATATACAGGGTTCATACACATTTTGACATCTCAGATTCCAGGACTTTCCAGGATCTCCCAATGTCAAATTCAAGGACCTTTTCAATGAATTCACGAACTCTTACACGCAAAAAATACACCCATATTTTGGAAGAAGTGTAACGACTGAATTCCTGTATGCTTATGATTAGAAATATAGATCTATATGTACAAATTCCAGGACTTTCAAGGACCTCTACAGAAATTCCAGGACTTTCCAGGTCTGTGCGAACCCTGATATATTACTATTAGTTACAGTTGAATTAATTACTGACAGAAAACTGATCCGGTTGGATTCACAAATCACAGCTATACACGGAACATACCCTGTATGACCTTTAACCCTACCCCTTCTAATCAACCCGCCCCCCCAAACTCCTATAAAATAACAAATACCATTTAAGGGAGGGTGGATGGAAGAGAAGAAATACCATAAAGACACTCTTACTAAAACTGAATGATGTCAACGTACACAAATTGTCCTGTAGAGTTTCCTTGTCCAGATCCTGATAAGTACTGGAGATTGGCCACATTCAGACCAGGATCATGGCACCAACTCGTAACCAACCAGGCCCCCTCCCCCCCCCCTCATAATTAATTATATAACACTCCGCTGACACTTAGGCGAACAGGACGCTGCTGTTAATGTTATTCGGCACTTTTTAGATCCATTCAAACAATTAAACGTTTCTGTCCTGTAACAGTTGAAGTGTCCACTGATATGACTCTAAAATCTTATTGGGCTCGCAGTTGTGCAAATTCCTTGGTGGTTTTTGTTGTTGTTGTAGTCAGTACAGAGAGAAGAGGCAGGAAATGTTACAATAGCGGGGTGAAATCCCATGAACAAACATATATTGCCCGCTTTAATGACATACATGATCTCACTACATATAATTAACTGTCTGAAAATATATGAACTTCACATACTAACGTTTAGCTTGACCACGTTATTGAATCAGGCCGGCGCCACAGATGTACAAACAGCATTCGGCCGCAACGCTGTGTTACTGCTCACTGCGCGAGAATGTTGTCTTTTAGTTTTACCCATTCTCTGTAGTTCCCTGCATCCCCCCCGCGCGCACACACACACACACACACACACACACACACACACACACACGTCTTCAAACAGCCAAGTGAGCCACGTTTCTTTACTAAGTTATCTGGCTGCTGAAATCGAATAGCACATCCGCAAACAGGAATCATATGCCTGTCAAGGTTTTAGGCCTATCACAATGACCTTGTAAAGACATACATCACACAACTATACAGAAAAATATAATCCAATGGATGTTTGACCTTTTCTGGCCAAACAAGGAAGCTCTCCCCCACCCCTCTCCCATTATTATGTGTACATCTATCAACAAATACAGGGACTACTGGTGACCGCATTAAGTGGAAAGGCAGACATTGCCACTGTTCATACAGGAGAATCCAATTTTTTTTCCACACAGGGATTATTTAATAAGGTGACCTAGTACCATCTAAAAGACATCTACAACGTAGTACATGTTACGCAAAGTTATATATCAAGGTAAATTAACTTATATGTGATGAGCAAATTACCTATCAGTGCAACAACTCTCAAATTACAGGTCACTGTTTTATAATTAACACTTTATTACATTGCCATTCACATATTATCAAAACAATTATGCGTGTCTCTCTCTATATATATATATATCATAATATGATCCTCACATTGAAAGAAATGAAATATATAAATATGGCAGACAGTTGCAGCCCATTATGACAATTATAATCTACCCAATAAAACAAGGCACGCGCTACTTGATTAAAAAACTTTCGTCGTGCAGGAGCCATGTATGTCACACACTGACGGTATTTAGACCAACATATCTTTCAACACAGTATTTATCTTAACTGGAAAGGCTTGATAAATAAACTATTCAGCCTGGTAACAAATGTATTGGTACATGCGTTACTGAATGAAACAAGTTGTAGAGCAGTAAGGAAAGCAACGGGAAACTAACCCGAAAGATAAATACCACCACAAACACACACAGGATAACAGTGACTGCTGAAGCGTGAAGGTCAGGGTTATTCCCTTCTTCAAAAATATGTTACGTGAACAGCGTCACCAACTAGATAATGCTACAATAGCTCCAAACGAGTGATGCAAGTCCCGACACTGCATTTCTTATCACCTCGTATTTAATCATTAAAACATCACTTGTAAATTTGTAAACCTAGAAGAAATGTGTCTGGAGTCGAAACGCTATTGCATTGTATAGAATTATCATATAATGATTACAATTGATGCACGGAAGAGGAATTCCACCATTCAATCAACAACAACAACAACACCACAACATGCGAACATTAAAAAAAAGGTTCACACCAATCGGATTATTAAAATCTAAGACCAGTTCTGTGACAGCTACTAGATATGGTTTTAGCGCCCTCACACACACACACACAGAGAGAGAGAGAGAGAGAGAGAGATTCATGATGCTCTGACCCCTTACGTTTCCCAGGAAGCTTCACCAAACAAAGAGCTGACAGATCACCCACCGGCTCATCGGACCAATGCAATTAGGCCTACGTCACCCGACTGTGAGCCCGGACATAAGTTTCCGATTTCTAACAGACATAGCACCAGGTATTAACCGATGTCAGTGTGTTAACAGATGATGTATGCACTCGGAATCGGCCTGATTGATCACCCTTTAATGGGGTGTGGGGAAGAAGACACCAGGGGCTGGCACTAACAATTAGCTAATGTCAGACCATTAGCTGTTTTAAACACACACACACCAACACACGCCCCCCCTGAAAAGTGGACTGGACTGAGGTTCAAGGTTAATCATTCACATTCACGGTGATGCTGCCTGATTTATACACTATATCGTAAAAATTTGTAATCCAGTGGTATCCATCTTTCAAATAAAAATAAAACAAGCAGTGACAGCCCCTTAATCAACTTCATAACACACACAGACACACACACACAGAGAGAGAGAGATATATTTAAACTAACCTGCGTGACACCGAAACCAACATCAGAGGTTAGAATCTGTCGATCTGCGTCCAAAACCCGGTCTTCGGGTATATCTTAATAACAACAACTGAGACGTGACCGGAGTCAGACCAAGACCATCTAACACCAACTACGCCTCACTCTATAAGACGAACATTTGGGATGTCGTACGATGTAGACCCTCAAAAAATGGGCCCCAATCTAACACTCTATCACACAGTGTAAGTAAACTAATTTCCATAACCCACGATTAAGGATTAATATCGCGAGAGCGGGCTCTCCCAACAGCCTGTGATCGGGAATCTCATAACTCTGGCTCGAAATAACCACCTTCCCGAGACCCAAGGGAAATCACGCGCTCCCCAGAAGCTGGCAATTAAATTCAAATGGTTTTAATTGTAGAAGAACACTTGTTCCAAATGGCAAGAACCACGCAGTACAACAAAGCCGTGAACGTTGATTTCAGAAGAAGAAAGAAAAAAGACCATTCACACTGCACTGGTTACCACACAACATCGGCTTCTTGGCATTTCCAGCCTCGTAATTGCTTTACACATCAGGAATGATGAAAAATGCCTTTCCCTACCGCACCCACTCAATAAGAGAAACTCAGAACCGGTCGTCAACTTGTTCGCCGGCCCCCAACTGAACCACACACTGACTAGACCACGTCCCCCCCCACCCCCCACCTATATACTTACCGGTTTTCTTTACGTCTTCCACGGCCGCTAACATCTCGTTCCTAATTTCGGGATTCTCGTTGCCAATCTCCTCACCCTGGTGAATGAAGTGCTCGGTGGCCTTTTGGACGGCAGCGCTGAGAACGTGGGCCTTCTTCGAACGTCCCTTCTTCTTCTTCGACGGACCCTTCTGACTGACTAACGTCGTCACCTACAAATAGCCAACAACAACACACGATGATGATAAGGAATGCGATCTAAAGAGAAAGCGGCATCTAATCAGAGTCGGGGACGTTCACTTTTACGCAAAACGGTTCACCATTCAGACCCGACTCCTCGGAGACGCATTTCACGACCGGGTAATGTTTCACGCCAGTCTGCCAAACTGTCTCTTATCGAGTTATCGCTGGGCCTCAATGATGACAGTTCAATTATTTCCGACCAGCTTTCACCTTCCCAGATGAAGTCGGCACGGACCGGGAAAGGCTAGGTGTCCGAATTCATTAACGGATGGCCCGCTAGCTGTGATCAATAAAAACGTCTTGTCTTATTTATGGCGCTGCCAAGTCAGCGTAAATATATATGCTCCTAACACGACGGTATTCAACGTGTAATGGCCACAGATGAAGACTATAATATTACTTTAATATTGATGTAAGGATCATGGTAACCAAGAAACTTATACATTTTACAAGAGTCAGATGTTTTAATATAACACGGTATTTACTATGGTAACACTGTCACTATGTGGAGACTTACAAGACAGCGCTGATAAGGAGACTTACAAGACAGCGTCGTGGAGACTTACAAGACAGCGTCGTGGAGACTTACAAGACAGCGTCGTGGAGACTTACAAGACAGCGTCGTGGAGACTTACAAGACAGCGTCGTGGAGACTTACAAGACAGCGTCGTGGAGACTTACACCAGACAACTTGGAGACTTACAACACTGCACAGAGACTTATAAGACAGTGTGTGCACGGAATCCAGAGTCACATATATAGCAACGGGTATGCTCCCTGGGGAGATATGAGGTGATTAGGCCTAACTTATTTATTGACGGGTGACACATGTCGCAGATAAACAGACACAGGCATTACGGGAATTTCATCCCATGACCTGGATTTCTGCAGCCTAATGCACCACCAATTACACCATGGTGAACTAACGAACCACAGACGTGTTAGCTTCCATACATATCATCTCATCAAGTACTTCAATTCATTACTCAAATATAGTAACGATCACTCAAAACAATACCAGAAAACTAGTTAAATAAAGTGAGGTGACATATCAAGCTGGAATTTCAGCTAGCTAGAAGCAATTCCAGCTAGCTTGTTTGTCAACAAAATGTCCGGACTTGTTTGTCGGCGCGCCAAAGCGAGCTGACGTTCCTTCATAAATCAGCTGAATTATTAGTAAGACATTCGAGGTTTGACAGGGATTACGCAAAAATAAATTTATATAACACAGGAGGGCGTATATATGTACTGGATGGAAGTGTTGCAATGCCAAAGTGAACCGCTTCTCAGCTTAACAAAAATGGATCCGAATTTGAGTATGCTATCTCCTAATGCAATGGCATCCACTAATTACTTTTAATAATCAAAAATGTATAAAATCGTTGCCATCTATTTCCCATTATTATCACTGATTGTTACTGACTTTCTAAAAAGATTAATGTTAAAATCCTCAAATGGACAATAATCGGTGATAAATGTAGATGATATATATATATATATATATATATATATATATATATATATATATAATTTTGGAAGTTTTGTTTTTAATAATACTCATGTGGCAATCTGCAGTATCAGCAATACCTTTGTAAGATAAATGTTAACGTCTACCCATGACGATAATATTACTTATTAGCCAAGGCAAACAAGAAAATTACATACGTGTGTAGACATCTGAAATCAATTATTTAAACACTCACTGAACTTGCTATTCTATGTGTCGCCAACTTTACAATTTTCATCACCTAGTCAATAAACACATTTTCCCCATTTCTGAATTTAGTTGGCACATTATACGTTATATTCCTTTGAAGCTAGCCAGATAATATAATCAGCGAAATTTAAATTTCTTGCGTTGAGTTGACATTTTCTCGGGGGCACTGAACCTTCCCTCCCTATTAGTAGGAGATACATTCAGCTCACCGACCCTCTAGGCATTAAATATACATTGTTAACTCATGGAAGCTAACTTAAACTATCAACCTATTTTCCAAAATATCAGCTACCTAGTGGGTGCTACTGTTTAGTGTGATCGCTACTGTGTGCATTTTAATGCCATTACTTTAATTATAAAATGCTAGAAGTAGAAAACCCTATACAACCTGTAAACATGTATGCTTATGTTGAGTTAACACACAAGACAAACCCGTAAGTACCATGATATGTATTATATAATGTTATGTATTACGTTAACCCTTCATAAACAGTTTAGCTTTCTCCCAACAGTTTTCTTCCGAAGCTAAAGTAAGGCGAATTGCCGTGTATAGGGTCATAATCAGCTAAATGGCACCCAAGATAACCAGAAGGTCATAAAAGTTATCTCAGATTGGTTGAAATTAAAGCCAACTCGGAAGATGTGAAAACTGTAAGAGCAATCACTCGTAGAGGCCAATCACAGTCCCGAATATCAGCTGTAATACTTGAGTAATAGGCCAGCCTGGTATTAGATTCATTTGGCGATATCATTCGTATGGAGTGGTATAGGATAAACCTCCTACCAACATCAACAGATGCCGCTGTGCGGGCAATTAGCCATCTGGCTTATAAACGAGAGACAGATAATGAGCATTTACTATTCCAACTCCAGGCAGACGAAAGTGTTATTCATAAATATTCAATACCACCCGTTAGTATGTTAGTATGTTACGTGTCTTCGTTGTTTGCATCACGGGATAAAACCGGCTACTTTTCTCGTTGACATGTCTGACATTCCACTTGAACGTTTCAAACAAATCAAATACATCTTCTTTTAAACAATAAATGAAAAGACAACATGGGAGACAAAACGGTGATGGTTTAAAAAAATTATCTGACACTTACAAGTGCAATGTTGCACTGTGACCCGGAGTTCACACACATGTGACAGTACAAATGGTCGGCTGTCAGATACTTAAGCCACAAAATGCTATTTCATTTCTATTCATAAACAGCAAATCAGCTATATCCGTATACGACATCATCTTCCAGCATGTATCTCCCCCAAACTTCTAGCACTTCGCAGTCAGAAAGTTCAAAATAGACCCCTATCTGCTATTAGCTGACACAACCGTAACAAAAATTCGACATGCAATTAGACCAACACATCCTTTGACCAACAGTTCACGCCAGAAAGCAAACACCAGGCTTATCTGTGTCTGAAATGACAGCACCACAAAAACTAATGACTCGAGGGATCAATTTCTTGTGTAGAAGCTAAGACTCATTACCTTTGTCATTCCCGTCTCCAAACCACAACTGACACGAAACGGTCCTAATACCGTAACACAACATAGTCCTAACGGTATTGTTAACCGGCATAATACACGTCAATTCCTGATAAGTAATTATCCATTCTGGATAATGAGAATTTTATCATCTTCTTAACTCAACAGTATTACCAATAGAGAGAGAGAGACAAGGCATTTACTAGTTTCTGAGTCCTGGGGATGCGACAGTCATAAATATAGCAATTCGACGAACACATTTGTTTGGGGGGTAGCGTCAAATCAGTGAAAGATTAGTTTAGAATAGAGCATAGCAGTTGTTTGTTGCCTCAGCTTAGCAGTTGTTTGTTGCCTCACATAGCAGTTGTTTGTTGCCTCACATAGCAGTTGTTTGTTGCCTCACATAGCAGTTGTTTGTTGCCTCACATAGCAGTTGTTTGTTGCCTCAGCTTAACAGTTGTTTGTTGTTTCACAAAGCAGTTGTTTGTTGCCTCACATAGCAGTTGTTTGTTGCCTCAGCTTAGCAGTTGTTTGTTGCCTCACATAGCAGTTGTTTGTGGCCTCAAATAGCAGTTGTTTGTGGCCTCAAATAGCAGTTGTTTGTTGCCTCATGCTGGTCGTGAATACAATGGCCATCCAAATAAATAGCGTCAGTTGTAACACTGGACATACCGTTTCTACATTATGGTATCACCTAGGCGTTATGTTAATTTTACAGACGGGCAGATCAGCTGATTTGTGATTTCACTATATTCAGGAAATATTTATCGGCGTACGGACTAAGGAACTACCTGATAGTTGTGGTGATGATGACGATTGATGTTTTATGGCCAATTTTGTGCACATTTTAGGCTAGAGCGAAGTCAAAAATGAAACACCCTTCAGATATGCCGACACCGAGATTCGAACTCAGGTGGTAGTGACCTGTGGTCCAACGCGCTACCAGTTAGACAACGGAGGCGTCCTGTACACAGTTATGTCGAACTCGATGGTATACAGTGTTTTAGTCAGCCAACCGTCCATTTGGATGGTCTGTGACAAATGTGAACGGCACGAAAAAAAGGACTGTATACATATATATATATATATATATATATATTGTACACACACACACACACACACCCCCCCCCCCCCCACCAACAGTTTGATTTGGTATTTGACACGTAAACGTAAAGCGAACACCCTATTTTTGATTTTTGGCTAAAAGCCTGATGGTATACTCGGCGGCACACAAATGTGCACCGGTACATATAAACTTCTGTACTCCACAAAAGCTGGATACCCATAAACCACACTCGCACAATATCCGCGTAGTCTAGGTAGAAAACCAATTTACCCCAAAACTCACAGACGCCCATCATTTCTGAGCGAAATCTAACTGACTCAACAAAATAGCTCGGGTTCTTTGTCAGAAAATGACTCACCATGATCAGTCACACTTCAGTTCATTCAATCAGTCCCGTTTTTACCCAATAATTAAACCAGTCTATTATTAGCCATTTCACAGATTTTCCAAAGCTTATCAGCTCCTCAATCATCATTAGCTATCCGCACATTCCAATCGACCAGTCCTCGGTGTATCTCCTCAGATACTTGAATCAGTACACTGAGAACGGCTCACTGAGGAACAATTACAGGCTGATAATTAAAGGGCAGCTTAGAGTAACACTACCGCGATTCACGTTTTGTTTCCCAATACCACACCACTGAGCAATGATGCCAGGACTTTACCAACCAAATGAAACAAGTACGTATCCTTAGTTAATATATATATATATATCAAGACGGGTAGACTTATACGGAGAACTAACCAATACAGATTAATGTATGTACGCGGAGACATCTGGCCAATCAGTTACACGTAGACTGGCCCTCTCCCCCTCTCTGATGGTGGTGGTGAGATGGAGGTGAAAGAGTACAAATTTGCGAGGCGATTTATGGTAAAACACATCCTTCCGCTCAGCTTCATTACCACTAACAGACTCTCTCTGCCTCAAGAAAATACCAGAAGCTGGTTCATTATACACACTGAACGTAGCCCTCACAACCATCCCAGGATGTGCTTGCTAAATATAAGTCTCACTGTATGGGGGGAGGGGGGGACGACATGTTTCAAACCCATTGTACAAACTGATAGAACTCCATTATTTTATTTTCCAATACTGACTTTTAACCAGAGAACTGTCCAAATGAACAGCCAGTATTATTTTTAGAAAGAGATGTTTGATGGACTTGCTAGCTCAAAGACAACTTTATTTGTACCAGACATATTCTCCTCACATTCATAGCACGAATTTGGTTGAGTTTTTCAAATAAATATCACCCGAGAATGCTGCCAAATGCTTCATGAAATGTGGCTCCATTAGTATTATGACACTTGACAGCTTTCGTGCATACAGCAAGCTAAATTGGCAAAGCAATGTGGAAAAGTAATGAGGTAAACCGAAGGATGAAACATTCCTCAGTTATGGGTAGGCCGGGATTTGAATCCAGGTCCTGGAGATTTGTAGCCAACTACGCTACCAGCTGGGCCAAGTAGATTGCCCACAACATGTTGCAAAACTGAAACATTGTAAAACTTTTACACATTCCAGGTGGTGGGAGAATAGCTACTACAGAATGTAACCTTTTAAAAACTATTTCTAACTAAAGGTTTAGCAAAATGACACAAACAAATCAACCACTTCACATCAAATAACACTATGTGATGATTGATGTTTTACGGCCAGTAAGTCGTAGTAAAGATAGTGAAGTCGAAGGTGAAACACCCTTCGGATATGCCAATCCCGAGATTTGAACTCAAGTGGTAGTGAACTGTGATCCAACACACTACCAGTTAGACCACGAAGGCACCAAAAAATATATAACAAGACAACTAAGATAATAATAACAGTACGTATTGATTAAGAAGCATGATATTAATACAAAACAAATAATATCATTAGCTGCCTCTGTATCATTTAATCTAGCAACCCTCGTCACCAAAGTAAATATGCATATAATTGCCATGGTAATTATGAGTTGCATACAATGAAGATGAAATACTAATTTAGTAGTTAATTCTAGTAAATATTAAAACCTCAACCAATTAAAAGTGGATAATCAAAAAGTTATGTTAAAAAGCATCAATACTATTTCTAAGGCTTAGAATTTGCAAAGGAGCTCCAAAGGAAGACAGAAAGTGGGAGATGGCACCATGGTGAGAGATATTTATCTGAGCAACATCCAATGGTAATAAGACAAAATGAAGGATGAAACACCATTAGAACTGATATAGCCTAGCTGGAATTTGAACTAAAGTGCTATAGATATGTACTGTAGCAACCGTGTTACAATTCAAGCCATGCAGGCACCCCTATTCACCTCATTATCAAAAAACATGACAAGATTTATTGATGATTGGTGTTTTACGGCCACTTTTGTGCACATGGTAGGCTAAATGGGCCGAGCCACCTCCAAAGATAATGTAGTGAATTCGAAAATGAAACACCCGTCAAATATGCCAATCGCGAGATTCGAACTCAAGTGGTAGTGAACTGTGATCCAACACCCTACCAGTTAGGCCACTGAAGCACCACAAAATATATAACAAGACAACTAAGATAATAATAACAGTACATATTGATTAAGAAGCATGATATTAATACAAAACAAATAATATCATTAGCTGCCTCGGTATCATTTAATTTAGCAACCCTCGTCACCAAAGTAAATATGCATATAATTGCCATGGTAATTATGAGTTGCATACAATGAAGATGAAATACTAATTTAGTAGTTAATTCTAGTAAATATTAAAACCTCAACCAATTAAAAGTGGATAATCAAAAAGTTATGTTAAAAAAGCATCAATACTATTTCTAAGGCTTAGAATTTGCAAAGGAGCTCCAAAGGAAGACAGAAAGTGGGAGATGGCACCATGGTGAGAGATGGTGTAACCGGCAAGAAATATTTATCTGAGCAACATCCAATGGTAATAAGACAAAATGAAGGATGAAACACCATTAGAACTGATATAGCCTAGCTGGAATTTGAACTAAAGTGCTATAGATATGTACTGTAGCAACCGTGCTACAATTCAGGCCATGCAGGCACCCCTATTCACCTCATTATCGAAAAACATGACAAGATTTATTGATGATTGGTGTTTTACGGCCACTTTTGTGCACATGGTAGGCTAAATGGGCCGAGCCACCTCCAAAGGTAGTGAATTCGAAAATGAAACAGCCTTCGGATATGCCAATCCCGAGATTCGAACTCAAGTGGTAGTGAACTGTGATCCAACACACTACCAGTTAGGCCACCGAAGTACCACAAAATATATAACAAGACAACTAAGATAATAATGACAGTACATATTGATTAAGAAGCATGACATTAATACAAAACAAATAATATCATTAGCTGCCTCTGTATCATTTAATTTAGCAACCCTCGTCACCAAAGTAAATATGCATATAATTGCCATGGTAATTATGAGTTGCATACAATGAAGATGAAATACTAATTTAGTAATTAATTCTAGTAAAAATTAAAATCTCAAGCAGTTAAAAGTGGATAATCAAAAAGTTATTTAAAAAAGCATCAATACTATTTCTAAGGCTTAGATATTGCAAAAGAGCTCCCAAGGAAGTCAGAAGGTGGGAGATGGCACCATGGTGAGAGATGGTGTAAACCGGCAAGAAATATTTATCAGCTTTAATGGGCTTATTGTACTACAAGCAAAACAAGGTTACGAACAGGGTTGGCTTTCCCCCCAGCAGAAAGCTACTTCTCCTCTGCCATGGGGAGAAACTGGGGACAAAAACCTTTCTGTCACAGTGTCAGGGACAAATGGCAGAAAGTGGGAAGATATGGGGAGAAACTCCTAGATGTGTTTATTTTAAGGTGAAGCACCATAACAACATGCAAACCAAAGTACAACTGTACGAACTAGGATTCAATTAATTACTAATTTATTCATCTGTTTAACAAAATAATTTTAAGAAAAATAACAATTATTCAAGATTTAATTGGTATATGTATATTGGTTTTAAATGGTTAAAGCCTCTATTAATTGGGTATTTTCATGGCAACTTTCTCCAAATTTAGTATTTCTAACATATTGGCAGAAACTGGGTAATCACCATGGTATTTACCATGATGGGAGAAACTTGCCAACCCAAGGTTATGGGACATTATGTATATATGTGATCTTCATCCATTTTTTGTACAATTATCATTTACCTTCATATTATTATGATCCTAAGCTGACTTATGACAGAATATATCAACATACTGAACATATAATATATGTTCAGTATATAAACAGGTGTCTGCCAAACAGGCCACACTGTTTATCACTGTCATGATTAATACAATATGTTTGCGATCTGTACGTACATCCTGTGGGTAGATTTTCAATATTTAAATGTGCCTAAATTAGTTTGCTGTAAATAAAAGGCTTTAATATGTGAAGCAAACAAATTAGTCATATTTCATTTGAAACTGAACCCACGTGTAACTCAATAGATAACTTAAGACGTACAACCTTGTTTAGAAAGAAGGAAATTCTCCAGGTGTTGTTGAAAAAAAATTGTCATTTTAACTGCTGTATTTCCTCCACGGTTTCCACAACCACGATACCACATGTATAGGCCTAGTGGCAGCGCTTGACTCTAGCCACGTTCACTGAACGGACCTCAACCTTTTAAAGTTTTACTCTCACCGGCTGACAACCGTGGATTACCCAATCAATGGCCAAATAGAAACCCAAATTACAACGAGGAGAACATCAAAAGAATAGATCATTATCACGGTATCAGCATCGCATACATGATATTCAAAAAGTAATGCAGGATGAGCCTATTGTTGGTGATGTATCACCACTATTATATTCCCACTTTAGTGCTAAGTCTGTCAGATTTACTGGAATCCGACAAAGGCACATTCTGAATTGCATGAGATTATATTTCGGGATTGCAATTCATCTCTTACTTTTAGCACATTTTATACCGTCTCATGTTTTGAAAAACAACAAACATTTATAATGGACAAAGACAATGTTATTATAGCTTTATGCCGTACTCATGCTATCTGATGCTAGCAAACGTGCATAACAAATGTCATATACAGGGTCCGTGTACAGAGTTATTCCTAGGACCACACCAATGGCGAGGCCATACTCAATATGACCCAACTAAAAAACATGTCATGGACCCAAGGGCACATCGAAATTTGACTTTTTGGGGTCCGATTTTTTTTTTGCTAAGCAACCACACAAATAGACAATTAATTCATCGGAAATAAGAAATGTTTATTTAAAATACAATACGCGATCCAGAATTCGCAAATCATTTCATTTTGGTTGATCGAATGCCCCATGGTATCTCGAAAAGTCCCATGAAATTTAGACCTAACGGGCCAATTGACGCATGTAGCCCAAATCCAGGGAATAAATCTGCATGTATCATCAGGACACTTCTTGGTCAGCTTTGGTTTATTCCAGTACGCAGGTCAGAGTTGGGTGGTTTAACCCACTCCCTGAGGCAAAACCTCCTGTCAGTTAAACTTAAACTAATTTTCATGCATAATTCATCAACAAAGGATAGAATAAACAAAACATGATACAAGTCTTTACCATCAATAAAAACACACAAATGTTGTACTAACTGAGTGTACTTAAACTAGTTCAAGCACCTAGTAAACAGACTTGGCTGTTACACAGAGTTCTCACAAGGGTCATAAAGTCCACAACTCTCATTAGTGGCCATATGCAATAGTATAAACTTTGTTAGCCCAAGGAACTACTGAGACAACTATTGAGACGGTAATAATTAGATGTATTACATACACCTAATTTGTTTTTTAAAGACAATAAGATTAAGATTCAACCACCAAAACATCCTGTTTGGTTGTGATGAAGCCACAGTGAATTACCTATGTAAGACTCTTATTTCACAGGAAAGCATTAATTTAGCAGATATGTTTATCTCATGTCCACTGCCAGATTAGGCAACACCATTGGCACTGCAAGTCTTTGGGGGAAATATCTAACATTGTTTATTATTCATTAAAAGACTGAAACTAATATTGGACTGCTGCCAGAACGTTTTAACCAGATCATCAAAATAACAATATTAGCATAAATACTGTATAGAATATCTTGGTAATAGGAGAAACTAGAATAGACCACATCAAAAATAAATGAATTATTCTTTACACACACACCTTACTACCACACTTAGAAAGGCTAACTATTTTAATAAGTGTTAGATATAACAAATACAAGTACACAAATGTCAACCAAAGCAGTGCAGCAGGGAAAAATGGACTCACTTGAGTAACCAGTGGTTCCAGAGTTTTTTCCACTGATTTGGTTCTTATCTCCAGGTTCTTTGGATCCCATCTTATCTGTAGAGCACCCATGGGAGGGGGGCTTCCGGTATAACTCATACTGCTTGGTGGCAGGCTGTCAGCCCAGCTGAAAACAAGAGAACTTAATGAATCAACTCTTAGCCTAGAATCCAAATCGCCACCAAATTAAGCAGTAAAACTGAAAATGGTGAAATATCACCCAGACAGCTGGGTACAAAATAAGGTCACAATGTTTACTAGCCAGCAGGGCTGGTATACACTAAGAATCATAGCAGCCCTGCAATACGTCTGGCAGCATGGATATTTTCAAACATCAGGGTCTATTGGTTGTATGGTAATCACTGTTTTTGTTTATTTGGGACAAAATACAAAACAAATTATATGACTAATCATTCGAGCAAAACAGATCTGTCAATCACTCAATGCTCAAGTAGTGCACTGCTGCAAAGCACCGGGAGCAGGTTTAAATCTCTAACAGTGTTAGCTCTATGAATTTCAAACATGTTTTAAGTGTAAAGCATCTTAGAGCAATTCAAGTTGAATAAGGCACTATATAAAATACTATTATTATATTATATTTTGTGGGTTTTTTCATCTCAAGAATAACCCTTCTACCATACATTCTGTGTGCGACTGGTGCAGAGGGTAAACAAAACACCCACTTGCATCCAGAAAGAAGGCCCCAGTCCTCATCATAAAATATTATCTTGTATGAATCCTCATGTATCCTGCTCATGACCCGGACTAAATATTGTACCACCAGAGAGGACCTAGCAAATGACCTCTTAATGGCTTTGTGGCTACTCTGCTGTTCCATAACTGAATGAGATTTGTGGGATTAAACCATCACATTGCAATATTTATACTCATACCAGGTTCATAATTTATCAACAATATTTCATTCTTTATAAACACAACCTTGTGAAGTCCCTGCTTCGTATTTGAAATAAAGTTTTAAAACAAAGTAAGTTTGGGTTAAAATGTCAACAATAAATGATATTTTTATGAGCAGATTTTCCCCATATTGAGACCAGCCAACTGGACAGGCTTCATGTCATAATGATCAGCATAGCAATATTTTCACTTGGGCACTGGATGGATGCTTATTTTATACACTGTATATATAATGCTTTCTCTTATATACTTTACATTACTTTTAAACATACAAATAAAACAGTGATAGCATAAATATATGAAAATGTGTTAAAATCTTAATAAAAAAATCCAGCACTACAGTATATATTCATGTAAAAGACAACATTTGTAATTATGTTCACTTAAATGGAAGCTGCATTCAAGCAGTGTACTATAAGTTACGTGACAAACCAACATTTATCAAAGTAGACACTTGTTGTTATGCTAAAATAATTATTCATATAAACTACTGATAAAATTTATTCAAATAAAATTCTTACAACATATTAATCATGTGAGTATGTGTGATAAATTTGTATCTGTGGCATTGTCTGTGTGAAATATCAGGTGAAGCCATACAATCGCATACAAAGTTTAAACGAGGTGTAATTTTAGGGGACCCAATTTGATGTGACAGCTGAAGCCACAAAGCAGCTATTCAGGTGAGGGATAACCATAAATGACTTCAAATTGGTGATGATCTGAAAGTGTCACATGACCTCTGGACATATATTCTCTTGTTTGCTGATGTTTTATACATGATGGTAATGCAAGGGCTTTACTCATGAAAAACAGCACTGAATAGCTGGTTTCATCTGTATCTATCCATAAACCACAAAGTTGGTGTTTTTCTATCGAGCTTTGTGAGATGTTAGTGAACTTGATATCTGATATTGTAATGAATAAAGTATGAGAATGACAGGTGACAATGATAAGATACTGACTATAATATTCGGGTCAATGAGTGACTCATTACATATATATATTACAGTTTACATCAACTGACAATTATTTACTGGATATATTTTGAACAAATAATTTATTTCATATGACTAATTTTTCTGTTGAAGTAAGTTAAAAACAAAGGCTTAGCTTTAATAAGTTTAGCTTTTGATTTACCACAGCACATTCACATTTTAAAACAATATTTCGTCATGTCAAAAAGGATTTTTAACAGTTTTAGACATCAAAGGGGGATTTTTGATAGGTTTTTGACATGGTCCTGTCAAAAACAGATTTTTGACTATCGAAAAACCAACACTGACTCAGGCCATTCATGATTCAAGCAATCAAAGCAAGTGACAGTGTTACAGCGTAGACTCTAGAATAGATCTGCTAGAAAGTATGAGTGAGATTGGTGAATTTTGTTTTCAAAACTAAGTCAAGATAGACAAACAAGACAGTAAACGTGTATCACTTCGAAATGGTGTACCAACAACACAAAAAAAGAAGTGTGTGATACTTACACAGCGTTTATAATATCCAAATAAACACTAAACTACTTCTCGGCTTCCCAACACCATTCAAACAGCTATTCCATGAAATCATGACCTAAATGAGTCAACTAGCGGCACACCCCCGCTGCACCAATACGGAATTAACATACAGCGGTAACGAATGACCTTTCAATTTGTAAAATTGATAAATGTTGCACATTAAAATAGTTGTTATAGTTATCGGTCAGCATATTCTTAATTATATATATAGATTAATACGGTTAGACGTAATAAATTAACCTGGACATGCAGTAATATCACAATAAATGGAATCGCCACAGGTATCCGGAAGTACTTTATTTGTCTCGAGAAGAAGAGTTCAATACAACTTTTATACATTCCTTGTTAAGTGGAAAGGGCGCAAATATTGTATTCTAACTTTGTTCATTTAGGTTGGTATTTTTCTACTCCGTTTCCGGTATCATTATAGCAAAAATGGCTTGCAAGGACGCCAAATTAATTTAAAACGAAATTAATCGCATCCATAAAATTAAGTAAAGAAATAAATCTAATGAAACCCTACATATTTACTAGTTTACACAGACACACACACACACACGGATATATATATATATATTTACAAGCACTATTTTTGCATCGTTAGACTTTAACTGTTATTAGAAGATCAAGTAACCCACATGATAAGATGCGTTAAGAGCCCCATAGATAAATATGGATTAGGGGTTGTTCAAATGATATATATATATATATATATATATATTTGTGTGTGTGTGTGTGTGTGTGTGTGCCTTTGTTTCATAATGTCATAGTGTAATCTGAACAATATCTCCAGAAGGTTGTCAAACAGACCTTTATATGTTATGAATCGAAATAAAGATCTGGCATGCAAATACTGAAACGTTATGATATTTGTTTGTTTCGCCAGAGTCTCGAAAGGAAATCTTTCTCCCCAGCAATCTCCCTATTCCCTTGTTTTGCCACTTTTCGCCCGAGTGGGGGGATTAAGATCGCACCCGTACCTGTCTGTGTGTTGTTAATAAATCGCTGCCGTAAAAGAAGTTTGAATGTGGTGCGTCAGTCACTGTATGCACGCATATGAGAAAAGGGTGAGCTGTGATATTTTGCTGTTTTGATCTTATCTAAAAACGGAGCATTGCCGGGCTGCATCTTAACAGCAAATTAGAAGGTCATCTGTACCAACGCCATATTATAAAGGCTATTAGTTTACTGGGTATTTTTTTATTAATTAGTCTCTCTCCCCCTCCCCCTCTGTGTGTGTGTGTGTGTGTTAGAGCCTTAGAGCGGCACCAGCACGCTGCCACCGAGCCACATGCCACATCACTGACCGCGAGCAAATATTCAAATTAACAGTGAAGCGCATTCAATCATGTATCGGTTATTGATTACCAAAACAACATCGGCACATCTGTTGCCAGAGTATGATAGTAGTCCCCCCCCCCCCTCCAGCTGGAAACAGCCTGGAAGCCGAGTAGATGAACAACAGAGGACGCCTATTAATTATACAGACAGGGTACTTTCGGAATGGTCGGCGTACGATGGACGCGCGGAAGGTTGGTGTGGAGCAACGTCGTGAAATCGCGCGTAGCGTTCGTTGCGTGCGCGTTCGTTGCCTGTCTAATCTGGCTGCATTGGTCGGCGTTCGGGAGAACCACAGAGCAGGAACCGGATTCGTTCACCACGCTGTTGTTGTTCTGTTCTAGGAACTCGTCGGAAGAATACAGCTGCGAACCGCTAGTTCGATCCGTGCCGATTCCCGTTGCCAGCACCCGACCCCGGAACCTGAAAGAATCGATGGAGTCTTCTTCGGTTCCGGTTAGCCAGGAAGTGATCGACGCGCTGTCCGGATCGCGCGAGTCTTTGAAGGTCTCGCAAAAACTGCTGGGAATGAAATATAGAACGAACGGCACCCGTCCGACCAGTCTATTGACAATGTTTACCACGATGAAAGACATCGCTTTACGAGAACAAATACACGCCAATACCTTGCTGAACTGGGCGGCGCTATCGCCGTGGCTGGTTCCGATTCTGTTCGCATCCAATTCCCTGACGGAGGAACGCTGGTCGAACGCCGCCTCGGGGCTCGGATGGACGACGGTCCGTACGAATTACGCGATCGGCGAGGTTCCGATTCTGAAGCGGATGTTCAAATCGGTGGAAGAACGAGGATACGACACGCCTTTTATAGGCTACGCCAACGCCGACGTTCTCTTCGACGACGAGCTGATAAAGACGCTGCTCGGTGTTCTGGAATCGTACGACGACGTCGGCGAAAGGATGATCCTGCTCACCGGCAGGCGGAAGAACATCAACGCGCACCTTCTCAAGGACGCCGCCTGTCTGTCGTGTCTCCGGAATTTCGCCTTCAAGGCGCGACTGTACCAGCCGGACGCCGAAGACTACTTCATCTTTTCCAGGGCCGGTTTCCCGTGGGATAACGTCCCCGAATTCGTGGTCGGCGCACCGGGGTACGACAATTGGCTGGTGGCCAAGGCTCTGCAGTGGGACGTGGCCGTTATCGATGGCTCTCGCACGATCAACGCCATTCACCAGATCGGCGCCGAAGGAGTGAAATCCGGAAGGGACTTTAATCGCGATCCGCAGGCCAATCTGAGATTGGTTTCGTCAAACTTCAATTACGAGATGGGCTGGACTAGTTGTGCCACCCAGAAAACGATATACTCGTACAGAGAATGTCCCTCTCCCCTTAGGTTTTGCGTGAAGGTCGTACAAACACATCCAGCTGAAATACCCTATAATTGTAAGGAGACAGTGGAGCACAGTACAGACTCCTTCTTGTATCCAATGATAGGCCACGATTATTGAAGGGATAATATATATATATATATATATATATATATATATATATATATAGTATATATATATATATATATAGAGAGAGAGAGAGAGAGAGAGAGAGAGAGAGAGAGGTAGCCTGCTATTTCAATTTCTTTGTATGTTTTACTTCACGGAAAATTGGTGACACTTACTTCCGATGCGTTACCTATATAATAAGTGGGTGAAACCGTTGTCTCTCTGGACACAACTGATAAGGTAACAATACAAAAATGCCATATATAGTAATCCAGATTTAATTTGTTCAATCTCTCATATGTCACAAGGCTAGAAATCAATCTTTGTCGTGTACGAGAGTGTTTTGGAACGTATGATGTCGTCTATTTATTGTTGTGGGAATCTCTCTTCGCCACGTTTAGAACTCTCAGTGTGTATAACTCCATATTTTGCATCGCCATCATCATTATCATCATCATGATCATCATAACCGTCACCATATGCCACATTTAAGCATTATTGTCACTGTCAGTGAAGGACAGATGGCAGTACTGAAAATTTGCCTGCGATTTGTTCGTGATATGATCAGAGCGATATATATATATATATATATATATATATATATATATATATATATATATATATATATATATATATACTATGGGTAGAGAGAAACGGAGCAACTGCCTTGGATCGTGAAAGTTATGTCAAAAACTGCATAGCAGTAGTTTCTAGTAAACGATTTTTGTATACCATTTTGTTCAGTATTTTGTTTTCCTGATGGTAATCTTGCGAGTTATGTTATCAACACTCATTTTGTCCGATCAGACAATCTAATACATTCATGCCAATCTTTGTTCATTTTATGAAACCTCAGTAAACGTCTGCTGAAGAAAGTTGTTTGTATCCATCAATGTATTATTTGAAATAAAGACGAACTAATACATTCTTGAGTACGGAACTAAATAGCCTAGCATTATATATTTATTTAAATCACGACATAGACGTTTCAGTAACAAACCCTTACTCGGGAAATCTCGGTTGGATAAGGAAGCTATGAAGAATTATCATCCCATTTCTAATCTTCCTTTTCTTTCCAAACCTGTAAAAAAGACAACAGCAACGGCATAGAAGAGCCATAGCCATGCCATTACCCACCCACGAGACTTATTTGTTAGCTTATTGTTGGGTTTATTCAACATAAACTGCCGATTAGAAAGTGCACAGTAGCCTTGCTGAGACTTTTTTGTTTGATGAATGATCCAGGGATGCAGTAATTATGCTTGAATTATATGCTGCCTTTGATATAATGCACCATCCGGTGTTATTGAACAACTCGGAAAGTTTCATTCATATCGAGAAAAAGGTATTGACCTGGGAAAAGTAAAGTCTCAACGACAGAATTCGGTGTCTTTTAGTCACCGATGGAAAATCTTCACGGAGGTGCACCTTCATTTTGCTGTACCAAAGGGTTCGGTCTTAAAACAAAATAATTAGTGTGTGTACACTAAACGAGTTAGTGAAATTATCAAACGACATAACATGAAATATCGTTGTTAAGCCGAAGATACTCAAATATACCTGACTTCAAAGTCAGGTAATAATTAGGACCATATATCATCTTCAACTGAAACTTGTATTTCTGTCGTAATCGCATCATCGCCACAAGCCGCTAGATTGTGGCTTCAAGGTCGACTCTTATTTTGCAAGCATTTCACACAAAGAAATAACTGAAAGGAGAAGCAGATGCATTGCATATGTAAGTCTTGTCGTTAACAAATAAGGAACTCGGGATGGTGAACCAGATCAGATTTTAGTCCAAGTTCTAATAGAAACCGTTGTGGATTATAGTAACACAATATTACTTAAATTTACCCGTCTCACTCTCAGCCACCCCACCCCTTCATCTATCTATCTATCTATCTATCTATCTATCTATCTATCTATCTATCTATCTATCTATCTATCTATATATCTATCTGTCTGTCTGTCGGTCCGTCCGTCGTCCGTCCGTCCGTCCGTCTGTCTGTCCGTCTGTCCGGCGTCCATCCATCCATCCATCCATTCATCCATCCATCCATCCATCCATCCATTGATCCATACATACATACATCCATACATACATACATACATACATACATCCATACATACATACATACATACATACATACATACATACATACATACATACATACATACATACATACATACATACATACATACATACATACATACATACATACATACATACATACATACATACATACATATATCTATCCAACCATCTCTCTATCTATCTACCTATCTATCTGATATCCCGTGTGTAGAACTGTGCTATGTGATTGGTAACAGAAACTGGTACTATAATTCCTGTCTTACGCCGTGATCAACTAGCTGTACAAACCGGTATCATCAAGTCTGGTCTCATTTGAGGGAAAAACTTCGACGACTCTAGATGACGAAATACACGAAGCTTCATGCTATATACAATAATTTGAATTTTACCTCTACTGACGAGGGAAAATACTGACAGATAACGGTCCAAAAATCAATAGATCAATATCTAAATAACATTGAAATCCAGTCTTAGTACCTATGATCCTCTATGTGAAACCACTAAATTATAACTGAATCATTGTCTCATCTTCCTTTGACCACATATAGGGGGCGGTTACACCTGATTATATGACTAAATTATTGGTTCCCTATAAAACAGCTACATCGAATAGCTTCCTTATCTTATCTCTAGCCAGAGCGAAAAGGTGCACGATTCAACCACACAGCAATGCAAGGGAAGGTAATCTTTCGGATGGTGAGCTAACAGACTGTCAAATAAGTTTAAGTCTACCACAACTCAAAAAAAATATTTTTTAATGTCTATAACCCAATTATATAAAATAGCCTATTTGTATCATTTTCAATTACCCACGCCAAACGTAGGTTGAAATAGGATTGACACATTCCTTTCACGTAGAAATGCTATTTAATCGGTATTAAATGTTAGAAATGATAACGTTATGATAACATCTCCAAAACGCCCGGAAGGTTTTGAAATTGAGATTGGCCAGAAACTGAATTCTCCCATTACATTGCGAGGGCCTGAAATTCCGAGAGACAACTATATATATATATATATATATATATATATATATATATATATATATATATATATATATCCGTGCGTGACAGAATTATCCTACCGAAAGACCAGACACTGGTTTACATAATTCTATTACGAAACCCATTTGATCAATCACCAGCAAAACGAGTCTTTCTTGCAACATGCAAACTAAGTAACACTTTGATGGATAAAGAGTGTGTTGAACGTCGTGGTATAAACCGGAAATAACTGAACTCAGGAAAGTCGGTTCTACTCCCACAAAGTACTGAGGTAAATTATACACAACAAGAGTCGTTATAGTCGCAAGATGAACGCAATCACATTGCACGTGATCGGAAACAAAATTTCGAATCCTGATCCGGAATTATTTACAACGTGTTTTGTTCTCTAGTCAGTTAGATGCAGACCCCAAAAGACACGGCATAAAGGTATCTGGATAGCCTTATAGCGGGGATGGTTAAGCATACACGCGTCTTCAGACTTAGAAAACATATCTTCCCAACCAGCAGTTACTAATTTAATTACAATCTCGGGCTTTTTAATAATTAACAAAATATACATATTCAGTTAATATATAACATAATTGTAAGGTTAGTAGTAGCTAAACAATTAGCAGTTGTCTCAGTAAGGTGGATTTGGATGAAATTTGATCAACTGCAGCGATTAATTTTCCTATATCTGCGTTTTTGTCAGAATATACGATTCCCTTTTCGCAAAGATTTAGATTTGTGTGGAAAGTTTCATGGCATTTTATTCATGCCATATATTTTGCCCAAAGATCACATTTAATATATTATATTGCGCTTTGTATTCTGCACAATATTTATTCTTACAAAGAGATCTACAGAAAATAATCAGTGAAAATATGCATTTCGGGACGTTATCGCTGGCTTCGCGTCTCAAAAGAGATTTATAATCTATTAGTATTTAGTTTATCCATATATATATATATATATATATATATATATACACAGGATGTCTCCGTGGTCTAGTGGTAGCGTGTTGGAACACAGAACACAACCACCCGTGTTCGAATCTCGACGTGGGGATATCTGAAGGTTGTTTCATCTTTGACTTCACTTCATTACCTTTGGAGGTCGTTCGGCCCATTTAGCCCACCATGTGCATAAAAGTGGCCGTAAAACATCAATCGTCATCTTCTCCGTATATATACCACCCCGACTAGGAAAAAAGGGTATTTTTATCTCATCATGTTTATTAGTCTATTATTATGATATTTAGCTCGTGTGGTAGTCGCGAAAACCCTATTCGAAATATAAATAACTAAAATAGATGTTCATAGCAACGGATGAAATTAGATTGGAAAATACGAGCGATATTAGGACATACCTATATGAGTACATTTTACAAATGTGACTAGATTTGCTTTGAATCAATAAGTTACCTTGAAACTAATCCGCTGATTGGCGCTGCGATGCAACTATAGGCTATTCATGCTAGGCTTGTCGCTTGTTAATATTGATTTCTTGGTTACCATTTAATGATATTTCCAAATCGCAGTTAACGAAAACATCAAGATTTAGCCAAGAGGTTACAAGTTGGTTCTTTGAACACATAGAAATTTATGAAAATGGCCAAGAAAAGGATTTATTCTAGCACTATAAATGCCCTGGTCCCGCCCTCTTCCCCCCCCCCCCAACAAGGTTTAATTATCTTGATGTTATATATTTCTGAATAACAATTAATAGTACGTAAACATTTAAAAAAAATTAAATCTAGAAATTTAATAACATACTTAGTCAGAAGTATTCCTACCTGTATGTATTTAGTAATCGTTTCTGCTAGCATTATAATCTTATACCAAAATAATTTTCTTCTTTAAATTGTTCAAAGCCAAAGCATCGGATCGCAGAAAAGATTTATCGTAGAATTATGAACACCTTATTATTCACGTAGCGTGAATATTCACGAGCGCCGTGGGGTGCTGCAACCCAAACTGTAATTATCTTGCTATTAAATAATGATTTCTCTTTCTACTCCTCAATAATAATTAAACATTCTAAAATTCTGCATTCCAATTACTAAATCTTTAATAACCGTAAACAAGCGAAAATATATTCCCAAATCTAGTTCTTACTATGGATTTTAGCACTCTTTTCACTGGGAAGTATTTCCACCTAATTCTATTATTGAATTAATCATAATATTAAACATATTATTTTTAAGTGGTAGAAAATATTAGTGAGTTATTGGTCCTGTATATGGTATAACTTGAAAGAAACCCAAATTAATAATTTAAAAACATTCCTTTACTCCCCAGCTTCAGAACGGCTAACTGGGTAGCAGCGTCAACTAGCGAACTCTTCCGCAACGTTCTTGAATGCACACAAATATAATTCAGAAAATAGTTATGTTTGTTGATTGATATAATTTAATGTAACAAGACATCAGTTAAATTTCGATCAATTATGCAGAATATCACTTAGACTTAAGAGCCACTGTATATAGAACTAGATGGCGGACAGTTGTGTTTGGTTGATGACGCCATCTTGGTAAGACGTTCTATTGACAATCGTCCATCTATGCTATAGTGAATGGCTCAACTTCAGTAATTAATTCCGTACGATATTATATTTTAAATCTTTTATAGGATTTTCACACAATTATTATTTGGGGTAATATTATTTTACATATTATTTGTACAGCGCCTTTGAATGGCTCTTGCAAATAAGGGCGCTTTATTAAATATACATTATTATTATTATTATTATTATTATATTAGTATATCTTACTAATAAAATGTTTAGCATCGTCAAACTGGCTTTTGAAATTAATATTATCGAATGAAATTCGCACGTCGTTTAATACTAGTTCGATATGTCGTGACGTATCATACGCCAGCATCAAATATTAGACGTGCGGATATCTTCGTACAATAATGTTTTGACATTTATTAATGTATAGGGGATACCAATTTTTTATTCAGTCTTATTTAACTTTAAATAATGGCTAGACTTTAAATGTAGGCCTCCGTGGTCTAGCGGTAGCGTGTTGGACCACAAGTCACTAGCACCCGTGTTCGAATCTAGGCGTGGGCATGTCTGAAAGTTGTTTCATCTTTGACTTCGCTTCATTACCTTCGATGGTTGATCGGCCCATTTAGCCTACCATTTGCACAAAAGTGGTCGTAAAACATCAATCATCATTATCTAAGGTGCTTTCCCTTTTAAACGTAATTAAAACATGTTATCAGCTCATATATATATATATATATATATATATATATATATATATATATGTTTCATACATAATAAACTAGTTTAAATAATATAAATATGCCAATTTAAATAAATGGGTTTTAAGAACCTTACAAAATATATGTCTTTACTTGCTGCGTGTTTAATGTGGTTGGGCAACTTGTTCCGATGCCTGGGAGCTGATGTTCGGAAGGATTTCTCTCCGTAGATTGCTGTTTGGCTTTTTGGTAACATCAAAAGTGAATAGGACTCAGATCGGAGCATTCTCACTGGTATACATTTTCGACCAGATCGCTTAGATACAGTGGCGCTGGTATTACATATTTCCTTTTGTGAGTGCATGTCACCAGACGTGCAGCACAGTTCTGAATTCGCTGTAGGGCGGTTTGTCAGAGATAGAGCGATATTATATAACAATGCATTGCCATTGTCCAGTCGGGAAATAATAAGGGCTCGGACTAAAGTCTTGCATGTCTCATCATTTATGTACTTACGAATAAATCTTATATTTCTTATTTGATAATAACAGGACTTCATCTGCTTCATCCAAGGTACTTATGTCTGCAACACCAGCTTCAATTGAAGATGAAATATAATCCCATTTATCACATGGCTTTAAAGTCATGCACACTTGTGTGTCATCAGCATAATAATGATATTTAATATTATGCCGTTTAATAACTTGTGGTACAAACAGAAGATCTACATCTGGTGATGTTTTATCCGTCACTGAAACACACCGAATTCTATCGGTGAGGTACAGCTTTACCCAAGTTAAAGTCTTTTCCTTGATTCCAAAGGAGAATTCTATACACTTCAGTAGAATTGGGTGATAGATTACGTCGAAGGCTGTAGATAAATAAAGCATAATTAATGCAGTCATGTATCCTTCACCAAGAGCCTCAGCAATGTCACTGTGCACTTTCAAGAGAGCAGTTTCTATTGAATGACCTCTACGATAAGCAGACTGATACATGTCATTGGGATCATTGTGCTCTACGTGTTCTTCTATACGCCTTGCCAACCCAGATCTTCTTAAGCAGCGGGATTATAATGGCTCGTTTCAAACACAGCGGCGTCACTGACTCATCCATTGACCTACTGACAATGGCTGTTATCAGTGGTAGAATTTGATCCACACAGTTCTTCAAAAGCCAAGTGGGGAGTGGATCCAAGTCACCTGACTTGTTCGGAGACTTGATTATTATCTCACTGAACTCAACCTCAGAAGTTGGTCGAAACATTTCGAACATATTTCCATTAAACATAATATCTGCATCCATGGAAATATTGCAGGTAATATTTGGGATATCAGAAATGATCTTATTCCTGGTGACTGTTGTTTGACACATGAAATATTTACTGAACTCTTCGCCAGGAGTTCAGCAGAGGTAAAATGTGGAAGATTTACATTTGAGTTACTTTCCATCAAGTTCTTAGTTAATTTGAAGAGTTTATTTTGATATTTTCCATATTCCTCTATCTTTGTGGAATAGAAACACTCCTTCTCCTCGTATTCATTGTTCTACAGAGATCCCTGTATATTTAAAAGTGCACCATTAAGGAAGTTCGGCGCCAAGTTCTCTCTGCTTTCCTCCAAATTTTCTTAGCAGATCTAAGTCTATCGGAGTACCAAGGAGTTGATGAAGAACAGTCAAAAGAAGAGTTCTTCACACACACAGCAGTCCTGGTTTACCAATATGAGCATAAGAAGAAAAGGTTTGATAGTGGATCAGCCAAACATGGAAAAGTCACCAAAGCACAAAATGCGGTTTTCACAAGTTTATTTCTCTAAGTTGCTCATAATTGCAACAGAAGAATGATAATTGGCACAAAAAAGTTTTGAAGCATTCTTCAAATCCAAATACGTGAACACTTGAAAATCCAAGATGGTGGCTACTTTTTCCAAGATGGTGACCACTTTTTCCACAAATGGCTGTTAATTCTTTTACTTTTTTACATAACTTTTGATATAATCATTCGATTTGAGTCATCATGGTGTCTATTTGTAAGTTTTTTAGCTGCTGAAGCGATTTGTGATGTCCTAAATTACTTTAGTTTTAGCTGTTTTAAACACAATCCTGAAGATGACGGTCATTATGTGTATGGGTACATGTAAATCAGGCCACACAACACCGACACACACCTTGCGCCGCAAACGGTTTTCTATTTAAATTACCACCAACAATACTTACAGGTCATGTTCTACATATACATATATACATACATGTTTTAATTGCTAAACAGCATATCTTTGACGGTAACAATAAGATTGAGGAGGAGTGGTTTATCAACAGTGGTGACAACAAACAGAAAGTAAGTGCCAAAGATATGGCCTGGGTTGTTTCGCGTATACATGATGAGGATCCTAGGGAGCAATGAACGAAGCCACCAGTGTAATTGACGCCTCTGTTACAACAAGTAGGGACGCTACTCTTTCTCCAGGCGCCAGCAAAACGTTCTAGGACACTGAATGGCCTAAATTGTGCCGATGTGTCGTTAAGCAACATTCATCCGTCCATCCAGGCACCAGCAGATGACAATGATACACTCACCACTGTGATCAATCGCCTTTTGCACAGTGCACACCAGATAGGCCAGAAGCACACAATCATTACTTCTAACCAACCACTGAACAGCAGGGGCAAGGAATTGGTGTGGGCAAAGTTTGAAAGTATCACCTTTCTCATGGAATGGCTCCACATCTGCTTCAACTTCCTCAAAATCATTGGCCAACACATGGATAGTGCAGTACTGGGTGACCTATGGACTGAGGCAAGTGTATATGTAGCCAACACTATTCAGACTATGCTGGATGGCAAGACGTACTACCGTGCTGTCAATGGCCACCAATTTACACCAGCAGCTATCTGGCACCTCAAGTGGCCAATGTTCAAATCATGGCTGGCTGAACATGGTCATGAACATGATGTGGCAGTTGAAGAGTTCGCCCAAAGTGTAGGTCAGGTGTTGAAGAAGCACAACAACCCTGACCATAAAGCAAAACTCTTCACTGCAATCGACCAGCTGTCAGATGCACTATGTAATGAGAAGGTACAGTCCCTCGTGGAGAAGTTTGACCGAGCGCACTCTGACAATCAAACCTTCATGTTGTGGTCAACTTATATGAGCATGGTTGATATCCTGCTGGACTACATCAGAGCTGAGAAGGGTGGCAACAGGATTCTACACCTAGAAGCATTCACTGCTATGCTTCGCTGGCTCACAATACATGACCACACAAACTATGCACAGTAGGGGCACAGCTTAACTTGTAGACATGAAACTGCTCAATACGACAACACCGGATATCTAACCAGAGTTTCTTGATGGAAACTTTGTAATGAAGAGAACCAAAAGGCAATTCAACCTGACTGGATCAACGGGACATGCAAAGATACATAATGGCATCGTCGGCATCGCAAGTAATGATCAAGCCAGAGACGTGTTTTGTGTCACCGGATCAAAAACGATCGGCCATTTCACAAAAAGACCAGGTCACTTTTAATCTAGGATATGACGACGAGGAGACTGGTTTCTGTCGTTCCGACAGACTTCCATCTCGAACAAGGCGTGAATGTGCTTAAGCATGAGCTGTCTCCATTCGCACAATCATTAGCAAAGCCCGGAAGACAGATGAACACAACATTGAATCCAGACTTAATCAGCATGGCTGGACTTCACACTACCTCTGATATTTCAGATGATGACACGAAGAGCTGTCCATGCCTGTAGTTGAAGTGTGGATGATCGCTGGGACAGACAAGAAACGAAAATATTACCCAGTACCTCAGCCACTTACACAGTCTGTGAGGGACAATCTACTCCGTTTCCATGCACTGACAGGCTGTGTGACATTACGTCAGTCTTCGGTGGTCATGGGAAGAAGTCCTACTGGAATACATTCCAGAAGAACCCACTTCTTGTCAGCGGAGTTGGTCATGCTGGAGAGCTCGCACCAGTTGAAGAGTGTATGTGTCACCTATATGGCACACCGGAACAGCCTACCACCAACCATGCCAGACTTCAGCTATTTGGTAAGGCCAAGAAGGGTCTGGAGATATTGCCTCCAACTAGAGATGCTTTGGAACGTCATGCAATAGGTGCCAACTACCAGGCAAAGATATGGTTGCAAGCAAATAAAGAACACATAGATATTCCACCCTCAGGCCCCCACAGCCTGGGAGAAGGATGCAGAGTCTCTGACAGCAGTCTGGACAAGACTCCCCCCTATCCAAGATGCCTTTGTGGAACTTGTGACATGCTGCTGCAAGTCAAAGTGCTAGACTGCCCGATGTTCTTGCTACAAAAAAGAATAAGCAGTCCACTGCAGCATGTGGATGTGATGTAGTCGGTTGCTGCAACCCAGCTGGACAATAGACATCTTTATACCACTGTGTTAAAATAGCTTCAAATTTGATAATTATATATTTTAAAGGACTAAAAACAAATGGCTTCAACATAGGCACAAACATATAAATAGAGGCCAATGTCACTCAAATCTAATGAACCTCAGCAAAGTTATGTCCAAAAAGTTGTAAAACTGGCTGCCACATTGCAAAAAGTGGCCGCCATCTTGGATTTTCAAATGTTCACTTATTTGGATTTGAGGAATGACACAAAATATTTTCTATGACAGTTATCTTGCTTATGCTGCAATTATACACTAATTAGACAAATAAACTTGTGAAAACGGCATTTTTTTTACCTTGGTGACCTTGAAAATGACATTGAAACTCAAAATTGACAATGACATCCACCCACATCATTTTTGTCATCCTATTAATGATTGATTCCACATTGATGTCTGCTATTAACAAACATTGCCGTTACAATTTTTTAATGATTTTGCCTCCTGCCTGTGACAGAAACGGGCCGCGAGCTAGCGGCATCGCGCTTGTTCATCGACCCAACTGAGTGGGAAAAACGGATTGGTTCGTCCAGTTATACACATCTGTTATATTCTTAGCCTCTTTAAAATGGTTAACAACAATCATTCGTGTATCTAGTATGTCATGATCATTCTTTATTTTGTAAATACATAACAGAATTGGACCGTTTAACAAGCGATAATAAGTTACCATAGGCGGCGACTCCCAACTTGACAGCTCAGCTGCCGCGTATATCTTTCGGGTTAAATTCAGTGATTGACAGATGTTGTGTAATAAGTTTTTCGTGCAGTTGTCATCAGCATGTGTTTTTTTAATCATATTGGCATAACTGTTGTTAAATCTATTGATATAAACTGCTCTCGTCAGCCTCAAAATCCAGAGATAAGTATATTGCTATTAATGACCCTGATTAATCTCGTAGACGTGCTCAGTCAGCAGTATCGTTGCCATTGTACATAATCCAACGCCACAAATTATATAATGCGCACCACGCTTGGTTTTGTATATGTAACAATATAACCATATTGTAGGTCTGTTCTCTAGTATTATATATATTGGTCTCTTGGTATTTTGTAGGTGTAGCTCTGATTGTTTGATGATGGGCACAGATGTTGAAAGTTTATGTTGCCAAGTGAGTGCCAGGATCGTTGAAAAGATGGAGGAGTACTCTGAGAAGACCCTTACATTCATGACACAGCATCCAGGATTTGTGGCTAATTGCCTGAAATCCTGGGTACTGGATGTTGCCTAATTGTAGTATCAAACACCAATATCAACATCAACTGGAGATCTCATCAACTGGAGATCATGCATTGCAATACCGTGACAAAGAAACGTTCCACATTAACATTTTATTGATAGTAAGACAATATTTTCAGAATCTGGTCATAAAGTGCTGGGGTATAGTTGTTCAAGATCAAGAAAACATTCCCTAGCCCAGACAGAAAATACACTGAATTTAAATGGCCAACATAGAAATATACTATGCGATTTGCATCATAAATCTTAGAGCCATTAATAATATTTTCCATCATTTTCCAAACATTTATTGTTTGTCACGTTTAGTACAATATTAATAGTTTGGCAGGGTTTTTTTTTACCGCACACTTTTTTAAATTTAATTTTATTACAAAAACTAAATAAACTTGCACGTATGCACGACAAATAAATGTGAATAAATGTTTGAATAGTATATAATAAAAACATAATGCAACATGATCTGTCCAGAGTCTACTGGCTGAAGCGGCTGGTGTGTTGTGTTACTGCATCATCTTAGTCTGGGTGGAAGAAAGCCATTCATGTGGTTGACCACGATTGGGACAAACACACATGGGACAATGCTAGAAGAATTCCATAATTGTTTTGTGGAACACAATTGTACTTCTTCTCCGAAATAACCTCTCTACAACGCTTATGTACATCCTCCATAGCCAGCACATCTTCGACTTCTTCCCCAGCTGCGTCAGTGAAAGAGCAGTTGGAAGACTTGTAGTCAAGGTCCTCAATGCCTCGACAGGACTTGTTGCGACTGATGGCATCTGGTGAAGGCATCCTCTCCTTAGTAGTGGTGCTCGTCATGACTGGCATGATGTTGGTTACAGTGACAGGACTGGTCTGAGTAGCCGTATCCCCCATCACTTTCTTGATTGTATCTGCTCAAGGATTTTGGAGTTTAACCAGTAACACACCGATACCGATGTAAATACCACTTAATATATTATATAATACATAACAGAAGTTAGTTAGCTACACCTAAGTAGAAAGTTTCTTGAGAGAAATGAAGTTACCTACCATGACAAGAGTGCTTAAGTATATATATATATATATATATATATATATATATATATATATTATATCTTAGTATATAAACAGTAGTATTAATTTCGATAACCTTCTTTTAACCTTTGACCTTGCAATATAGCTATGTGTTGTTTTCTCAGATGATACATCCTGATCTTGGTGAGATACAGGGAACAATACTTGAACAGGGAAAACAGATGGTTATCGAGGCAGGTTGAATCCAACATGTGATCATCAACATCAACAGTTTACCAGAAGTCACTTTCAGCATTCGCTGGAATGACTTTTCTGTTTCAACACAGACTCTGTGAACTCTTGGTGGCGGTTGCATCAAAGCACCATTGCATTTAAAGACAAAAAAGATATGTCCGAGTATGTGTTTCTGGATACAGAGAGAGCACGGACACATTCGATGCAGTTGATTCTATTCCGCACATTATTCACTACAAAGTCAGCAATATAGAAAACAGCTGCTTCTTTATATGCGAAATGCTCGATGACACTGAGGTCATCCACATAATCATGATCCTGTTCTGATGCCATTCTAAGATCGTACTTGCTGGCGTCTGCACCGAACTAATATTGCACTGCGTGATCATCGACTGTTAATTTAGATATGGACAATGGAACTGCCATGTCCACCATCAATCTGATGCCACTTCAGAACATGCTTGTAGCTTCAAGTGAATTGTCTGAAAGCTGGGTTGTTTTGTTATACCCACCTCACAGCTGCAAAGATACAGGTATTCCTAACTCATTTTGTAAGTCAACTGGTATTTCAAAGGAACAGGATTCGGGGAAGGAAAGTAAGAAAGCATAGCTTTCAGGCTCTCGATTGCAACCATGAAACTTATAAACCCTATGTGATAAATGACTAAATGTGTCATCCAAAAATGCATCAATATAGGACTCGTTAGACCTGCTAAATTGGTTGAAAAATTGGTTGCCCAGATCAATCATATTTTCATGTTGGGCTAGTGCTGATCACCAATCACTTTCCCGTTCAGGCAAGTGCCTTTTTGAGACAAAAATTCGCCAAATACCATTTATTTCCGTATAAAATCATTTCCAAAGCCAATTTAATTTTTTTCCGTTGACACTTCCGGTGTGTGAGCGCATGCCTGATAAACAATTCAATTAAAGAATAGTAACTATACTTATCATCCGCGATGCAAAACTGGCTGTGAAGTTAAGCTATTTGCTATTGAATTTATTGAGTTCAAAATATCAATCAACTGCTTAAATATCCTCAGGAGTTTGAATGTTGCCTCATAACTACAAATATTGTGGCAGTTATAACTAGGTGTTGCAAACCCCTAAGCCATCAGCTACACTAAAACTGAAGGATTCACAAGCCATGTTAACCTTCATCTTTTGTTTTGCCAACAAAGATGACGACTTAAGTTTATGTGTCATATGTAAACATTCTTTCTGGAATGCTTGCACATCGGACCAATATTTCCACCAAAGTGCATTACCTACTTCATCTTACAAGATGCGATCATCTGCAAAGCTATTTCTGACTAACTTGAGCATGTGACAAACAGCTCTGATGACATGTACCTTGGATGAAGTGTTAGATGGATGTTGGAAAGAAGGATCTAAGCTGTCGACTTCCAGCTTTGTCCCAAACGTTCTCAACATTGAGAAATATGAAGGTACATCACATGTAAAGGTAACAACATTAAACTTAGACAGCTTAAAACTAAGTTTGCCTTTTAATCACCATTTAAACCATCAATCAGAAAATAACTACAAGCCACTTTTCATGAACCACTGATACAAGCTACCTAGAAAACTAGGGCATCTTTGACAGCAGGTAGATTATTATCGTCAACTCCTGTACCAAAATTAATATAACCCCTGAATTAATTAACATTCCATTCTACGAACCTTTCGATGGCCATTTCATCAAGCATCAAACTACAGATGATATCTTAGTTTTCTCACTTTGCTGCCAGAACTTTGGTAGAGAGAGCAGAAAAAGCAGCCTGTGTAAATATTTTATCTGCATTAACAGTGTCATGCCAGGTCCGAATGGTAGACGAGACATATATTTGTAAGCTTTGGCTGAGTAGACTGTCAGAGTTGTGGCCAAGGACCACAATTAGGGCGTTATGTTCCTGAACCCATGGTTGCCTTTGTGGGTAACAATTCTTTCCATCAAGTCATGTGGTGCACCATCAAATGTTGTTTCTAGTATACCTACACAACCACTAGACACTAAATGGGTCTCTATTGAAGATGCTACCATCGAGGCCAAACTGTAAACTTTTATTTTTAACCATGAAGTCTTTCTTTGAGTCCGAAGGCAGGTGAACAACTAGGCGCTGTACTAACGGGGGTTGCTATCTGCATGGGAAGATCTTCGTTTTAGGGCTGTCTTTTGGAAAAAGGTGTTGGAAGAGCAAACTTAGTGGTAACTACATCCAAGAAGGCTTAAGAGACAACCTGTCCTCAAAGACTATGACTAAATGGTCATCTAATTTTCCTTTAAGCATCCATTATGAGGAAACGTGTATTGAACGATCACCTGTGTTCTATATTAAACGACCAACTGCTTTGGCCCAGCAGTCATTTTCAGTGGAAATTAACTCGTTTTAAGAAATAATGGTCATTTCACAGTCGCAATTCCTCAATCCGATATTCATTGGCCAATCGCAAGTCAGCCAATATTAGCCCTCATCCAAACGTTCCTAGCCGATGCGTTGCCGTTTCTAAATACATTGCAATGCCTATCACATGACAATGGCTTCTCTCGCGGCGAAATTGTGAAACAAGAGTGTTTTGTAATTACAATCGAAAAAGTTCAACGGATCATCATTGGATTTGAACTGTGCTCAAATTGTGCGTCATCGAGTTAATCATCGTGTCAATACTGACTAATGATAATCGAGGAAACCCACTAATATAGGTCAATATGTATAATTTTGATAAACATTCCACGCAAGCAATATCTACTTGTGTTTATGATATGCGCTAAATGTACAATGAATGTGTAGTAGATGGATGAATCTGATTACAATTCATAGTTTCAAATGTGTTAACCATACTAAAAATGCAAAATACATGTAAATTTATCTTTTGTCGTATTTGTTTTGTACCTTGTCATTATATAGTAAACACAAGATCAGACCCGGTCTTAAAAGTTTCCCCAAATTAGCCAATCACCATCATAGCTAACATGTATTTCTGAAGTTCGATTACCTGGTTTATTACTTTAAAAAATGTATCTAAATTTCAAACGGTGGACAAAATACCGAGAAAATATCCTCAACTGTCGATCCACAGCTTACTTTGAATGAAGATGCAGGTCACAGATATCAGAGGGGTTGGCCAATGAACTGGCGTGATTGTGAGAGGCCATAGACCTCCATATTGAAAATGTGTGACTCTCATGTTGTTGCTTAGAACTACTCAAATCTACCGAATTAAGACCACAGAAAATAAATTCCTTCGTTTTATATGTAAATGACACCTACACTGCATTAAATAACACTACCGTACACTTTGCAGCCATATTTCAGCATGCGAGAGCTGAAACGATTTATTTTAGCCCATATTACAATACGCATTCAAATGCTGGTAATGAGACCGCATCTGATAGATGAATAACCCAAAAACCTATGTGTGTGTGTGTGTGTGTGTGTGTACATAGTACCTTTATCATTTTTCTTAATTATTTTACAGTTATCTTCAAAGTAGTATATATCTCATTATATAATACAGGGCTAGAATTTCGTGAGAATTTACGAGAATCAATGTTGATTATCTGTAGATGGAGCTGTGGAAAGTTCTGCATGATGCACAGCAGATTCCCCAACTTTTAGTAATATACTCTGAACATTTGGTGAATTTTGCGTGAATCACCGTTGATTCGCATCAAAATACTAAGCCCGGTAATATAATAATAATGCATGTATATATAGTGCCTGAACTAGGTAACCCTGTTCTGAGGCACTGTAGAATATTATTATTCCTGACTCAGACTTGTTTCCACCCACCACACATCTCAACTCTCAAGGGAGCATACAACAGATGCTGCCATTAAAGGCGTAAAGCATTACTCAAACATATAGCCATCGCGTCCCTGTTGGGTTCTCATTTTTATGGATGAGTGAAACAATCACTACACGACAGCATTGCAGCTCCCGGAGGCTCGTACCTGCGACCTTCGGCTCTGAGTCCTACGCCCTAACTAACTGCACCTTCACACCTGCATGTGTTATATACATTTTTAATTAGTTTTTCGTTCATTCATAGGCTAAATTCTCTTTGTAATCAGGTGTATGGTGGCTGCTTCTACGAAAGAACTGTGCTTACAGAAAGGAGTTGTTATGGATGAACATATACATTAGTAATTATAATTAACAATATCAGGGAAGTTAACTTTCTTCTAGATATTCTAAATATCAACATTTCTTGTCAAGTAAATCTCGTCAAGGAGCCACTTTAGGGAGTCAGTACAGTATCTCCATTAAGGTGATCACCGAGTGCACTTCGCCTGTAATTTAAAAAAAGAGAGATTAACATTTAGTTATCGCAATTTCTCTATTGATTAAACATGAGACGTTTTATATTGAACCAATAGCAGGATTTCTCCTAAACTGATCCATGACCAGAATTTCTACATTGATCTACGTTCCAGATCCACAAATAAAGTTCTGTATCCATTCACTTTAAATAACCCATTTTAGTAATTTAATTTACTCTAATATTGCTTGAATTCTTGATTATCTGTGACGAGAAAGCCAAGATCCTGAAGAGGATTTCAGCAATCTGCTGAAAAGCCATTTTAGGCTTTAATACATATAGTATTGCAGATAGATCAAGCGAGGCAAAATGCGTTGCATCGGCTACCAACTGCAGTCTTGGGTTAGAAACAGCTATAGCGCGCGTTGTTGATCAGGAGATGGCAATCTTTCACTAACAATAAATACTGGAAATCCTTCAGCAAATTATTTCATGTTACATGGAGACCGAGACTAGTATTTCAGCTGAATGACTGTTATCTTTCCAAAGGATTTGAGATAATTATTTATCAGGATATAGCCCAATGATTGAGCGGACCGATCTTTCCAGATGAATGACACAACTAAACCTTCATTATTCGTGTTGACTTGTGAGGGATATTTTTTAGCATCGGTTTCAATGGATTTAATGAATTATTTTTAAATTAAACTTTTAGCTAAATGTAAATTGATTTTAATGAAGATTTTTTTAATGGGCAGTTTTGGAATGCAAGTTTTGGAAATATTATTTTTACTTGTACCTGGGATCATATTTTATATATATATGTATATATATGTATGTATATATATATATATATATATATATATCACCTGTATATTACATTAGAGTATTAACACCCTCGATATTTACATGTAGTAAAAATTGCACGAATGCCTGATACAGAAAATAAAGCAGTTCACTTTCAATACAAGATATCATGTATAAATACTAATGTTACAGTAACAGGAATCGCCCATTAAACCATAATCTACGTGATCAGTGATTTTGTCCATTCATATCGTCATGTCAGATGGCAAAGTTTCTTCAAAAAATAAGTTTGAACTAGACAGGCCGGACCATGACAGCCATGCACATCGCGCTGAACGTTACTTAGTTTAGTGGTATATATCTATTGGATGAGGTCTACGCCATTCCTATTAAATGCAAAATTATGATCTGGAGATCGCATATCCTTAACGAATTATTACTCGGCACAGCAACTTCAAGAAGCTCCTCGTGTAAAGTACTTATGCCAGCCAGAAATGAAACTTAAAGACAATTACAGCAAACTGTGTAGTTAAGTTAAGGAATCATACGATATGACATACGACTAATAAATAAACGATCATCAGTAATTGAACAAAGCACGAAACATAAAATATATATTCAAATTGTGTTAAGAAATTATATGATTAACTAAATTTAGAGGAATAAAACATGTTACGAAATTGATGCATTAACAAGCTGATCGTGTACCCCCCCCCCCCTTCTGTATGTAATCGGAATAAAAGAGGAAGAATGAATAGAATATCTGTGAAATGTCATGCTAGCACATTATGTTATCACACTGTGCAATTCTTTATGTTTGTTGAGGATATTATTGAAGATTAATGATTGATGTTCCACGGTCACTTTTGTGCACATGTTAGGCTAAATGGTCCGAGCGACCTCCAAACGTAATAAAGTGAAGTCAAAGATGAAACACCCTTCAGATATGCCCACGCAGAGATTCGAACTCAGGTGGTAGTGAGCTGTTGTCCAATATATTGCCAACTAGACCGCGGTGGCCCCCTGAGAATATTTTTGAAGACGGCATTATAATAGTACCATATATACTTGCGTATAAGTCGATTTTTTTTGGTAGGGAAAAGGAAGTTCCTAGAAGCACCTAAACTTATACGCACGTAATATTTCCAACCAACTAAAGGAAAGATGTTTTCGGCCATCTTTGACACACAACACTATAGGATTCAACTGAATAAGAGCCAGAGTCAGAATAAAATCGTCACATCGCTGCCTACTAAACCATTATTATTCAATAAATAACGATTAATTTTCACCAAACTGTTATTTGGGTCTCACAAACATGCCGGTCTTTATGTAAAAATACTTGATAGTCACGTGCTGTCAACTACTGATACTTCCAGATGATTAGCGATAATATAGAAATCACTGTTCACACTGCAAACCTTGCTCACCACTTGCAGTGAAACAAACAATTAATAACACCTGCCAGTTGAAGTAACAATCAGGCGTGTTTGGTGTGACAAGTTTATTTATTAGTTATAACATCAAAGGAAAATCCGTGTGTGTTTGTGTGTGTGTGTTGCTGCCGGTGAAGAAACTGATATTGATATATTTACGATGCACTTGCTGACACCATGAGTTTGAAATGACTGGGTCAGCTTTTTCGCGAGTGACGACAATGATTATGATTTTGAGGATTAAGCCAATACTTTACCTCAACCTATACGGTGACCATATGCCTGAGGAAAGAATTATAGGGTCAAAATTTGACCTTGAATTATCTGCCGGGTCGACTTATGCATGAGTATATACAGTATTCAAATACTAGTGTACCCAAAGAACATGTAACACCGATGTGAAAAACATTCCACTAGAAATTGGTAGCAAGTTATCCTCTCGGGGAACACAGTGATCCACTGTATTGTTAAACAAGTGGTTTTGTATTTATTTGTTTGTATTGTTCATAGCTTTATTTTTTGGCTGAAATTTTTCACTCAAAAGTCCAAGCTTCTCGTTACTTTTTATCTTTTTTAAATACCGAAATCATCACTATGTTTAGATCTTAGTGGTGGAAATATCTGCCGTTAAGGTTCCCAACCATGAAAAAGCAGGCAATATTAAAAAATACATACCAGTATTGGATAGATTAACTGATTTGAAACCAAAATAATAATGAACATAATACATATGCTAACTTACATCTCGGGTATACCCGCGTCAAGAGGTGGAATAATGCTTCATTTTGTCCAAACACTGAAACGGAAATAATACATATCAAGATGGCAAAAAATCGGTGTACAGGACACATGCACATGTGTACTCAAAATATGCGTTGTGCTGCAAATACATTAAGATCAATTCACACTATTGCTTCCTTGAAGCATCACATTTCTTTTTAAACACTACAAGGTATAAATAAGTTATTGTCTCATTTCATCTACCATAGGAGAACAAACTGCTTCAAATGCTTCTTTTGTTTCTTTGTAAAAGTCAAGTTTTAAGTTTCTTTTTAAATAGTTCTCTTAATGCAGTATTGAAACATATATTACTTTGTCACAACGTCATTCTTCTTTGATAAGTGTCACTAAGTGCACATGTTGAGGAACGAATTACGGTAATATTTGAAGTAATGCTTTAAAATATTAAATAGTCAGGTACTCTGTCAGTTTGTTTTGATCTTTATTTTGCATTGGTCCTTAAAGGCAGGCAGTCCTGTGGATTGGTTTTATTGCATTCACAAAAATATGTTTCCATATCATTATTTCAAACAAGTGGATAAGGTTAGATTCCTAGTGTATCAGATATTAACCGTTGACAACAAACACTTAGAGAAACCTGACAATGGTACAACTATAATGCACTATAATAAGAGATTACTATAGCTAATGCCTGTGTGTAAAAGCAATCATCGATCAAACTCTTGTAAGATCACTTCCCTAGATTAGCTGTCAGGGACTAAAATAAAACATTCCCCCGTCATTGTTATTTTGTCTCAGTATATATAATTGCCAACGTTATTATGGTAAGAAAATGGTCGGTTATGCAAAATGAACTTGTCCATCCCGACCTTCCATATAGTATTTGAACATATAATGCTGCCAGAATATTGAAACCAGGTTGTTGGTTCATGAACATGGTGCGCGGGATTCAAACCACGGTGGTAGCACTAGTTAGTGTCTTTTATCAGTAGAATAATTTTGTCATAATTCAAGCACACACACACATGCACACACACGCGCAAATATATATATATATACACACACACACACACAACATTTATCCTAGAATAAATTAATTACTGACAAGATCAAGTATTTAAAAAAGTAAATCAAGTAGAAGAGACCTAAGTACGATTAAAAGTAAATTACAGACACTATCAAGCAAAAGGCATTTAAAAAGAATATTGGTAGATTGATGTTACTTACTATATTAACAGCATCTTCATAGAGATTAATTAGGTTCTTCAATTCCACTTCCAAATCCTGTGATTTATGTAAATGATGAAGGACCTCCCTAAACAAAGTTAAACATATAATCGTGTGTACGTGTGTATGCATTTATGCACATTTGATAATCCTTTAGGATGTGTTTCACTTCAACTCAATATTCCAATGTGTATCAAACGCTAAATGTTTACCTCAAAATCAATATGGTTCAATGATCTTCCATTACAATATGGCAACTAGGTAATGGCTAATCAGGTTTTGTTTTTAATTTGCAAATATTCTCTAAAGTTATGCTAAAGAACACAATTCTGGTAGACAAAACAATTAAATGATATTTTAGAGAACTATTCGTAAGGTGAAAGATAATGATTGATGTTTTATGGCCACTTTTGTGCACATGGTAGACTAAATGGGTCGACCGACCTCCAAAGGTAATGAAGCTAAGTGAAAGTTGAAACAGCCTTCAGATATGCCAACGCCGAGATTCGAACTCGGTGGTAGTGATCCAATGAGCTACTAGTTAGAGCATGGAGGTGACCTCATAAGGTGAAGGAAGCCTAATGAAAATTCTATGTTTTTTCCATACTATAGGTGTAAATATATTCACAGTCTACATATTTTCTATCAGCCTGGTTAATATTTGTGTAAGAGAAGGATAAATAAATGTAACAATTAAATATAAATCTTCTCAATATAAATTTTTTTTTTTTTTGGTTTATGGTCCTCTCTATTATGTGGTTTATTTATTAACCTTTCATTAAAATCCTTTTTTGTGGACCATTGTTTTGGCTTTCAGTGTCTAAAAATGGATCACTGGTTTCTTATTTGTGATATACTGGTCTGTCCATTTTTGACCAATTTGACTCAGTGGGCCAGTTACAAGGCACCGAATTGAGGCCAGTAACTTGACCAGTTAACCAGTTATCTGCCAACAACATGAATAGTTAACAGATATTATCCACCAATTTCAACATTAACAATTCAAACTCTACGCCATTGTCTAGCCTGATACACCAAACCCAATTCTACCTCATAATGCATGCACGCAGTTACATCGATGAGTCATCCATGATCTGTTCAGGTTCAAGAGAATGGCACCAGCTTGCTATCCTTGTAATAAAGCTGTTTAGTCACATATAATACGGGATGTGATCAACGTTGACCACCCGAAAATTCAGTACACTAATTCGAGTGATTGATTCTAGTTTTATTCCCATTTTGTTAAACTTCGTATTACCTGAATTCTGGATAGATATCATTCCGAAAACCTTACCTAGGCCTCCAAACTACAGTACATACCTGATATGTTTATGTTCTTTATGGCAAACTTCAGACGTTATTAGCTCAAAGTGAGTCCTCAACATCTCATTCTGCTCCTTGTGAGTCCTGACCAGCTGGTGACTATAGAGTGAGGATTGACAAACAATCAGATGGGCACTGTATGCTTAACAAATCGCAAAATGATCCTATAAAACATCGCTTGTTTAATTCAATAAAACTGCTCTAAGAACTTCAAGTTTCGGCTACGGCTAAGAGCTCCGCAAAACCCATGGAGAGTTAATAGATTCTAACGAGAAACACTTCTGTCTATTTTTATTTCATCAAATTCTCAATGAGCCACTATTGGAGCTAAAGCGGTCAGCCGACCTCAGAATATGTGAAATCTGAATAAAAATTACGAAAACCTCACAAAATACAATTAATAAATTATGGAACAAGAAAACACAGCTTCGGAAAATAAATGGAGAAATGGTCAAATTTCAAGTGAACCCAATTTGATAAATGGTAACAATGTCTGCTCACTTCCAGTACTGGAGTAATTCTCTGCCATTTTGGTCTTTCTCATCTTCTTTCCGCGCCTTTTCGAGATTTTCATATACACTTGTGGCATTCATGCTGTTGACCTCCGATTTCTGAACACTTTTAAGAGAAAAAAAATGAGGTCCTACCTATGCGCTAACAGTAGTAATACCATAAATCGTGATATTTTAGGCCTAAATGATGATGATGATAATGATGATGACTGATATTTTAAGGCTGCTTTTGTGCACATGGTAGGCTAAATGGGCTGAGCGACCTCCAAAGGTAATAAAGTGAAATCAAAGCTGAAACACCCTTCGGATATGCCCGAGTCAAGATTCGAACACGGGTGGTAGTGATCTGTGGTCCAACGCGCTACCAACTAGACCATAGAGGCACCCCTATTTCGGGTAACTATCTTCACGACTAAAAGTATTCCGCCGGTTATACCGTAACTTACCACTGGCTGTGGTTACACAGCCCTACATCGGTGGATATCGTTTTGTGCAATTTTATTCCGGCATCCAAATCACGGAATCTGCGCTTATGGTCTTCGTGAACAGCTGCAACTTCCTCCGAGACCTTAGAGACCATACTCTGAAGAGAGCACGACCTCTTCCATAAGGCCGTCACTCGTGCAAATACGTCCACACAGTGGGCCCTAAACACGGAGACAAATATAGGCTACCTATTAACGAAAGATTTGTTCGATGCAAACACAAAGGCATTGTTAGAAAAGGTCGGACATCTCACCTAATCGCATTTGCCAGTATTGTCGTATGCCGTTGGGTGTCACGGAATCTTATCATCATGAAGTTGCAGTAGATGATATTGCCAAGTACAGCTTTCATGCTTTGGTTCTCACTGGACACACCAGATGGGTTACCAACTGCGGAGTATTGGTGAACGAGAACGAATAGCACAAAACATCAGTCACTAATCATTCTTGTCCAGCGGCTAGCTACCCATTTATGCTAGTCACCGATATCATTGTTGTTGTTAATTCGGCTCTTGTCTGACAAAACTTTAACTAGGTCACACTTCGAAACAAGTCACAATGGAAAGACATTTGCCAGCTCGGATTAAGCAGTTTTGACCACACTCTGCAGGTTACTGACCAGAACATTTCACGTTCGATATCGATTACTATTTATTGGTGGTATTTTCTGGTAAATATTGAGAGAGTAAACGCAATACAATATGATGTTTGGAATCCACGAATTTCCAGCTGTGATGTAGGTTAATCAAATGTCAACGCGAAGCCATACTCCATTAGGACTGATAACAACGATCCATACCTTACTACTGTAACAGATCATACTAAATGATCAAATAACAATTTTTTAACAACATTGGCCTTACACATTCAGCATCAATGAGTGGATTGGCTTAATATTAGCATCTTCTTTAGAAAAATTTATGAAATATTTGAACCTGAAGACTTAAAATATATTTTGTTTAAACAAAATACACACATTTAAAGGCTTTTTATTATGACTATAAAGCTTATCTACTCATTGTAATAATGAAGCTTTTACAATAGAAGTAAAACAACAGCAAATTAACTGATTAGTGCATTAATTTACACACAATTAGCTTTGTTAATGGGGCCTAATAACACGATACTGGTCTCACCTGAAGGGGGTGGTCATGAAATTTATACTATTCTGTTTACTTACATACCTTGCACCAACGACTACATAATTAGCTTGGTTCTTAAACTAAAAAAGAGTAGCTTCATTAACTAGAAACATGTCAGACGAGCACGGTGCGCGACATCAACCACATGCTTATTAAGGAAGACCCTGTCTAAACCATTCTTATCAAGCACCGATCTCCTGGCCAAACCAGCTCATTGCTAGCAAATTTCTCCCATCTAAAACACTGTCAGCCTTTTTGGTAGGAAATAAAGTAGATGAAAGTTGCTTATCCGTGGTGGACTGTAAAAACACCGCAATGCCATTGCCATGGAGTTGCTGGAGGGAGGGGGGGGGGGTGGTAAAGGGCTGGCCGTTGGGTAGTCACACTAACACAGTAGTAGTCCTCCTCCATTGGAATGGGGGTTTTGGGGTAGATAAAATAGGGGACGAGGGACTGTAAAATAAATGACGTATAGCGTCCGACATCCGCTGCTCTTGAAAATGCTGAATATTACACAATCTTGATAAAACTACTGTCGTCTATTCTGAATTCCAGCCAAATATATCATCCCAAGCCAATGTTTTACATGATAACTGAAACCAATTAACTGAAAACACCGATTTCTCTTAAGAAGAATCTCTGTTGTGATCAATATATAGTAGAGTATTTATTTCCAATTTCCAAGCATATGAAAATACAAAGTGTACATACAACTAAATATAATAATGGAAATTGGGGGACCAGTGTAGCCAAAGCTGTCTTGTATATCACACCTGGTAGTTTCAACAAGAAAACCCATCCCTTCAGCACTGATTGCATCTGATACACAGGAACTCTGGTGATTTGCAGCACCGGCTTGTAAAGCTGACTAGTTAAGCGCCTCAGCGTAGATGACAAACTCAAACCACGCCTAAACGGCCTTACACAGTTGAGCACAGTGATTTCCAAGAAACAGCCTGTGTCAAGAAATCTGTCAAAGATGACTTCTTCAGAAGATAATATACAGATGGATGGAGTTTCTTTGCTCTATTACACATCTGTCATATTAATTATTACTTTCTGCTGCGTTAATCACTGGGACACTGGGTCTGTTTGTGCTCTCTCTATCAACAACGGCTATTTGAATATCATGTCCTCTTGTCCAAACTGGCCAATGTTAGTTCATCCCACGGAAGGCAGATTTAGGCGGGTTCATATGTACTATGGTGTATTGAGCGTCTATGTTATAAATTCAATGTTATACTTAAATCAAATCCATAATATTTCCGGTCCAAGCTACAATACAAAAGCTGCAAATAACTGAATCCACATTTATGTCAAAGCATAATACTGTGGCGTGTGTAATCGGTTCATTTTTTAAATAGCGGTACTCACAGAGATGTCGATTAGCTAGTTTTCCTGATGAAGTTAGGCAGTATATTTGGCCACCAGAATCATTTAATTCTATATAATCCTTGATATCCACAGATTCTGTGAACCTATGATGATCACCCAGAAAAAGTACTAGTTCATCTTTTGCTGATTCCGGTAAAACACCAACTTTCTTCAAAATGGTGATAATCTCTTTCTTCAAATCACAAAACCTCCAAGAAAGAAGAACACCAGATCGTTAATATTCAAAACATTGTTTTAACGATGTTCAACTTAAAATTCCTAACTATTAAAAACATCATATTACATTATTAAAAAATATGTACCTAAGCTTTCATTTAGTACTGGATTTCTCAAGTGAAAGAAAATTTTATCAAGAAAAAAGATTAGATTGTTAGCAATCAAAACATTGTTTTAACAAATTGTTTTAACAATGTTCTATTGAAATTTGTTAACTGTTAAAAACACCATTAAACTATTTCTAACAATGTTCTACTGAAAATTCTCAACTGTCAAAAACATCAGTAAATCTTTTTTTTAAATATACCTAAAATTGTTACTAAATTTCTCAACCAAAACTAAATATTTCAACGGCACACAGATCCCAGCTATAAATGGTAATGAACCCCTTTGAAAACTAAAGTTTGCTAGGTATTGAATGACAATCTGTTAAATGCAAAATACAGCTATATTTAAAGACCATGAAATAAGCAGCGTGCCACGAAAGTTCAGGCTTAAAAAATATTTAGTTCCTGTCCAGGATTTTTAAATACGGGTTCCAACATATCAAAATTAATGTGTATTATAGATCTGACATCAAAAACTTTCAGGCTGATCATGCAAGGTTAGGAACTGCTGAACAAATAATAAACTGATATCAAGATAAAAACAAAAACTGATTCCCTAAATATGTTAGCAATATTCTGTTTACTCCAAGCAAACTTTTTTTTTTTCTAGTTAATATCTTCAATGGAAAGAACTAGAATGATATTTGGTAATTACCGGGCAGTTTGGTCAATGAATACAGCCATGGTATCACACAAGTCTGTTGAAAAAATACACAGCTTCTTTTTGGAAAGCTGAACGTTCATTTCCTCGTAAAAGTTAGCAGGATTCCAAACATTCTTCTGGTCCATGAGCCTGGCTAATACGTCTGTCACCAATTGTCTTGTACCACTGGATTTAGAAAGAATGGATATTTGAGAACAATTTGTCTCTTTCAGACAGCGACATACAAGTAGTAAACAAATTGTCATATTCCTCTCAAAGCACAAACATCAACAATGTGACGATAGAAACGTGATGTGTATTGTTTCACATTGCAAAATTAAATTGAAAAATATACAAAAATGACAATGCTCGCAGACAACGTATCAGAATTTAACTCTGCACAAATATAACTATTATGAGTAAATCCACTTCAATATGCAGGAGATTTACAATTTACAAGATGCACAATTTATTTTACTGTATGTTGTATTCACATCAATCAACGCCAATTAATGCTAATATGTGTTTCCTTCCAGACATCAACCACTGTCTTTAAGCTCTTCAATAATGTAAAGTTTTTTTATACAAATTGTAACCAAGGATCAAAGATCTCCTTAACAGATATTGATGATGATGATGATAATATATATCTATAAATGAATGGTCATAGGTGCATGTGCACATATACATGCCTGTATTTGTTTGTGTATCTGCTTTTCTAATGAAAGCATCATATTTTATTTTGAAATATTTTATTGGTCAGTGACAGATTTCATGCCATTTCAAGTAAAAATGCTCTGTCGTGGATTCTACGATTTGGGGTCCAAGGTCTGACTGTGTAATATCCGAGTTCGTGTTATAGCGGATCACATTATAACGGGGACCTACTTTATATATATATTTAATGAAGCACTATTATTGGTTGGAAGCATTGAAAAACAGTGTACTGTGAAATTACACAAAAGACAACAAATATACACATCAAATCAACCTGAAACAGATAATTTATATACATAAAGTACAAAAAGTGTGTGTGTGTGTGCATGTATGTATCAGAAAGGAATGTAATACACGTTGGCACTGAATTTCTGATCTTGATACGAAATGAATATGCTGGCTTATCATTAAAAGATTACAGTTGACAGCTGATGCTAAACTTACGGCAACAGTCTTGTTGTGGCTGGCAGCGTTTTAGACGACTGGATGGTTCCGTCTTCCTTTTCTATTTGTGAAATAACTCCGGCTTCCTTTTCAGTCATCAACCTATATCTGAAGATCATCGAATTCAGAGAACGGTATCCGATGTGTTAGTATGGCTAAGCTTCATCCCGGAAAACGTTAAAACAACATCTAGAACAAACCGGTGACACAACAAAAGATGAACACAACCAAAACATCTTACATGGCTATCTTGTCCTCTCGGATTCCTCTCCTTGCACGATAAGGAAACTGGCCAGTTGCACACTGATAGAGCGTGACTGCCAAACTCCACAAATCAACTTTAGGACTGACTTCGTAGGCTTCATTAACAGATTTTCGCAGAAAAGCCATTCTATGCATCTCTGGGTGCTAGTCGTTAGAAAAAGGATTCACCGTAAATATAATAACGACGACAAACAAGAACAATAACACATATTTAATATACATTCCCTCAGATTCATCGCTTTTTAAGATGTAACTTGTACTACCGGTATTGACAGTTTGTAACTCTTGAGGGACTCTTCTTTCTAAACTTCCCAATGGCTTTTGTGCTTTGTATTATTACAGTAAAGCAGCCCTTATAGTTGTTTGGTAGAAATCTGATACACAACTTACCAGATACTCTGGTGTACCACATAATGTATTGCTTTTCCCATCTATACTGCGACTGACCCCAAAATCAGCCAATTTATATACTGAGCTGAAATGAGTATAAATATGGTAAATGGTTCAATAGGGAGGTGGGATTTTTCATTTAACACACCTATAGTACACATACACACACTAACACACATTGCCACATTTATTTACAAAATGTCGCATTATAAATTATAAGAGCTAAGTCGCACAAAAATGACTTTCATTTTTATGATTTTCGCAATGGCAGATCATTATTTGAAGATGTGCATGCCATTAATAATCAATGATCTGTCTTGACTTCGGTGAGTGATTTTGCTTTGCCTAAGCCTACTTACATCGAATATTCCCAAATGATGCCCACCTGGAAACTGCATAATTACGAATGAAATATAATAATTGTTACCATTCGATTTATGACTCTTGTTTTACTATGTGCTTCTGATCGACCAGTCTGTTTGATATCAATGCTGTATTATTATCCAATGATACCTTTTCAGTATTTTACCCATCAGTATAGTGACTGAGGAACAGCCAGGTTTATTGGAGTTTGGATTCTCAAAACTTTGCCTGATTAATGGTAACAGGGGTGAAGATAGATGACTGTTGATAAAAGCCCATATTAAAATCAACTGACATGCTTTTCTTTATGTGCAACTGACATAATAACCATTGGATAATGCATGGTTCCCACAGCCAAGAAAATAATATTTTCCAAGACAAAATTACCATTTTCAGGACAAAGTATACAAGATTTAAAGGTAATAAATCAAGATATGTGCAAAAAAACATATATTTAATCAATGTATAATCAGTTACTGAATTTTTTTATCCAACGTGCTATCAACTAAGCCCTGCTATTATTCACCACCTGCACCTGTCCATTTTGGGCTTTAGTCTGACCTGGATAATGAGGTACGTTTGGCAGGTTTTTGACATGGATAGTTTTAGCTTGCTGTCAAAAATAGGTGTTCGGCACACTGAAAACTTAACTATATCAAATACACATACGACCCTTAATTTCCACGACAAAAAAGTGTCAAAATCCTTTTGTTCATATAATGATAAAACGATCATAAATTCTTCTTAATTGATATGTAGATAATTTATTTCATGTATTGATCATATTAATCATTTGAAAATATGACCACAAGTACAATACAGGTAGGACTATGCAGATTTCGCTTAGATTTCACTTACAGCCGCTTAATATACACTTCACCAATTTACTGATTTAACCAGTCAGATATCTCTCATGAATCTGACTGGACTCATCTTTGGAGCCAGCACAACAGGGTGTGCAAAAGTTAAGTCTATACAAATTATACAAATTACATTGTTAATTTTATGTTTAAAAAAAACCTTAGTTTTTAACACACCAGCCCACATTACATCTTAATTTTTTTTTTTTTGATGGATTTTCAATGGTATCCTGTCAAAACCTTGTAAAAACCAACCCTGCCTCAGGGAAATATGTGACGATTAGGCCAAAGCCTTTGATTGATGAATAAATCATCCAACAGACGGGTTCATTATCTGAACTGGAATGTAGCCAGAAATGCTGAAAACCATTTCTTGCTAATGCATCAAACAGAAATTACACACACTCATGAAAAACGGACCATTCACTGTAATGCTTCAAACTAATTTTGATGCCAGCTTAACACCGACACTAAAGCTTACCTTCCATTGCTTGTAATATGCTGAAGAACATTACCCGGCTTTATATCTCTGTGGATAATATTGTTGTGAAAAAGGTGTTGCAATGCAGAGACTGAAAGAATTTGACAGAAATATGTCAGTGCAAATCACTCTCCCTTCCAGTATAGATCATTAAATAGTGTTAAATATAATTAATAATAATTTATAACTGTTGTTATTATTATTATTATTATGGAAGGTTGTGAAAAACTTTAATTAGTTGAATAGGCTTGCTGTCTCCAAGGTTGCTTCTAGCATTCAGCTACGGTGGGGATGGTCCCACTAAAATCTTCGAAACGTATCTACCTATTTCTGAGTTATCAAAGCAAACCTTTACTAGGACAGCAGCTCCAAGTTAGAAATGACAACTGGTTAGGGTTATCATGCCAACATCAGTTAGATAAGGTTTTTTTTCAAAAAGCTGTCTTTTAATTCCGACATTATTTTATATCCACCAAAATAAGCAAAACGTCAGTAAGAATCTGGGCTTGTAATATGACATATTGTTCAGAATGAGCAGAAAAAAGTAATGGTTATGTTGACAAAGATTCAATATACAGCCAAAAAGGTTTTTAGTTTTTTTCCAGTAAATTCAAAAATATGTCATTCAAACACGAAATGGTTGTAACAGGTCTCACCAGCATTTATCCTGCTCTAATATAAGACATCTTATCAATCCGGCAAGGTCTGTTACCTTTATGTCAGCTTAATCAGGCTGTTCATTTAGTTTTAGAGTGGGAGGAGACTGAACTAGAGTAGCAGAACATATTTAGCAAGGCCTCAAGCCGAGCTTAAACCAAGGAGATGTAATTTCACTGGACCCAGAGTATAGTGACATGCCTGCTCATTCTAGCCCGTGTTGAGTTAATTAGGGTGGACGATAGACAGCTGAAGGGATTATCGAGCCCGAGAACCCCGATAAATTTCATTACGAGGGAGAATCATAGTCGGTACAAGTATCTGGCATAGGAGGCTTTGGACGCACGAAAACCCTCTTTTCAAATGGATGGAGGACGAAATCGATACCAAGGATCCACCTAAGACTACCACTGTCATATTGGCTGCCTGCATTGTCCTTACTTGAGTGCTTAAAAACCAAAAAGAATTCATTCTCAGGTAATCCATAGGCGTTCTCTGGTTTATCAAGTATCTGCTGTAAACTTCCTCCCTGGCAGTATTCCATGATTAAGACATCATAACCTAACACCTTCTGCGATGAAAAACCACAATCATGTATGTTTCAGTGAGTGACAAGGCTATAAGTAAACTAAACTGGAAAGGGTAAGATATCAGAATTTGGCCTATACCTCCATTGTAACACACGAATAATGATACAAATAACAGGAGATCGTAAAGAGCAATTAAAAAGTATGTATGCGTAACAAATTACATGTATCACTTTTATCTGGACACACAGACATACATACACACACACACACACAACACACACACACAAACATACAGAGACTTCTGTGAGGCTGGCGCTAACCGAGTTGCCCTCCCAAGGATGGGCCAAGCCAGATTCAGTGAAAATGTTCCAAGACACCGTACCATACAAAAAACTAACCTCTTTTTCCAGCGCAATTAGTTGGACAATATTGTCATGTCTTGGAATATCGCGTAGCAGCATAATTTCACTCTTTACATACTTCATGTGCAGCCTGCGAGAATCATCAGAAAACAGCTTCGCTGCATAGGCAGTGCCTTTTCTCTGAAGTGAAAAAAACCCCCGCATAAACATGGCATTTATTCTGATATGCCTTCAGGATGGCGTGCCTATAAATAAGAATTTTATCATTCTGATCCAAATATCACAGTACACGTGTTTAGGATTGAGTTCTCATTAATAACAATTCCATTACACACAATATTAGTTTATTAGTACTGACCCTGTGTCTAGCTAGTATAACCTTTGCCATTGCTCCACTGCCAAAGATCTGCTGCGTGTACAGTACATAGTTGTCTGTACCAAGAATATTTCTTTTATCAGTACTCATAATTTTTTTTTAAATATAGTAATCTGAAAAACAAGGCATCAGTAATGAATGAGTACGTAGTGATCAAGAGCAGGTTGCAGACATGGGGTCAATTCCATTTTTCAATTCCAATTCTATTTTACCTACTACTTTTTGCCATGAGTAGGTACTCCGGGTACCTACCTGGAATACAAACTCTTGAGTAGTTTATATTCCAAGTGGGACCGTCATGGAAGAAATAGTTCTAAATTAAAAAATAAAATGGTAAATAAATTTGTGGATTTAAATTTGTTTTGCAGGAAACTTCAATTCAATAATTGCAATTCCATTTTTTAATAATCAATTCCAATTTTAAAATTGGAATTGACCACCAATTCCAAAACGGAATTGACCCCCACGTCTAGTAGAATGTCTATTAATAAATTACGGCCATAAACTCTTCCTATATCATATATTCACTAATACAGTATTTTAGGTTGTTCATTGATTATGACCAAGTTAGATATGGCCCACGTGATCGATTTGTGCTTCTTGGAGAATCCCCGGGCTGTCGCTTAACCACTCCAACATGGAGGCTGTGCTGAATGAGAAATTTCCTCCCCCCACCACTCACAGGGGAGCAGTATGGAAAGGTGGAGTTGAAATACCCGAGGGTGGTCACTGCCAGAATTCTTTTTAATTCCTTAAGGGGGTCTTTAACACCCCCCCCCCCTTTATTTATAATTCAGTGGAGATCTCTGGAAAAGATTCGACCTGGGATCGAACCTGTAACCCTTGGCACAAAGAATAAAATCACCAGTTTCATTTTATTTGCATTCGTTTATGATACACATCCATTATATACATATTAAAGTTGTATGAACATATGTACATAAATTATGCAAAACTCATTTAAATATTATAATAATGCATCAATCCATCTGTGACTATTTCTACAATGTAAACTGTTTAAAACTAATAAATCATATCATAATATATATATAACTTTTTTTACATTACATAAATGATAAACAAACCCCTTTTCATTATATACTCCTATATTTGCACAGAAACTAACTAATGGATCAAAGTCAAGATCAGAGTGTCTTCTTTCCATTTGGGATATGACCAACTTAAATAACCAACCAATCAATCAATCAATATTTATTTCAAACTGTACAATAATACAATATTTATTAAGGGATAAATGTTCAATACATATGTGCAGTTTGGGGTCTACACCGAAGATCGTTTGATCTGTTTTAGTTAGTGACGAGACCTAAAGGCATGCAAACTCCTAACACAATGAATATTGATAAACATAAGAAAAATATATATAGATAAAATCAATGATCACACAGATTATAATTCAATGGGTGATCCCTATTACTGTAACATTAGTATTTATACATGATATCATGTATTGAAAGTGAACCGTTCTATTTCCTGGATCAGCCATTTGTGCAATGTTTACCACATATAAATGTCAAGGGTGTTAATGCTCTAATGTAATAACATTTTGTATTTAATAATATACAGGTGATACATATAGGATTGGTTCCCAGGTACAAGTAAAAATTATATTTCCAAAACTCTACAGTAAATATTTTAAAAATCTTCATTAAAATCAATATACATTCAGCTAAATGTTTTATTTTAAAATAATTTATTTAATCCACTGAAACCGATGCTAAAAAATCCCTTACAAGTCAACATGAATAACGAAGACTTAGCTGTGTAATTCATCTGGAAAGATCGGTCCGCTCAATCATTGGGTTATATCCTGATAAATATTGTGTTAAATTCTTTGGAAAGACACAATCATTCAGCTGAAATACTAGTCTCAGTCTCCGTGTAATATGAAATAATTTGCTGAAAGATTTATAGTATTTGCCATTAGTAAAAAGTTGCCATCTGTTAACAGTAGGCACCATAGCTGTTTCTAACCCAAGACAGCAGTTGGTAATCGCTGCAATGAATTTCACCTGGATCAGTCTATTGATTATCAAATTTAAAGGAATGGAAATATTAGTGACTGAAATGAAAAATGGAAATTGAAGAGACAAGGAAAGATAATTTACAGTTGAGAAAAGAGAGCTATATTCTAGAGAAAACCAATAAAGACTTGAAGGGTAAAGGCAATCAATCATTACATGATAAATTACAAAAAACAGATGTTGACTGCATTTTTTTCAGGAATACAATAAAAAAGTATCTACTAGTAGTGATGAAACATGCCCCACATTCTTTATGGATCATGTACTTGTTTGAGTCAGGTACTTATGATGACTGAAGTACCCCTCTACCTTCTCTTCACAAAAGGCTATACAAATCCATAAGTGTAGTAGTACCACACTTATGGATTTGTACTACACTTATGGATTTGTATCGCCTTTTGTGAAGAGAAGGTAGAGGGGTACTTCAGTCATCATAAGTACCTGACTCAAACAAGTATATGATCCATAAAGAATGTGGGGCATGTTTCATCACTTTACACATTCTTCCTGGAAAAAGAGGAACTGTGCAGAGGTCTGTTATGAACTCAACCAGACAAAACAAGTATCAAGCATTATAATCCTAGTAGAGCGGGGTATGGAAAAATGGCAAACTGAGAAGTTGGAAATAATCTCAGTGAAAAGAAGTATATGTGCATGTGTATTATCAACTTTATTATTACTTCATACACTAAAAATCTAAATCAGACTATTAACTAACTTAGCAATGTACGAAAAAAAATTTATTTTGAAGAGATGCTAATATAGTAATATTGATTAATTTAGATCTATAGCACTGACTGTGTAAGTCTGTATGGTTTATGAATAGGATGTAAATTTCCCATAAACCCATAATTATACTATAACCAAATGAATAAATTCTAGTACTAGTAGTAGTCTACATTTACTACAAAAAGTAACAAATGCAATGCTTATAAAAGCCAAAAAAACACAACTTATTCACAATCACTGCGGAAGTTAATGCACATAATCTTTATGATTTTATCAGTCCCAAGCTTATTTTTATTTTGGTAATGGAAAACAACATAAAAACTTAAATCAATGAAAGGTTGTTTCTATTTATTTTCTGAATTTAAAAATACAAAAACAACTTACACTTTGTTCATATATATACCCTAAATCCGGGAGACATCACTTTGTGTTTGTTACATTTGTACAATGAATTACAAAAATACAATTACATACAATGTTTTGTGTTTATTGAAACAACTATATTTATGAAAACTCACATAAACATAATCCAAAAAAATTTGAATGTTGGCCAAATGTCCCCCCCCCCCCTGCAAATATTGGCTAAATGTCCCGGATTCAAATTGTACAAAAAGCAGCAATAATTACAGTCAGTCAGTCACAGGCTGACAGACTCACAGAGCATACACAAATTCAAAAATATAACAATATACATGTAGATGTAAGATGAAAATTTTGAATGTTGGCTAAATGTCCCCCCCCTGCAAATATTGGCTAAATGTGCGGATACCATATACTAATACCCTACCTGTAATATTTGGCTTCGTAATGGTGTTACGACGTTGGGTAAAACCAGAACTTAAAATATATAATGGTGAACTCTGTGGGGCATTCACTAGGTGGCAGCACAGAGAAATCCGGTCCAAAACTACTTTGTGCTTCTGGAACCCCAGGGTTATTGTCTTTGGTCGGCATCCGGGGACTTGCATTTTCAAACAACTAATTTTAAGCCTATGACACACTGTTGCTGTTGACTAAAATATAAAGTAAAACTCTCTATCAGAGCTTGTAACATTGCTTATATAATCAAATGCATTTACTATTTAACTCCTGCCCTGAAGGAGTTAATCAAAACAGATAAAGTTTTCATGTGAATATGTCTTTTTGGTGAATGGGAAAGAGTATGTATGGTAATGGAAAGATCATTTTTGAGCACCAAGATTTTCACCATAAGTTAGAGTCTGGTAGTTAAATAATGTTCTCATTCAACAAACTAGTAATCTATACCAAAACTGGTTTTATATTCCAATTATTTATTTAACAATATATAGCAAATACACCATCAGAATACACAACTATTGGTAGTACCCAAGATGCGGACCACAGCATATGGCAACAGATGTTTTACTTATGTAGCACTCAGTCTCTGGAATGCACTGCCTGCCGATATTAGAGAATCTAAGACAACAGAGACTTTCAAAAAACTTTAAAAACACATTATTTTCTAGTTCAATATAGCCATTGAACAAATCTAGTCATTCTTAATAATGTGTATATATAACGTGTTTATATTCTATTTTTATCTTCTAGTTAATAGCAGTTCGATATATTGTTATATCAGTATATTATAACGATTTAATTTCGTTGATTAAGTTTATTTTATTTGTCTTTTTTTAAATCATACTATTAAACGTCAAAAAATTAATCACCACTATATTGTAATATTATATTTTACATTTAATATATATTATTCCATGTCATTTTAACATTTTACGTTTATAGGTAAAAACCCATTGACATAAAAGAAAACTAGACCGAACACAACCGCCGATTTGATGGCAAACTGATCCCAACTTCCGGTCGAGGAAATAGGATCGCAGACTGGAAAAATCGGGTTTATAAATGTGGTGAATTATTGTTGTATCGCTGGTTGCATAAGCCGTGTGCGTGGAAGTAATACAAAAGGGATGTCTTTTCATCGGTAAGTATAAGGAACACATTTAAAATAGCTGTTAAAGCGGGGTTTTTTTTGGCGGGAAATTAAGCTTAACTGTTATTCCATTTAGCCTGTGCGACAACCCCCGGCCTATCTTTGGCGTTTGATCCCAATTAAACTAGATCTATGGAATTGAATAAAACGACTTTTACATATTTCATGGCATATAATAGGAGATAATACAGATTGTCTGCACACACAATAAATGTCCGTATTCGTAGGTTCAAAACTCGAAGCGCAGCCGCTTCAACGCTGCTTTTTCCCTTGCCGGAAGTCAGAGCTGTTTGGTCATGGCGGCCAATTCAAACGCTACTGACTGCTCGGTCTAGTTTTATATTTAGGTCAATGGTAAAACCGGAGACTCCCGTCGATCTCGGCCCCACCTATTTGGTTGTTAAAGTGGTATTCTTATGTTTTGTTATGTATAATTAAATGAACGTTAAATGTTATGTTTCTTTCACATAATCACCATGCTAAAATATAGTGGCCAATGACCAGATATAATCTGGAAATAAAACAAGGCAGTGGGTTAAATCAGTGCACTTTATTATGTGTAAATGTTATCGCATGGCATGAATTGAATGTTATATGAAATGAAAATAACACACATTATCCGCAATAGGAAAGCTGTGAATGTAATCCTTAAATATTCAATAAATGAAATCTTCTGTTTTATATTATTTACTGCTATTATACAAGTCCATGATGTGTATTTTAAATTTAAAAGTAATAATTACAAGCTTTTAAAAGTGTAAATAAAGATACAAAAAATATAATTAATGACATTTGATACTGATCAAACATTCCATAGCCTTGACAATAAGGCCACAATCACTTGCAATTTTAATACACTTCAAAAGAAGATTTTTCAGCAAATCAGTGTAAGGTTATGGCTGGTTATGGCCGGTTAATTTGATTGAAGCTAGGAATAATTAGTGATCGCCCGTTAGTAGCCGACAAATTGTGGGGTCAAATGGGTGTGAAACCATACATCTCCGATTTATTGATGTGCGAAAGAAGTTCGTGGGATTTGTGGCCTGCCGGTTGTTGGGATCGCACGGGTGTAGATGTCGTAGCCGCGGGGTTTGGTTTGGTTTGGTTTGTACTGTATTAATGTTTTCGTGGTGTGGGTTGATTGTGTGAAAGCTTTGTTAGTGAATGTTTGTTATGGTACAGCCAAGTCAGCGGAGATTGTATCAAGGGACATGTGGGTCTCCACTGGACAACATGCTGATTGTGCTGGTTTGTTGTTCGGGGAGAATTTAAAGGTGGTCAGCCACCCACGATGTTGTGAGCCGAGAAATTAATCTCTGGAAAAGTTTCGACCTCTTACGGGGTTCGAACCTGTGACCGTTAGCACCAAGTGCCGGGTGCTTAACCGCTAGGCCCCCAGAGCTTACTCTGCTTTGGTTTTGTTGTTCGGGGAGAATCCCCAGGCTGTCGCTTATTTGGCACAGCCTCTATGTTGCAGTGGTTGAGAAACTCCCCCCCCCCCCACTCACAGGTGAGCAGTACGGAAATATGGAGCCGAAAGGTGGTCACTGCCACAGTGTTTTGCGTCCTCAGGTGTTTTTTTTAAACTGTACTGGGGGGGGGGGGGGTGGAGAATTCCACTTTATATAGACCATGCGGGGACTACCGGACAACAACGCTGACGGTGCTGAGGGGACAATGCGCGCCTGGTTTGTTTTGGTTTTTGACGTCATCATGCAATGGGTCTATTCCCTATATATATATATATATATATATATGTGTGTGTGTGTGTGTTTTAGGGTACATAGTAAGAGGCAACAGGTACAGAGCATCAACATATCTAAACATCCTTCGAAACCTATCTCCATAAATCTAAATACAACTATACATACATTAATCTAAAAATAAAATGTTCCATACCTCCACATATTGATAGATGTGTGCGTATACCTAAGCATGTGTCTGGTCTACTCAGCCTGTGGGAACCAGCTAATTCGCTTTTCGTACGTACAAAAAGCGGAAGCACGTGAACACATACCATTTGATACCATAGCTCGCAACAAACAACACGTGCGTGTGGTTCAATGGTGACTTGCTACATACATATCATAAACTATTTTGACACCACAGTTTACATTCAGCAGTAATTTTCTGTCGTCCAAAAGAAACCTGTATATAAAACATTTCGACACCTCAGATGCTGACCTCAGCTTTATTCTGGGTTCGAATAACTGAATAAATCCTACCTATATGAACCATGTATCAATACACGTCCGACTGGTCTGGCGTCGAAGTTCTTCTCTAACCTAAGTGAAAATCTAAGCCTTTTATATACCCTCAGCGTGTTAACAAACATTACAGTTTGTTCATAACAAAGAGAATGTACACTAACTCAGTATGGACTCACTGAAGCGATTTAACTAAAATAAAAACAAAGTAGCAATACCGCACAATGGATTATTACTAGACTAGAACGAAATATCGTCTCAAACCTGAGTAAATACTATGATTTACTCGAACCTAACAGCTAACCCTCATACGTTTCCGTTCATCACTAAGTGAACGTTCATTCACGCTTAATTTAGCGTCCCTAAGTATATGCAGTTAGGTGTGGTGGGATCTAAATTAAAGCGCCTATCCACTTGATCTATTTGACCCATGGTCGAGAACAGCGGATTTCAGGCAGATCTCCGATACTGCGAATGACACGTCGGGATTATAATAGCTATACATTTAACAAATTTCCCATATCAGTGTAATCTAATTACTCATAATATGGGAAAAAACTCTGTCCGCAGCTTAATACCCATGGAGATGCCTGCCGGAGTAACAAACGACTCCAGGAGTATAAATCCATCAAGCAGCATTGTATGACTTAATAGGTCGTTTCGCCAGACCACATAAGAGGACAACAATATAGATTATACATAACAAAGCTAATAAACTCAAACATGTTGTAATAACGACCTAACTTTCTTACATTGGTGTAATAAGGAATCTGGATGGAAATAGACAAGATGTCTGGCACGGGCAATGTGCGTTTTAGGGTACATAGTAAGAGGCAACAGGCACAGAGCATCAACATATCTAAACATCCTTCGAAACCTATCTCCATAAATCTAAATACAACTATACATACATTAATCTAAAATTAAATCTTCCATACCTCCACATATTAATAGATGTGTGCGTATACCTAAGCATGTGTCTGGTCTACTCATCAGCCTGTGGGAACCAGCTAATTCGCTTTTCGTACGCGACAAATATGTCACGCCCACAGAAGTCTAGTCTGCCAAATATATATATATACGTGTGTGTGTGTGTGTGTGTGTGTTCCCATATGGGATGGGATGTGTGCATGTAAAAAACAAATGAATCATAGATGGCTTCCAGTAAACGAAAACTTCATAATTTATCAAACACGATCGAGGCTAAAATACCCAACTCAGCCTATCAGTAACATACACCTCGGTCACGCGTATCAGGTGCGATAAACATCGAGGATAAATCCCCAACTCCACCCATCAAGAATATAATAAAACTATAATATATACCAATAAGCATAGTCACAACTTGGTCTAAAACAATTGAAATAGTTCTATTCATTTAAGACAACAACATCCCTAAATGGTAACAATTGACATATTAATTACACAAACACCAACTGATATTCCGTCCACCCCCCTCCCTCACACAAAAACAACAACAAAAAACTGTCCACTACATATCTACTCTGATGCAATATAAGAACCTGTTATTACCTATCTGAACGAAATAATCCTAACGATTTAATGATAACATAGTATCTGGCTTGACCATTAAATTGAATGTACTTACCATGTATACGTTTGGGCTTCCAATAAATATGGTTCATATTAAAAAATAATTGCTGAATTCGCATCCGTTCTGAATATATTGCCTCTTATACCATTAGAACTGTCCGATATTGAAATCAGATACACGTCAAACCTCTCGAGGTAAGAATGGCTAAATAGATTGTGACCGACTCTGGGTCTGCCTATAACCAGACACCATACATCATTTACTAACCTGAACTGATGACGTCAGGTGTGCTGTTTTTGGACAAACGTAAATTACGCTCTTGCCCAGTAGACGACGACGACGACTGGTGTTTTACGGCCACTTTTGTGCACATGGTGGGCTAAATGGGCCGAGCGACGTCCAATGGGAATGAAGCGAAGTCAAATATGAAACACCCTTCAGATATGCCCATGCCGAGATTCGAACACGGGTCGTAGTGATCTGTGGTCCAACACGCTACCGCTAGACCACGGAGGCGCCTATGCCTACAATACAAAGGTTTCGAGCTCGACAATTCGATATATTAAGATTATTCGGAATCCTATCCGTAACCAGTATTTAATGTCTGTCAGGTACGGCACGCAGTTGAGAAAATAAAATTGATTTATTACAGAAACTTGTCGCGGAATCTGGAAACATATTACACGACGATAGATTAGATCGCGCGAAAAGCTAAAAACTATATTTTTTCCTGGACCCAAATATTTCTCTTGCGTGTACCCAGTCTTAAGGTCGTTAAACTATTCGACCCATAACGATTTCAAGGTGAAATAACGTTCCCGGTGAAGCAGTATGAAAGTCTTACCTGTATGCTTTCAAGGGCCAATGGTGATCCGTGCCAAACAGTGATCCTGGCCTATCGCCACATCTGCGTTGAGATCTTTGGAAGCTGATATGATAGCCGGCAGTGTAGTTGCATAACACGAAGACCCTTCGAACATGCTGAGGTGGCGTTAATAGATCGATGGTTGTCTTCGGGATTTATTCAATAATTAATAGTCGAATAGTGTTATTTCCTCTGTTCCAGATTTCGATGCTGTGTGACGCCATTAATTCTGCTGCTGAACTTCCAGGAAGACAAATCCCGTAACTAGACACTGGATAGAGATGGAATGGTCGCATGTTTGTTAGAATGTTTAATGCTAACCGTGTAGAAACCTTGTCTAGGATAATTGTATGGATAAGTTGAAGATGATTGACTCTTCTTAGATCCACTGACCAGCTGTATTATTACTGACAGATTGATCACTTTTCAATTAGTACGAAAATGAAGGGGAAATATAAATCGTTCAGGTACTCGTCATTTATAAGTGATATTAATTTGACAGTAACCGTGCAATAATATGTCAAACGTGGCCGAAATATATTATTATTATTAACCACCCGTGTTCGAATCTCGGCGTGGACATATCTGAAGGCCCATTTAGCCTACCTTGTGCACAAAAGTGGCCATAAAACATCAATTATTATTATTATTATTATTATACCAAACTTATAAAATGCTCTTTTCATACATAAAATCCGGCTCAAAATCGCTGTACAAATTCAATGAAGGTCAACAAACTAGTATATTATTTATAGCCTGAACAAAACTGCCTCCCATCATTTGTGCGGCTCGATTGCCATTTGGCAAATTCTTCCGAATTAAATATCAACAATAGACTGTGCAATCTTGTCTACCTTAGAGAGATCACAATTCCACTTCTTTAGGATCCCAACTTCGAATGATTCTGAAATCGATTTCATAACAATGGCTGATTAGACTGAGTGCCTTGTTGTGGTTGTAGATAAGACTTTGTACGAAGCATCGGAATCCTGTACCCATTGACCTAAAAGAAAACTAGACCGAGCAATCAGTGGTGTTTGAATGGGCCGCCATGACCAAACAGCGCCGACTTCCGGTAGGTGAAACAGCAACGTTTGTATTACTTCCATGCACACGGTTTATGCAACCATCGATACAACAATAAATCACCACGTTCATAGACCCGATTTTTCCAGTCTGCGTTCCTATTTCCTCGACCGGAAGTTGGGACCTGTTTGCCATCAAACCGGCGGCGTGTTCGGTCTAGTTTATGCGTTATATGTCCAAGCACTCGATGCACATGCGCCAATTATTCCTCGTTTGCTATTGCTTCCGCTCAGATATGGCGGCTGAGCATGTAGTAATTATATTTGGGTTGAAAGTAGAAGATGCTTTTGATAGTTTTGAAGAGGCACAAACGAAAATCAAAGAAATAGATCGATAGAACAGCTATGCGGCTTTACAAATAATCGGGGTTCCCAGGTGTCCTAGAAAACATGGAATATAACAAATTCATTTTCCCGGCCCTTGAAATGTGCTTGAATTTGACAGCATCTGAAAATATCACAGAAAAAATACTACCTTTCGAAAAAACTCACTTATAATAAAAAAGTGAATAAATAATATACCCGTCGAAAATAATATTTCCTTGGCTGCGGGAACCATAAAATAATGCGTTTCTTATAAATGTCAGATTTTCTTTTTAATCTGATTATAATGTCTATTAATAGACTTAATCTAATATCTTTATTATACGTACGCTAGTAACTGTAATTACAACTACGATCCCGTCACTGAAATTGACGCGAGCAGATGAAAAATTAAAAACGATAATCAAATTGCTGAGATTTATAATAATATTGAATGATGCATGGTTCAGATGCTGAATACTCGGATATTTATCACCAACCGAAACGATTCCGATGCTCGGCTTGCTGTTCCGCGTCCGAGCACCGGAAATACCCAAGCTTGGCGCACGCGCGTAGAGTGCTCGGACCTTTATCATCAGCGAACACGATTCCGATGCTCGGATACGTAACACCAGCCGACTTTGTACCTATCCACTGATCGGTTTTGCCTTTGTTTCATCCGCTTCCGGGTTAGCAGTAAATAATATTGGAGCTTCACCGAAACTATCCGGTGGCAAAGTAGTCTGCACAGCGGGTAACTTTATCCTGTGCAGCAATAAATTAGACGTCATAAACTGGCAGCTATTCGAAGATTGTTCTCACATTTTCTGGAATCGCTTCATAACCACATCCTGCTGATTCCTGGTACTTGGCAGTTAAACCCCAATGATCCCCAATATCGGCTGTCTGGATTTGTGCTTGAAGCTGTGATGTTGTGTGCATTGAATCTGTTTACACGTAAACGGAAGAGCAGTGGGATCCTGAGTGTTATATTGATTTCCTATTGACAATTGGACTTTATAACATATCAAGCGAGATTACTGAAACCAATTATCGTCATAATAGTTAATAACTGAGCGTTATTATTAATTAACTTTGCATCGTACCCGGACTATGAGTTTTCCCAATTCCTGTACTAGGTGCGCCAATGAGCTCGATTCTTTTCGGTGATATTGGCGCTATAGAAGTTTTGTTATTAATATTATCATCTCAAACACTGAATATGATAAGTGGGTCAAATGCTAGCTATAAAATACAACCCCACCATTATGCAGTGCTCATTTTTGGTTGATATATAAACAAATGAATATGATATTATACCATTATTGAAATAACTGATTAGCCAGATCGTCATCCCTACAAGATGTCATTATGACGCCAAAACAAAATACCTGTATAATCGGTGTCATCCCAACGAGACGAATTCCAAACGGACGAATCAGGAAAATATCTCAACTAGACGAATCCTAACAAGACCAGTCCTCATAATTTTAGGGTTATGGTTATTATAATATCGTATGATATATGACTATATATCATTTAAAAAAAATCTAATTCTACTCGTCCACTTTGGGATTCGTCTTGTTGAGTCTAAGCCGTATAATCGACAGTTATAGCCACTTCCATGACGTCTTCTGTAGATCAGATAGGTCAGACTGATTTCTGGAGTGCCGATGTTGGCAGGTTTAGCTTTCCTCTTAGGTCTTAGGCAGAAGACAGCTGGCCACAGCCGTGTGTCTTACGAGGGCGATATCAACCTGCGTAAAGGTCTTTGCCTGCATAAACAGGCAGAGCGCAATCCACCCCGGGAACTCACGAGGCGTCGTCTCTAAAGTTCTGTGTTGTTCGGGAGTCTGAATTACACCCGGTAGCAGGGAAACATCAGTGTTATGTTTAAAAGAGAATAACAAGGAACACGTACAGACACGCGCGGTTGCGCGCATTGTGTTATATTGTATTTTATGTAATTGTCTCGACAATACTCAGTTATTCACAGCATTAGGTTCATATGCATACAGACTTCTAAATAGCGTACTTAGCGTTTAATGTAAGTGATTAATAAGGTGGCGAAACTTGGAAACATGAAGACCACGCAATGGGGGAGAAACCAATCAACTACAATTTTTTGTATTTCTTCTGTGTACAGTTGTGTAGGCATCTCAACGTGTGTATATTTCTCGGGCTGGTCCACAGATTTTTACATAATATTTGGAAGGATACGTGGATTAGAACCCGCGTGCTCTAGCAGGTAGAAATAAACAAACTAGATTACCTATGCGGATAACAAATTTCCAATTCAATTTCACATGGACGTCAAATAGTTCAGGTGACAAAATTCCTGTTGTATCAATCAGTATAACGCAAAAAGTTATTAGTTCAAAATTATAAAAATTATTTTGTGAGATTAATCTCTAATAAACCTTGTACCTCCCTAACAATGAATATTGAAATTATAATGTAAATAATAGCATATAGTTTAAGGCAGTCGTTTTGTGTCATTGAAAGTGTTCTTCATCATCATCATCATCATCATCCTCATCTTTCTTTCTGATTATAATGATCATGATAATAATAATAATAAGAACAACGACGAGAAGAAGAAATTTCAAATTCATGAAAAAAGTCTGGGTTGTATTATATGTTCTCCGTGCTGTAAGTTAAGTACGTGCTTGTGACAACATATTTTTACTAGCGACTCATGGTGTCGCATTCATTTTGAAACAATTCCAGTTTAAAATGTTGGCACAGAAGCCACTAGTGAGCTCCGGTGGCCTAGTGGTTAAGCACCGGCACTTGGTGCCAACGGTCGCAGGTTCGAACCCCGCAAGAGGTCGAAACTTTTCCAGGGATTAATTTCTCGGCTCACTACATCGTGGGTGGCTGACCACGTTAAATGGCGCTGCCGTCTCCACTGAATTATTTAAAATAAAGTGGGACGTTAAAAACCCCCTGAGGACGTAAAACACTCTGGCAGTGACCACCCTCAGGGTATTTCGGCTCCATCTTTCCGTACTGCTCCCCTGTGAGTGGTGGGGGAGAGTTTCTCAACCACTCCAACATAGAGGCTGTGCTGATTAAGCGACATCCTGGGGATTCTCCCCGAACAACAAAGCCGACCCACTAAGAGGCTGATATTTCTTGAGATATCCTTGACACCACATGGAGTTAAACCACCTTATTGACTACTGCCTTCATCGGTGCTTACATCATCAACACCAGGGTTAATATTCCATCCCTAGCTCGTCATGCTCATAAGCATACGTCTCTGATTTCAGTAATTTCTTGTATTAAATGTTTGAAATATTTTACATAATTTCAATTTTAAAAAAATGTAATTTTTATTATTGTTAGTAGTAGTAGTGGTAGCAATAGTATTATCAGCAGCGACAATAGTGAAATGCTAATGGCTTTTCAATACAGGTACGTGATATATATATATATATATAAAGTTTTACATTCGTAAAAATCATAACGTTTTAAAATAAGAATAAAGAGTTTATCCTAAATCATTATAGAGGGTACCCTGGATAGAATCAAAATTCAGATATTTACATTAGCAGATAAATGTACGACTCTCGCCTGATTTGTAATAAAAAATGTATCAGTTAGCTTGTCAATACAATATTTTCAATAATTTAAAATACCAATTTTCGCAATTTGATGTGGCCAAAGGCTCTCAAGAACAATTAGCTGAGGGTTTAGGTCACGCCCTTTGTGTGACCTGTTTCCAGCCAAGACGGCAATATTCAGTGAAATCCTTGACTGTATCATCATTTTTATCTTAGCTGTTTCTTTATTGGGGAGCAGGGATTTGAGTAGCCTTTCCAGGGCCACATGCCACGTGCCAATGTTTGGAGATTTATTACCATTCGGCAAGTTCCGTATTTTAACGGAGAATGCCGAGCTCCTGGCTAGTACAGGAGAATTGGGTGGGGCGCCATCTGCTGAGTAATCTAGACATTTGGTCGGGTCTATTCGGAGGGGTGTTCATTCTAAAACGGAGCTTGTTTAATGTGATTGCGATAAATATCTACTTGATATAGTATATGCCTAGTGTGTATCATATTAATCAAAGATTGCTTATTTAATATATTGACAGATAAAATAACATTTCTTCTTTGTAATGTTAAACGTTACGGACTACGCCCCTTTGGGCCTGCGAAATGTCGCTCAATACTTTCATATGGCTAGAACTGACCTTCTCGAAGGAGTGGGTGTTTGTTAAATTATTTGATTGTGGAAAATGCGAACGTTTCACATATAAACTGACATAGTCGAATAACAGATAGTTGTTGGATATAACTCGGCACACCGTTGACGTACTGCAACAGTCTTTCAGCAAAATGGGTAAGTCGCTGTTTTCAGTTGTTTTCATCGGTCCCACGCTCCCGGTGCTCTGAGACCGGCCCTCGTCCCCCGAAATTCATCCCCGTGTTTCAGCCTTCTTTACTTATCAGGATGAAAATCCGGAATGATTTCGAATCAGTTTTGGGTATAGCTGGCGTTGCCGTGTCGATCGTGAAGCGCGCCGGTTGTTGGCGAGCGGATTTTTGCCAGATATCGTCTGCCGGCTTTCCGATGTCTATCGGATTATGACAGCTGTTCTACTCTAGCTAAGATGGCCGGCGACCCGATGCCCCTGCCCTAGCTGGAATTGTCAGCGTTTAGGGGGTCGGAATGGCGAACGTCATACACACGTAAACGTTCCAGGGTCTCGCCGGTGGTATGTCTAAATATCACAGGCGTTGAACCTCGTAAATCGTACCAGCTACTGGTTGTGCAGTATAATTTCACCCCCGAAATACAAGTACTTCATTGTAGACTCTAATCTATCATTTATGTGACATAATTCGTAAAGTTGAGACGAATTGGTTTGTAGATTGTGGATGTTCTTGTAAATCTAAGTGACTGCGCCCGGGTGATTATGCGGCAAAAGTATTTAATATATTATACTATCATGTCAGAAAGTATCTGTTTGTACGGGGGAGGTGTGCTGAATCTAAATTATATTTTCCCAGCCACGATAATACCAATGTCTTGACTACGTGGACACTGGAAATGCGACATGTTCTCAACATTAGATGCCAGAAGGGCATGACACACTGCATAATACATCAGTATATATGGACAAGGTGGTAAGCAGCAGGGTTGCAGTGTCAGTCAGTGGACACTGGATGGGAACCCAAATAAACAATAGCCAGATCAATGTTACTGTTAGTGTACGAAAAGGCATTTAAATCATCTCCTTCCAAAATTATAATCTTCAGAAATTCTTTTCTGTTGTGTCACTGCAGAGATTCCACTCATTCCTTTTAATATTTACATAGTGGAGGCACATCCTTGTAGATCTACCTCTCCAAAGTATATAAGTAAAATCTATGAACTGATTTTATTTCTCAGAAAGGCATAAAAATCATCTCCATCCAAAATGATGATCCTCAGAAATTCTTAGTACTCCAGAACATAAATCAGATATGATCATAAAAGAATTTGACATGGTAGTGGTTAAACAAGCAAAAGGGCACCGTCCTGGTTAAGATTCTTATCCAGAGTTCTTTCCAGAATTTGACCTATTAATAGTTCTTGTAATGGGTAAATAGCAACGATAGATGCCATATTCTGTAGCTAATATTTGGAAACTGAAGAGTAATCAGTGTTTAAATTTCTTGTTGAATTAATTACTTAGATCACTTATAGTAAGCTATTAGATTACACTAAATTGTATGGTACTATGTATGACGACACTTATACCTTCAAGGGTAGCCAAGAATGATTATTTGGTTTGGTGTGATGTCTTCAGTGGATTGACCTGGGTATAAGTCTAAGTGAGCACACTCCAGGTAAATTACCTGATTACTAATCACTGATTAGGCAAAAAGGCTTTCATTAAAGAATAAAACATCCCTCAGATATATATATAAGTAACACTTGGATTTAATCTCACAAACGATTGCATTCTGGGAATTCTGGCTGTGAGCATCTTTGTTGGATTCCTGACATTTCAGACTCTCTGATAACTCAATTAATCAAGCTGCACTCATTACACCTGATATAATTATTTGCTACATCCCGGATAATGCTGACCATTCAGGAGACAGGATGTGTGCAGTTCAGATAATTGCTGTCAGTGTCATCCATCAGATAGCATTTGGTTAGGTCTGTTACTTGACAACAAGGACTTTGTGTAAAATAAAATATGGACATACAGCTCTCTTTTTGTGTACACACAATTATTAGTTGTTTTAGGCATGTTATTTGAGTAGGTTGAGTTAACTGGACATCTCAGAACTGAGGTGTCCTAAATCTTTAGATAATCATACTGAATCAGTACGATTATCTAAAGATTTCATTCTTTGGCAAGAAAGTACAATATTATTCAACTTATTGTGAAAAATGGGTTATCCTGGCATATTTTTTAGTTATTGTCTTGTGTATTTATCAATTGTAATGAATTAGCTTTTGATGTCCCCCCCCCTCCCCCTTCAGATAGTCTTTCAGTTAGTTTTTGGCAGTGATTTTGAACATTTGCAAAAACTAAAATATATTTTTGTCATGACTGAAGAAAACAAAACTCTTTTCTACCCAGTCTAAAACTTGCCGGTTGAGTGAATTTAGGATATACTGTTGAGAATATTGTTGTTTACGACACACTCTTGATCTAGGCCTAAAACCAGTGATGGTATGGCCTAAATTGCTTTGGCATTACCTGTCAGGACATAAACATTTTTACTTTTGTCTGTCTCTGTATTAAAATTAAAAAATTTCAACTTGACCTGTATCATTTTGAAAGTTCCTTCATTATATGAAAATCTTAGCTACTTTAATGCTAGGTATATATTATGTAGATCAAGATTGTTTATTTAGATTTTATTCAAACCAATTATTAATTGTGTTGTGTAATACTGGTGACACAGTTTTACCTGATAGCAGGATCTGTTGTCGTCCTCTTCAGCAGAGCCTAGAGACACAGCATAGCATTTATAACATAGAAATGCATATGTGAGAGTTTACTGGTGCTCCCTCGTCTTGCAGCTCTACCTTTGAGGTGTTACAAAACTTTAGTTTTTTGTATGTGTCAAGGGTCATATTGCTATGTCACTATTGTATAGACTGTACAAATTCCCAATGTATGTGTGTGAGTGCACGTGCACATCATCCAGCAAAATTCAGTGGCCTCCTACTGCTATATTTTGCTGTAATAAGCAGTCATCATTTTAAAGTGATGATTGCAGCTGCCTTTGTATTGTTGTTATTGTCAACTAGCAACGAAGTGATAAACATGTAACACCATTTCAGGTTAAATGCATCCTTAATTTATTCTGTCGGAATATCCAGACACAGATTTGTTAATGGATTGTTACATGTAGCTCAGTAAAATGTAATTTTTCATTTGGTTTGTGAATAATTGGTCATACACAACTAACTCTTGTGGTATGTTAGAAATGTTGTGTCACTGTAGAGACGCTATTCATTCATTTTTATATTTACATAATAGAGGCACAACATTAGATGTGCTTCGTTTTCCACCGGAATAATATAATAAATTATCATAACATAACAAAAGCGTGCACTTACATGATGTAAGTCCATGCTTTTATTATGTCATGATATGTTACATCCGATACACTTGCATGCATGTATCCATGCCTGCCTCTCCAATGTATGCAGGTAAAATCTGTGAACTGATTTAATTTCTCTGTCCGACAAATATCTACAGGAGTTCGTTTGTATATGAATTTTAATGTTTCACGTAATTGCTTCAAGAGTAAGAAGTTCTGTTTAAAACATTACCCAAGATTTTCTGCAGACAACATAATTTTAATTTAATATATATCTTAATTAGTGGCACTGAAATGGAAATTTATTATATATTTTAGATTTGTTTATGCTGAACAATTATTAAAAAAATTATTTCCTGCACTCTCTATAACAATCAAGTGTCCATAGCAATATTTTGCTACAGGATAAGTTGACTGAAAGAGTTTGGTTTTACAATGCTCACACAGGACTATGTTTTATTGGTACTAACAAACGTTGTATTCCCAGAGTGGGGTATTTTTTTGTTCCTGTTTTTGGGTAAAATATAATTTTTGAGTAGGTCTGATTTTTCTATGCAAGGAAGGTTTTTTTAATTATTTTCTTTTTGGAAGTTGTCTATATATCTTCTAGTTTTAGCCAGTTAAAAATATCGGCCGCTGTACAAAGATAGTCTTTATGAAATATATATGTATGTATGTCAGCATCTCAGTAATGTTGTTCTATAAATGAAAAGTTGTAGTTGGTTGATTAGTGCTGGGTGTGGTGGAAGTTAAATCATTTATAATTGTATTAATTTAAACATTAATTTGGCATGACTGTACAGACATATAATCAGCTAAGTTTAAGTAAACTGTACTTGTATACCCTGATTGTTGTAAGAAGTGCTTGTGTAAATTAGCATGTAGAGATTCTGATGACGTCACTCTTTTATCGGATGTCTGGGGTGTTTCAAACTTGTCTGGATATTTACCTGGTTGTTTTGTTTATATACCATCTACGGCTAGGTGTTATCAAGTTCACTGCTTCCGATCATCTCTTTGCCATTAATAGAAATGGCACTGTTACGTCTGCCTTCAAAAATTTTTGTTTTTGTCTTTTTTACTTCGTGGTCTATTTACGAACTGCTGCAAACTAATTGAACCCGTTCTAGTTCCGATGCATCTCTATCTCTCTCACACACGCATACACACACACACTAACAAATCCACACACACATTAATAGGTTAAATTATTATTACCAGCAGATAAGACTGTTAAAAGAGGTTTGTGCATCTATAGGCTGTGAAGGCTTGTGCACAGTCAATTGAACAAAATCTGGATAGTTTAATGATGAACGTTTATTGGTTAAGTTCAGCATTTGCGCACTCGATCTTATTTGCGCGTTATAAACCTTTGTTTGCTGGTTCGAAGTTAGTGGTTTGTTACGAATTCTTGGCATACGTTTCTAAATAGAGAGCTGGGTTATCGTTCTGTCTATATCAATTTGACACATTCCTCTGATTGTTAAATGGCTTTGTTATCAGGTGATAACGGCCAGTGTTTGTCAGCTACAGCTAGGTCGAGGTATATTTGGTGTTTTGATTGGCTTTAGGTACATTTTACCATCGGAGTTGATAGCAATAGAGTTTCTGGTAAACATTGTTGTCTTGGGCATACTGTACTACATAAATAATTGATTCTGGATACTGATCTGACGACAAATCAAGTTTGTTGGCGTTTCTGTATCCAGACAAACTTAGCTTTAATAATACGCATGGAAGTGTTATGTTTTAGGTGCGTTAATTAATCTGGAATCTTCTCGGGTCTTTTGTTTTAATGTCACCCATGTGTGCACAATATCGGTGACATTGTCAATAAAATCCTTATCATAAAAGCTCTTGCACATTCACAATTTTCTCAATAGTTAGTCTTTTTTGAATGGATGTGCATTTTGAAATGTTTCAGTACTTGCAAATTGGAGTCACCTTGATCTGTTGCCATTTTATGTCCTTTTGTTTAATACATAAATGGATCAATTTCAGACTGACTTGTTCAGATGTACGTTTTTCCCGATGTTGCTAATTGACATTTATCGATCACTCACCTGAACTTGCAGGTGTAAC
>JAODUP010000496.1:160000-250000 GCA_025642065.1 Paralvinella palmiformis
CGCCCTCTATGACCATCTTGGTCTAGGTTTGTTGTCGTGAACAAAGGAACTACTAATAGTCTGCTGTCTGTGACATGTTGATAAAAGAGTTCTAGTGTCTGAGCATCATTCTCGCAAAATATTGATAATAATGTATTCTGGAGATTAAAAACCGTTGTGGTGCAGCAGAAAGTTAAGGTTATCACCAGAGTCGTATGAGATAATGTCCACCCATCTGGAATAAACAAGATAACCAACTGACTTCAATAATATGCAGACATATATCGATTATATCAATTAATCAAGCAGTTCTGATATTAATAGCTCCAGTTCAAAACGTTTGCCAGCCAGTGAACAATATATCCACATGTGAATGTATTGGATATATACGTGCAACATGTTTTCTCCGCTTTAGGGATCTAAGACAATGCCAGTGTGTAATGCTAACCACGAAACTAAAGCAGAATTTTCTGTAACTTAATCTGACAGCATCTCTTGAACTCTAAACTTTAGTAGATGAAATGGAACAAAGCTAGAAAGTGTCGGGTTACATTTATTTATAGGAGTCTGGTCTATTTCCGTAATTTTCAACATTATACAGTGTCGATTCATACTATATAGTTTGTAGCCAATAGTTTGCCAATGTGCAGTTCAGTTGGTAGGACTGGCAGTCACTTATCAAACATTGTTAGATTCAAATTTAGTATTGCTGTCGTCATAAGAAGTTCATAAAGATTTATGTATTTTCATGCTCTGCTAGTCTCTTGGTTAAATCAGCTATAACTGTAAGTCAACTTTTTATTAGAAGTAAATGTTTCTTTCTGGAGGGATGTTTAGAAATGCTGTGCAAAACGGAGAAATGTCGTGAAAGTGATTGTAGCTCGGTGTTAGAGCACTCTGTAATCGGTGGTCTTATCTCAAAGTGCTTAGAGAATCTGGCATTATCCAGTGAATGAGAATTAGGCGTGATGAATTTGGTGTTCTGAGAGCCCTAGCTGTTTACTGTTCATGCCGTAGTTAGAATGATCACGTAAGTTTGAGTTAAATACGATGGTAAGCAAATCTGTTTCAATGCAGTTTTCACAGGTGACGCATTGAGCTGCAGTTTGAATGGTTGGGAGTGTAGTATTTACACGTAGTCCCTTCTAAAACACTCAGTATTCAACTGTGTGCTAGTTCTAAGGCTTGGCTTGGCAAAGGTCGTTCCTGGGTAAGCAATTCTCCCATGGTAATAGTCCAAGCTGGCAAAAGGTCAATCACTAAAACATTAGGATAGGGTTATCTTGTGATAGAAAGTGTGGGCATCGTGATATTAAAAGTAACACCGGTCTTCATGAATATTTAATAGTTGACCTAGAAATAGAAGAATTATCATAAGTTTTGTCATTCTTAATTTCTTTTGTCATGTCAGTATTTGTTATTTGATTTGATTTATTTTTGTACACTAAATGTAAATATGTATAACAATACTAAAATACATAGATACATTAAAGTACCAGAATAGCACAAGAAAGTGAAAAACACTTGTTTCCATTGTATGGTCTTAATACCCATCTCAAAATTTCAATAAATGGGTTTGACAAAATTGGTTTAATTGTAGAACTGATAGTTGCTCTAAAATCCTGTCTCAGATAATTTAATTTAATGATTGATAATTATTATATTTTGATGAGTCGATTAACTAGAAACAGTTGTATTTTTAACATTTAAACTGATGATTATATGCTTATCTTCAGATGCTACTGTGAATAGTGGATGTGTATGTATTTTGTTATTGTTTATAAGGTCTGTGTTACATGATGATACTGTTACATGTGTGTTTAAATTGTGTATTCCATTGTTTGGTCTGCATCTCGGACAATATGGATTTAATGCGCAAGCCAGTACTGACCTTGTACTGATTACGAAGCAGCTGTGTTTCGAGCGTCCTTTGATCTTGTTCAGGATCACTCCATGCGTTGTAGGGTAGAGTTGTTCAAATAAGATTTGAGCATTTGTCTAGTTCGCTTCGTTGAAACCTAATACTAGCATTCCAAGCAATGTACGTGCTCTTGTGGGTGTGCACATATATTTGGAGGTATGTTTGATGGGGAGAGGGGGGGTTCATGTTAACAATACTTTTATTTAACACAAAGGCCAAATTTCTGTTCTACTCATATACACTTAAGTTACTCTCCTTCAGTCAAACCCAGTACAAATTTATTTGTACCCGAAAACTTAATAATTATATCCAAATGTAACTTTTTAAAATATCTTGTTGCTGTGGTGCCATCTAGTCATACCACTGGGTCAAAGTCTGTACATAGTTTGGATTTCATACTCCAGTGTTGGCCTATAGAGTGCAGATATCCCGGAGCGAGCCTCCTCGTTGCTGGTCTGTGACCGATGCCTGATTCAGCATTCTGGAGATATCAGCTCTGGTGCTGTACTGGGTTATAAATAGCCGGACTGGACTGTAGGTGAAACATAGAAGATAACACACTGACTGGAATATGGCTGGGCTATAACACCGTCGGCTTTCTTTCTATCAGTGGCCAGCCAGCCACGCTTTGGTACTGGCCGCTTACCACCTCGAGCTGGTATGCTAGCTATGTACCTGTATAAATCCAGTATCCGGACACGCCCTTCTGCCGCCGACGGATTTACCTCGGCCAAGGTCCTTTCACCTGCGTCGGGTCGTGCAGAATCGGGGGCGGTGCCTTTATTACCGTGCCGCAATGATAATAAAAAAAGTTATTGACTAAGTCTGGGATGTGGCCAGCTGATCTCTATGGCCACTTGTTCTTTATCCTGGCGTGATCTCATTATGCAATGGCAGGCCGCTGAGCACACTGACTTATTACTACCTGTTTATTTTCAGTTCACTGTTTGATAACTGGCTGAGTGATCGGTATCACCAGTGCTGCGGATTTCGAGTTATTTTCCTGTAGTCCAGTAAGCCACAGCACCGTGTTTAAAGACCGGCTTAATAAGGGCTTCGACCACAGCTGGCAGATAATGATGACTTGCCAGGTTTTTTTTAATTATTACGCCGAGCCATTAATCAATGAGTGAGTCATTACTGACACTGGCTCTCTTATTGATGAATGGGGGATTATTGATAGTAACCGTACTACCATAATACAACCGTTATGGTTCTGTTTTTTTGTTCAGAGCTTGCGTGCGCGTGAGTGCCCTCACACACACACACACACACCAGTCAGTGCTCTGTATCTCGCAGCTGGTGTGCTGGCCGATTTTTGTTGTGGGAGTACATACTATCTCCAAACTGTGGCCTCTTGTTTGTTTGTTGTTGTTGTTTTGTCCCAGATAGTAATAATTTATGCAATGACATCGTGGTTCAGCAGCCTACTTTACCTTTTTACAATGTGACACTAACAGTGTCATGCTTCAGTAACTGTGTGTCACCGATATCACGATCAAGTTAGTAGAAATCCTATATTAAGACCGCCTTACTGACTCAGATGGAGGAGAGTGTAGGGATCGGAAGAGGGAAATCTACTAGAGCGCAAGATTCTCTCCATTCAGGATGAAGATTGAGGCTTTTCAGTTTTGGCCATAATTTGATGGAAATTGTTGTTATATGCCATGGGAATTGGCTTGTTGACTAGGACAGTTCCGCTTACTACCGCTTACTAGGTTAATGGTATGAAAATATACGTGAACTTCATGCTAATACTGCTAGCTTGGTGGTTTGTATGAAACACAGTTGATCCAAATGGGTATAGTTTGTATAGTGCGACACAGGTGTTGATAAACTGTGAAGATGTTTGGATGCTGAAGAACTGGATCCAGGACAATACCCCACTCAGACAAAACCCCACCGGACAGAACCCCACTCACTGATACACATTTCGGACATGTGTTTTTTGAGTACAAACTAATATTTAATAAATGTTGTTTAATTAAGCCTTTGGTGTTGTTAATTGATTAATATATGTATCTATATCTGTTTGAAATTCAGTAACTATTTGTCCTGCTTTACTGTAATAGCTGTGATTATCCCTTAGGTCAAGAGGCCAGTGTAATTATGAATTGGTCATGAAAGGATAATTTCTGAGATCAGTAGTAGCTGGCTATATGTAATTGCTAATGGTATCACATCCACATTATCAACTGACAGTATAGCAGTGGATGGCTTCTTTTATAATTGGTACTTGCATTGGCCATTTCTGACTCCTGGTTCGCCATTACTATTCACACAGCTATATGTGATCATTGATACATTTTCTGTTTGATGCATTTGATTGTATGTTGTAATGTGGTTATAAGTTTTGTTTACAAATTATTTCAAATACGTTTTAAAGGGGGATTTTGTCCAGTAGTGTTTTGCCCGTTTATTGAAGAATTGTACAGATGATGTTATAACAAAATATTAGTAACCATCTGATAAGCACCATTGTGGGTGGTAATAAAGTAAAGTAAACAATTAATTAATATCATTAGACTAGTATCCATGTTAAATCCAGCTAGTTAGATTTGTTATGGTCTTGCTTTACTGTAGACCCGTTGTGGAGATGATGATGATAATGTGCTAGGAAGTTCAAACATTACATGTTTTAGGCTAGTGTTCCTGTAGATATTTTAACGGCTACGGCAATTTTCCGAGTTCAGAGTAACAAACACACACATACACACATACAGAGAGAGAGAGAGAGAGAGATGGGGGGGGGGTCACTGAGAAAGTCCTTGTATGACACATTTAGAGTGAAGGCTGGATTAGGAGCTTTTCCCTGTGGATAAGAACTGAGTGCCGCTCTGATTCTTTAGCAGTCGTAGTTCGCATATTGACACCCCTATTCGTTGAGCAATGGATTTGGCATGTTAGCGTCTTTGGGGGTTGGTGACCGACTAGTTGGCCATAAACGGGACTCACTCGGTGCAGCTTTTAACTCGGTTATAAGGTGACAACACCGGTCTCTACCAATCGTTTTACTAATACAAGGTCGTGGTTTTCCAATACTGGCCTGGTTTCTGTCCTATCCGAGTGGTATCTCCTTTGCCATTTTCAAACTTAACCCGTTCTTTACTGGCTCGGCGTGGCTGTCCTCTGCAGCACCGTTTAGTTGATTGCTTCTGGTGTGTTCACCGTAGGCACACTGACGCATCATTTGGTGTGGTCAGGGAATCGGATTTGTGCCCGCCTGACTGGAAAATTGATCCGTGCCATTTGGCGTTCGGGTGGAGTGTCATGTGTGAAGTATTTTCTTAATTGCTCAAGGAGGCCGCCTAGTTAAGAGGCATTTTGTGTGATGTGTGCGGCTTAGGGTTGTCTGTCCGGATTCATTCCGATTGGCCGTCTTGTCTTCTGCGTCGAGAGCTGTTGCCATGGGAACGTCTCTCTCTCTCTGGTCAACGAAACTTTTGGGTGTACATGATTTGACCAAGTTAATTGTTCTCTCAATCATTCAGCATCAGTTAGTTTTGTTGTGTATGTATGTGGGAAAAAACACACACACACACACACAGAGAGAGAGAGAGAGAGAGAGATAATTTAACCTCATTAGGGATTAACTACAGACTAATGGCTTTATGTACTAGGCCTTTTAAATGTGCCCAAACTGTGCCTGTAAACACTAAATAACAAGGGAATTAATAATGTCTAACCGCTAGCAGACAGTGTTAGGCCAGTTATTTGACCAAGTCATTCAGTCAATTTGACCCAGTCCGTCACTCGGTCACAATACTTTTTGCCGGCAGTAACACCCGAACTCCTCCGCGTAGGGCTTCAGTATATGATGATGACACATGTTTGTGGATTATAAATGAGGCCAAAGTATGAGTCATGGCTGTAGATGATGTGTTCGGGGGCAATTAGCCAACCGCCACAGTCCACAATATATTATTATCAACCGGCTACATGCAGCCAGCCAACTACATAACATTATAACATTAAAGTGGTGTAGTCACGGAGAGCCAAGCAATTATAGCATCTTGAATGGACACGATGGGTCGTAGGTTAACTTGTTTAGGGCGCTTTGTAATTGTCATACGTAGTTAGAGTACAGGTAGATGATGGTGGTTAACATATTGAGTTATGTCATTTATTTTTAAATGGTCCAAAAACATGATCTAACATTATGATTGATCTATTTGCTAACTTTGGTTTTAAGTAACTCAGCAACATATCCCTGGCATCAGTTGGGAAATGTGAATATTTAACAGAATTCTTTTGTGTGTGTTTTTTTCTTCTTCAATAAGCACACTGGTGTCTGCTCTTTTAGTTCGCATTAAAATATTTTCACGATCTATTAGCGGCCAAAACTCAACTGTGGACGTAGTTATAGGTTTGGATTTTTGAAGTGCCTGTGAATTTTGTGCCAGCGTTGACTGTTTTAATTTGTTTGTGTAGCCAGACTACATACAGCAGCTGTCTGTCTGTGTTCATTCTGTGGTGGTTTGGCATAAATTGAGTGAAACAGTCACACCAATATATGCCATCAGGTGCCCCGTGGAGGAGTTAGTTTGACCCTATACCACGCGGGTCACAACAACGTCAGGTGTTATAGCCCACCTCCTCACTCTCTCTCTCTCTTTATCTCTCTGAGGCGCGTCTGTGGTCTAGTTGGTAGTGCATTGGACTACAGACCACTACCACCCGAGTTCGAATCTTGGCGTTGGCATATCTGAAGGGTGTTTCATCTTTGACCTCACTTCATTATCTTTGGAAATCGCTCGGCCCACCATGTGCACAAAAGTTACCGTAACACATCAATCATCATCATCTCTCTCTCTCTAATATCACATATATATATATATATATATATATATATGTATATATATATATATATATATATATATATATATTTTTTTTTTCTATCACTAATAATCTAGCTGTCTAATAACATATATTGTGAGCATTGACTGAGTCACGGACTATGGGTGGACACAAACTAGTCAGAGAGATGTTAGACGAGATAACGCAGTGTCATATTGTTTTAGGCTGGTAATGCATGCAAGGAGAGCTTGAGGCTAAGGCTGAGGCGTGATCTGGTTTAGTTTGGTTAAGTCTGTCTCTACATGACTGGTCTCTCTCTCTCTACCTGGTACTTAATGCCCGTCTTGTTCCATAATAAAACATTCCTGTCCCTTGTGTCTGGTATGTAAGTTGGATAATTTATAATCGTCGCCTTCACCGTAGACTATTGATTATGTAGCAATAAATGTGTAATATTAATAATACAGGGTTTTATTCAGTAATATTTATTGTGCTTATCATATCATCATTTATTAATAGGTCTGTTATCCCTCATTGCCTGACGAGTAGAGCAGGAGTTATATCTTCTACTGATAATTCAGGTGTACCATCTGTTAGTAGTAAACAACAGTCTGTGTAGATATGTTTATTAAAAACATTTGCTATCAATATAAGTCTATATATATATATATATATATATATATATATATATATATATACCCCACACAGAGAGAGAGAGAGAGAGAGAGAGATAGCATATTTTAGCCCTACTGTTTGATAAAATTAACCAGTCAGTATAAACAGGCGGGTTAGGTTGAACAAAATAACTAGGGAAACAGGATTAATGTACAATGATCTAGTTATTATTACCTGGGCAGCAAACTGGCTAAGAGTTGTATTACTTTAACAGTGATCAGGTAACTAATATATGTTTAGCTGAGCAGAGTTTTAGGAATATCTATCATAGTATGCCATTTCAGTTCCTTAAAATACCACATTCTAATTTGTAGCAATTTGATTAAATTTTCCGTATAATAATGAAGCAAACCATGGGAGTTTTAATATAAATTTTGTACCGTAATTGATTATTTTATTATTTAAATTTAGGTACATCATTTCTATATCATATCAGGTATATAATAATTTATATTTTTTTCATTATTTAAATGATTATTAATATGAAATATTAGGGGAAAAAACATGAAAAACCTTTCTCGGTTTGGAAATGTATCTACTGTGTCTTCACTTTGTATCATATTATTATTGTAATAAGCCTTTGACAGATCTATTAATCTTTTCTGTAGTTTGCAAGATCCCAATACAGACACTTGGTGTTTTTGGCTATAGTGGTGTCAATGTATAACATCAAAGGAAAGTGATTCACCTATTGTTTATTTTGACACACACACAGACACCAGAGAGAGAGAGAGAGAGAGAGAGAGTGAAGGCCAGCCAGGTCTCTCTGGCATATTCATACAGTACATTGCATGCTGAGCATATGTTAATATTGTCCCAATGTTGTGCCAATAAGTTTGTTTGTCCTTGTAGCAGAACTGGCAGGAATCTCCCAAGGTTTCTCTGTGACCTTGAGACATCACATTCGCCCATCAACATCAGCAGTAGCAGCGTATACTACTAATAGTGGCCTCATAGTGCCATTACGTTAGCGCGGCCCTGTGTGAATTGTCAGAAGCAGATGTAAAACAGTTTATTGGTTGTAATTACGTGATTGGCAGCACTTGAACCCTAAGCTCGTCCTCTCTGTGTTAGAATGTCTTGTCATTGTGTGTGTCATGTGCTCGAGCTCATTTGATACCACAAAAACTGAAAGCTGAGATGCCATGTGCTATTGGCTAGTTTTTGTGTTAGTAATATATACTTATAGGCGCCTGATTGTGGGGGGGGGGCCTACGACTCTAATCTGCAGCCGTATAGTATCATATATCTATCTTTCATTGTTGTTCGCCTATCAGATAATGTATAAATCCGCCGGTGGTTAATTATGTAGATTATCTACATTCTAGTTTGTTTTGTAGGGACTGATCTTGCATTTTAAAATCGGGCAGATTAGTTCTGCCTTCAGTTAAACCGCATTTTTGTCGCAGGTTGGGTTATATGTGGCAGTGCTGTGTATGCGTGAATGAACTTATGCCCGGACAGAGGGAGAGAGAGAGAGATAATGGAGAGATGTGGCACAGTAATATATTGAATAGCAGCTACGTGCTGCATCCAACGCTGCGCTGGTGGCACAAAGAGCAGCACCTCTAATCCAAGAAGCTATTGTCCAGAGATTCGGTGACCTTCAAACGGGGCGCTGACTGTCAGCAAGACAAGTCAGAGACATCTGTATCAGGGGAGTACGGTGTCTAGACAAGGATGGGTGTGGTGGGCATCGGCATCAAGGTCATTTATTAGAGGCGAAAGTGGCCCCATCCTCTTGAACACCCCACCCCGAGACGAACACTCTACCAACCATCTTGTCCCATCCCAGACATTTATCACCGAAGAAGCAACTAGTAGGACTTTAAATCACAAATGGCAGCTGCTAGATAACATCCTTGTTGGATACGAGGTCGAAAACGGCGACCGTATCTGGAGCAGCGCACGGTAACCTGGTTATGCAGTACTCGGCTGCCCGTAATACGACGAGCAGCTGTAACCCAGATATGTGCGTACAATGCGAAGTAAACAGCGGAATAAACAAACCTACTTATATTACGGTCTGAAATACTATATACAAACGCCCGGTGTCAGGAACTGTCCGCTTTTTATTAGCCTGACCCGAATATGGATCAGATGTAAATGTGTTCAAGATGACGGCTCCGTGTGATAAGTGTCACATAGCTCTTAGGACTATAACCGGCTAATGGCATTATTGTTATTTGTGGCGCTGTTCCTCGACTATGAACATCTGCTATGGTACTTTAGATAGGAATCCTTTCGGCTCAGATATTGCATAATTTTTGCGTTAATGATCGGCAATAATGCAAAGCGTCTATTACGGCGGTGTGTGTGTGATTGGCGCGCGCGCGCGCGCGTGTGTGTGTGTGTGTGTGTGTGATTCACATCATTTATCAGAATATAGTCTTTCTGTTGTTATCTAAGATGTAAACAACAAGATAACATATCCTCAATAGTTTTCCAAGTAACTCCCAACTGTATCGTGCATAACACTGTAATGTGGCTAGTCTTTGCTCTACCCCCCCTCTCCCCTAGCAGAGCTAGGTTTACTATTGTTTATACCGAAATTAGCTCCTCAGATGCGGACTGATCCATCATGTATGCGATAGGTCGTCTTTACACGTGTCCAATGTCATGATGTGGATATCATGATGATGATGCTATCACAGCAAACACAATAACCTGTCTTCGTGTGGCCTTAATTAATTCAAGATGCTTTCCAGATATGATGCCGACTATGTCTTGATATCTATATAGCGCGGAAGAATACTATTTGCAGATCAGTTCAATTGTTCTTTCTTTCTAAAATATAGAACTTGACAATCTAGCCAGCCATTAATCATCTGTCAGAGCTAATAGAGCATATTTAGAGTTTCTGGTTTCGAGTCCCATTGTTGTCATCAGCTGTGAGTGAGTACACGTTTTGTACAGCAATGTAGGTATCGTCATCTTTGGAATTAAATACAATGTGCTTTCATGACGTTCTCTTGACTAGTCGGTGTACAACAACGTGGAACGGACAAAACAAACCTTTTGTATTGTACTTGATAAAAGTCACGAAATGCCAACTTTGTACAACTACGAGCAAAACACAGACCGTTTGTTGTTGTTATTGTTGTGATAACTTTAAATAAATAATAACAATTATTATATGTTTATAACATAAAATTTACAGCACTGTTATTAGATGGTGACTCGTCAGTACACAGATACCACGGTGATGTTGTTTTAACAGCCGTCACGTCAGTCAACACATCAGTTTTAAACTGATTGTGCAGTGGCTGGCTTGACACAACTGATATGTTTTGACCATCGGTCATTAGTTTTGCTGTTCAGTAGTACCACACTGAACAGTTTGAGATGGGTATATTTATAAATGGGTTTTTGTGTATTTTGTTTAAAGTTTTAATTAATTCTGCTGTAGTTCATCATGCCTCGTTTCTGGGTTAGTTTTTTGTTACCGGAATAAAGCATTATGATTATTTATTGTCTTTTCATCTGCTGTCTGTAGTAGGGGACAGCCTATCCAGACTGTGTTTGATTAGCGCAAAACCGAGAATCACGCACAAACAACATCAACAACCGAGTAATTGGTGTAGTTGGCGTTCTGCGTTCATTGGTGCAGAGGTTGTGGTTGCCATGTTGGGTGGAGAGACAACATCGTCGTGACTGATGTTATTTGTATAACATCCCACTAACCTGGGAAGCACACATCCTTAGTCGGTGATGTGACGTTCAGCCGTTTGTTATATGTTTGGTTAACATTCGGCTTGTTGATCCTTCCGGTGCAACGATCCAGACTTAGATCATTTCGCTTCCAGCTTATTCTGGATAATTTTTGTTCGACTTGTAGTTTTTTGGTCACTTTGTACATGTCACGGTGTCCGGCTGACTGTATATTGTTTATACGTTTGACTTTATACTGTTGCAGTGACTGGATATATTGTGGTGTTGTTTAAGTGGTTATCATTGTGAGCTATACCTTTACCTGATAGATTTCCCACATTAACAGGTTCAATTAATTTTTAAGGGGGGTTAGCTCACCCTTCTGCAAACCACCAGGTTGTGGGTTCGAACCTGGCTCATATCATATGTCCGGGATATATTCCCCTAAGCAGTAACTCCTCGGCCAATCTGCCAGGTGTAAATAGCACCGAGGCTGAACAGCTCATTTCCTTTGTCACAACAGTCACTGTAGGTTAATATACATGACATAATAGATTGTGAATGGTGTAATGGCTTCCCTAGAGTCATATCCTGATATCGTACAATCATGGTAAGTCAGAGTTTCGTCTGACCTATTGTTTTACTAACTATTCTTATTTCTTTTTCTAGCCTTTTATTTTTTTTACCGATTTTCCTTTTTGTCGCCGGTGACTTTTTAATGTGTCCAGATTTTTGAAATAATTATTTCATTTACCTTGGGCCAAGTGGGCATTTATTTTTTGGCGCGTCATTATTTTAAAATGCTGTATTACTCTCATTATAATGCGTTTAGTTATGGTGCTGGTTTAAAACAAGATACTGTCTTCCTATGGTACCATATAGTAGAGACATTTGTAACCCAAAATGTGCCATAATAAAGCAAAAGCTCGAAATACTTCACATCTGTAGCGTGTATTTTAGTTTTTAATCTGACTTTTTCTTATCTCGGCAAACATTTTCCCGTTGCCATCATCAGTGTAGTGTAGCTTGGGGCTTATTCTTCATTAAAATGTGCCGGTTCAAATCTAGCAGACATCGCTGCAGTAATGGGACAACGCCGTACCAAGCAAACGGATGTTAAATGGCCTCGTTTCATATTGCGTGTTCTTTTTGTGTTTTTCAGGCAAAATAGTCTGCACTTCCTGCAAGAAAAGCTGCAAGGGTCAGGCCATCCGTCTACAAGATCATTACTTCCACGTGAAGTGCTTCAAGTGTAATGGTAAGTGTTTAGTGTGTCTGTTGTCTGACAGAGTGGCCATCATCGGCTGTCATCTGCCTTTCGATGTAGTAGGAGAGGATGATCTGATGATGAGGATTATAGAGGTTTTGTGATAGTGTTCTGCTGCTGCTGCTGCTGGTGGTGGTGGTGAGGGCACCCCCCCTCTCTCTCTCTCTCTGTGTGTGTGTGTGTGTGTGTTTGACGAGCTCCTTTGCGTGAAAACGCGGGCACAAGCAAGGTAGCTGAATCCAGGTATGACAACTTCCAACACTATTGCTATAGTCCAGGTGTTAATATGAAGTTTTTAAAAACAAACTGAAATAATCAACTAATTAGTGAGGTACTAGTCTGTTTGGGTATGATGATAAGATAACTAGAGATATTAGTTGATGCGATAGTGGTGGTGGTGTTAGTTGTAGTGTTAGTACATACATACATACATATATACAGACATACACACAAAGTAATACACGCACACACACACTTCTATTTTGACTGCAGATCTGATCATATACGGGTCTGGATCTGGCATTTATAAGTATGAGTCAGTAACTGTATTCAGTAAGGTAACAGTGTAGAGAGAGAGAGAGAAAGAGAGAGGCGTGAAGTGCCATTGTGAAGGATGAGTGATTCAAATCTGTGAAGGGTCTATTGTAGTTTCGAGATGTAGGGTTATTATAGTGACTCTCACCAAGTGTTTGTTGTAGTGTACTGGAGAGCTGTTTGTTGCCATTATGTATGAGTTTCATTCAACCGGCGAGAGACAGTGAAGCTGTGTGATGTGGCGAATTCAGTCTGATTGAATGCCTGGAGACTGTTTAGAGAGAGAGAGATAGAGTGTGTGTGTGTGTGTGTGTGTGTGAGAGAGAGACAAAAGAGTCCTCTCTTTCCATGGATCATTGAATTTGGTTAATCCTTGCTGCTTACACGTAGTGGTTGAGGTGTTATATTAGCCCAGCCGTAGTATTTAGTGTATTAGTTAGTCAATCTATATTTTAGGAGTCACCGCTTCTCTTTCTTGATGAACGTATCCCAATTACATCCTTACCCACCTTCAACCCCACCCATCTGTTACCGTTTGTCAATCCCCTCCACCTAATTTCTCCTTTCGCTTCCGGTTGGCTGGTACTCTTCATTTTTGGAACTAATGGTCCAGCGTCGAGTGCTTTTGCAACAGGTGTCAACAAGTATACGCCCGAGAGAGCATAGGTCTGAGAATATAATTTTTGCACCTGGAACATTTCTGCTGACACTGCGTAAAAATGTGGCTATTGTTTTTCTCTTATTAATAACATGTTGCGAAATGTTGCCTGTGACAGCATGTAGTTTGTTGTGATGTTGAACATGGCTGACATCAAACAGGGGGGAGGGGTGTTTGGTACGCGACATGTTCAGTGTGTGGTCAGGTTATACATGAGGCATTTGTGAGTAACCAGCACCTTATGATACGCAGACTTTCTCAATCCCCCCCCCCCCTTCCACTTCCCTCACCTAAGTGACTTCGAGTGAAGGTTTAAAAAGTTCATTTAAGGTCAGCAACCAAACATCCAGGGTGTCCAAGCAGTAATTAAACATCGGGCCATGCATGGCTGAACAGGCTGCGCCACCTACCGATACGCACAACACACGCACGCACACACACACACACACACACACACACACACGACTATGTCTGTACTCACTATGAATGTCCTGCTATAAATTAATGGCTTCTATGCAGCGTGTCAAACCATTAACAGTGAAGAGTTATTTTTGTTTAACATAATTAATCACCAGATTTTATAGTAATTGATCTTCAGACTTATTTCTACATATCACTAGCCCCTGGGCTAGTTATATTTAAATCCACTAGCCCAACAAATTTCTTACTAGCCCAACAAAAATATACTAGCTATTAAAACCACATTTTTTTTACTAGCAAGAACAAAATTGTGCTGGAATCGACAGAGAACACCAGATCATAAATTTGTGTATGATTAATGTTTTACTGCCACTTTTGTGCACCTGTTAGGCTAAATGGGCCGAACCACCTCCAAAGGTAATGAAGTGAAGTCAAAGATGCAACACCCTTCAGATATGCCCACTGCGAGATTCGAACTCGGGGGGTAGTGATCTGTGATCCAACGCACTACCAATTGGACCACGGAGGCGCCCCAGTTAGCACACAAAGAGCCATTAGCCAGTCAGTGGGATGGATTGAAACGAGCTGGATTCGAACCAGAGACCTTTCATTCTAGCTCAGAAACATTGCTCTTTTATCTGTCTCCGATCTATCTACTGACTTACCTATCCGTCTATTTATTTATCCGTCATCTCTCTATCTATCTATCTATTAGTCCGTCTGCTTATCTATCTATATAATGAAGTGTTCCACCCAGGAAGATCACTACTTGACTACTTGTTATGTAGCCGTAATGCCATTGGTTTAATATGTTGGCCTTAAGCCTGTGGTGCCCTCGGAACCCCCCCCTCCCGTGATGGAGTGATTTCGGTTTAAAGTGATCATTACTGACAGGTCACTAAACACGCCAGTCTCATTAGAGTGAAGTTTTAAACTGAGGAATTGCAAAACTATCAGTGTATGGCTGGCTAGAATTCCGACGGTGGCGCGCTGGTATTGTAATAGATTATCACCGAGAGAGGCAGCAGGGAGCTAAAAGAACTCTTGATACTGATACTGGCCCCGACATTGGTGACAAATTAGGCTAAGGTTACAAATTATTTACATGGAAACCGCCAGTTTTATCCGTTGTTATGATAATAAATAATCGCTGCTCTTCTCGCGCACGGACATTTCTTAGGCAATGTTTTGAGTGCATTCAGATCCCGAAGACGGACTGGTGTTTGGGGGGCTGGGGAAGGCTCTGTTGGGGGGATTTTATTTTTCGCTGTCTGAGATAATCTGGCCATTGTTGTCTGGACAGAACGCAGTCCTGTTTGTGTGTGCCAGCTATTTTTAGAAGGTAGCATTATAAAATAATGATGAAACAGTGATCCCCCCTCCGCTCTCCGCGGTGGGAACTGCTATGCTGGATTTGGCTTAACCTTTCATTATAAACTTGTACCAGCTCGCTAATTTATTTGCTGCTCTGTAATACGATCGTCGATGGGAAAGTGATTGGGTTGATTGGAAAATTGTTCATTACAAATTGGAATAATTGCTGCAGTGGAAGAGGTCTAGATATGAATGATTGGGGGGATTTGTTTGTGTGCGCAGTGATAAAAAATGGGGGAGCGGGGTGCATTTGAAACACTACCTTGGGTGCAGGCATCTAAATCTGTCCAGAGTTTATCTGAATAACCAGCGCTGGATTGAGCGGCGGTTATTGTTTCAGATTAATTTCCATGTAGCGATCAAAGCCTTCATTTCCCGGTGGATGTTTGTTTTCCTTTTACCAGTTGATGTTGTGGACGTGATACGGTGGAGGACAATCACCATGGTGGTTAGCTTTGGTGGTCTGGTGATGTTTTTTTCCGTCTACTAATGAGCTGTTGTTTTCTCTTGTTTTATTATCTGTAGTTTTGATAGCTGTTTAAGAGATGTGTGTATCTAATGTCAAAGTGATTCGTTGTTAGCCCGGAACTTTTGTGATAGTCCATTTTAAATGCTTCATATTGTAAATGAGTTTGTAGAAGATGTGTGTGTGTGTGTGTGTGTGTGTGTAAGTTGAGTTACAACTTTTTTGATAATTTAATCCATATCATTTATAGGGAAATAATTAGTGAACTTCAAATACCAATAATAGTTATTATTATAAATTTTAATTATTAAGACAGTTCATCATCACCATCAACATCATCAATTCTTTTCAAGTTTACCTGAAGCTGTATTTAGGTAAACACAAACCTGTCCATGAATATTCATGGTATGCTGATTATAGCCCATGAGTATTCAGACACCCATTCGCTGTAAAGACCCGAGTTTTCACTTGTCTGTTATTGTCATATTGTCAGTATGTGAGGAACATCAGTGTCTGGTGTACTGATGGTTGTTATGGAGGTGAGAAAGGAAGAAACATCGGCTTGGATGAGGAAATTCCCAGCTCGCTGGCTGGCTGTTTTTTTTTACCATCCACCAGTTAATAGCTCATGGTGAGCCTTTTGTCAAATGCTTCTATATTTTTTTCCACTCATCTGCCAGATGTTTATGCGAATCCGTGAAAGTTGTTTTGACATTGGATTGAAATAGATTCTAAATCATGTAAACATTTTTTATCGTCCGCTGGAGATCTTTGTTTTTTGTATGACTGCAGAAAACTTCCTTGCTTTTGGTGATTAACAGCAGGTTCTAAGGGAGGGAGGTCATCTGCAGATAGAGAACATCTTGGGGGGAGGGGGCTATGGCAGGGGAGAATAAAAGTATTGTTTTTTGGAGCTTTTGTTAGAATTCTTTTGTTGGATTTAAAAGCGTTATTAGTGCAGCATTTTAATTTTAACCCACCTCCCAAAATCCAGTTTGAACTACTGGGATTAAGACTCATAATTTTGGAATGATTGGCTGCATTCTTTCGCTGACCAAAGTGGATTAGGTTAACTTAGTTTTTCATATGAACAAGATAGTCTAGCTCCGGCGCGGCACGGTTGTCACTCAGATCTCCGACTTTCATATGCATCAGACCCAAGTATGAAAATTCCGTAAGTTCTTTAGCGTTACTGTTTAGGTTGAGATGTTTATTCGGAGGAGATGAATGAATGAAGTGCTGTCTGATGGAAATCGCATGGAAGTGGGAGGGAGGGAGGGAGAGGGGAGGTGTCCGAATGTTACTTCAGTACAGGGAAACAGTATCGAAAAGTTCCCAGTAAAAAATTGTGTAAATAAATGGACGTGGTGTTCTCTTCGGTGAAATAATGAGTGAGTGATTGCTCCGTTTAGAGCAATTATTGGTTTTAATCTTATCTGGGGGGATATGGCTGAGTGGCTACTGACTAGGGAATCCTTTTTTTTTTGGTTGGATGAAGCATTTCATAGACACGGGTAACACTGGGATTCAATTCCATGACCAAGAGATCTGCGGCGCATTACATTGCTGACTATGCCATGGATACACCCTTCTGTGGTATGAAAACCAATCTTACATCACACTTGATCACGTGATCAGTGTGTCATGGGAATTGTAATTTTATTGATTTAATCATTCTTTTGGCATAATGTTAAAAAATTCTATATGAACATTAAAAGAGAGGAACTGAAATATTTTTTGGTGAATTGTTTTTTCTATGGTAAATGACAGTAGACAACTCAACAAGACGGATGTTCTCAGCAACTTACTTGAAGTGACAATAAATAGCATTAATGTCTTTTAAATGAGGTTATCTTAAAGATATGTGGTATGCAGTGACTCAATTGGTCGAGGCAAATGGTACTCTATGGAGGTATAAATTTTGGGTTTTGTTGATACACAAGATGTTTAGACATCTCTACTTGTATTAATCCCCTCTGAGCTATATGAGCAGTAAGTAGATCAGAACAAAGGAAGAGAAACTAACAGTTTGTAATGATGAAGCTGTGTGTTGTCTTGTAGTGTCATTGATTATTAACTTAGATACTGGGAAATCACTTCACTGGATAGGGTTGTTGGTGACAATTGTTGACAATTACTCTTTAAAACCTTTTATCAGATGTAAAAATATTCCTTTAATTTGTTGTTTTCTGATGGGGTTTTGTTCCTGTTGAGTGTTCTCATAGCAAAAGTAACATCCGACAATAACCTGTTTTAAGTATTTTAATTATCCTGCATTTGCATTAACTTTTTTATTTGTCTTCCAGGATTTATGCAATAACCAGTAATCTTAATTATAAATATATATATATATATAATAATATATATATATATATATATATATATATATATAGTATACAAATCATTAGGCGAAGTAAAACTGTTCATAGGAGGGTGCCTCTTGTCTGACAGAGTGTGGAGGGGGGCGGGGTTCACCTGAGTCTGGAGAAGCCCAGCCAGTGCATGACCCAAACAGTCCCCCTCTCCATTCATATATAATTGGATTAACAAACTTGGACTCGCTATGAGTCACCCAGAAGGATGGATTCCTGAAGATGGATCCCTGAAGGTTGCCCCAGTTGCATAAGGCTATCTATTTTTACCCACAACAACACTGATTGACTACTATTGATATTTTTCTATGTCTCTGTTTTCAGAGTGCAAGAAGTTGTTGGCAACAAGCGGCTTTTACACCCACGATGGTTTGTACTACTGTCAGGATGATTACCAGCGTCTGTTTGGTACGAAGTGTAGTGTCTGCGAGAAATTCGTTGAAGGCGAAGTGGTGACTGCACTGGGAAAAACATATCACATCGACTGCTTCCACTGTACGAAATGCAAGTAAGTAAGCTGGTTATTATTAGTGCTGATCTCAAGGGCTGCTTGATAAATGTACACTTGTGGCAGCTCATAATGTATAATTAAATTACAGCATGATCTGTTATAAGAGATTTAATGTAAGTTGGCTAATTAGAATATTCACACCAATTTTTTTTTTTGCGAAAACAAACATTGTGTACCAGATTTCTGCGCAAAGCGGAAGAAATTTTGAATTCTTTGATCAGGCAGGTGTGAGCAAAAAGAATTTTAAGCACTTTCGTTTTCTCAAAATGTTTCCCGGAAAAGCATCAAGTAAAATGGCCATTCATTGATGAGTTCAGTAAAATTTTCATCATTGTAACCATGTAACGATCTTAGTGCTGTACTTCCCTGAACTAATGGCATGTTATACAGCTGTCTAGAACTATTTTATGAGCGCATGGATGCCCAATTCTTCAGTCCTCTTGAAATTTTTAACCTTTGCGCATTACGCTAAAAAAGCTGAATCAACTGATTTTTTTCGGCTTTTAAAAACATTCTTCGGAATGTCAGCCACATCATATAGGAGGTCATCAAGTGATATTTGAGTTGACTCCTGATCTTACAGTGGTAATTTCCATTTTTTTCAAGTAAAAGTCAAGTAGTTTTCCTGAATAGAAATTAGACCCATTCACGGTTGTAATAATGGTGTGAGTCATGTCCTATATGAATTACTAGGTCTAGTCTACTGGGTTTGTTTTTGATGTCCATGGTGTAAAATTATATATATATATATATATATATATATATATATATATTCGTCAGTACTAAGGGCATTTGAAAGTTTTAAATTCCTGAAATACTTACCACAACTTCTAGGTCACATTCTTCTGAAAACGACGAGATGTGGAATATCATTTTTAATTGGTTTATTTCATTTAAAAAAATTGTACCCTGGGTTGTTCACTTCTTCGGCAGTAACATTTCCATCAGTGGCATTCATAGAATAATGTTTGATTGAACTCAGTTGCAAAAATAGGGAGATGGGGAATAAGACACAGTAAGCATATTTTTCATCTCCCTATTTGGTGGGGGTTTTTTTGTGCGTAAAAGGGGGACATTTTGTCCATAAATATGATTTTCTTTCAGATATTTACCTGACAAACTTTCTTAACATTTAATATGTTAATTGTTGTTAACCCATAGTGTGATTTGAATATCAAGATATTCTTGCTTATTTGTACTCAAAATGTACTTATAATAAAGTCCCTTTAAAAAATAATAATGGGTAATTAAAAAACATACATAAATGTGGGTAGAATGTAGTGCTGTGTTTAGTTTGTAACAGTTATCTCAGTTTGGCAGTTGGATGTTGGCTCAACACATTCATTATCAACTTTTTGTTTGATCTGGTATAGAATACATGTTAGGAGTACTATTTTGATGAATTATACACTCTAACAGCCAACAGTTCAGTGCTGGAGACAAGGTCACCTACACAGGCAAAGACTACCTGTGTGCTGTATGTCTGGATCAGACCCAGTCAGAGGTCACCACTCCAGCAACTGAGGGCGAGACAGGCTCGCCCACCAAGAAGGCCAAAGCACCATTCAAGCACTCAACGCCATTCGTCCAGGATGGCCTCATTGACACCCAGCTCAGCAGCCCAATGTCAGACATGTCAGATATTAGCACAGATAGTAAGTATGCGTGTAAATCTGTCTCTGTGTCAATAACCATCACAGCTTGTGTTGTGTAATTAACTACAGCTCTCACAGCTTGGTATACATCATAATTCCTTTTAACTGTCAGCCTTGTTTAGTTAAATTTTCTTGTTTTGTCGCAGTGACTATAGTATTGAACAGCATTATCAATGTTAGCTTTTACTGTATTATTTTGTAACTGTGCTAGCTATGATATTTTGCATAATTGTTTTGTATTTTATTTTGGTAGCTCTCGTATTTTAATACTTTTGTTTAGATTTGATGTGTAATACGTGTTATAAATGTTTAAATTTGATATTAATCCTTTGATTGATTTTATTTCCTTTTCCGACTGGCTAGTTATTGGGGAGAGTTGGAAGGGGGTGGTCATTATTTGGTTCTAGTATATGTGATAAGCGGGGTTCGGGAAGGGGGGGGCCTTGATACAGGAATTTTGTTATACTGTCACATTGCTGCTAGCCTGGAGAATTATGATACACTGGTGACATGTATCCTTATTATTTTGGGATTTATTTATCATAATGTACCAGACAGTCCCATATAGAACACTAGATAGCCGTAGCTCTAACTGCTGTCTGCACCCAAGTTGTGTCCCAAATATTGAAATTACGCACGCACACACACACACACACAAAAGTTGTTGTCCTCGTCATCAGGATTAGCAACTATATTTACTCAGTGTTGACATGGCCTATGATGTAATCTGCTAAACTTTGACCCCATGTAGAAGAGAACCTGCAGAATGGCATGACAGTTCGAGATCGTGACATAATGAGCCCGCTGTCGACAACATCCGGTTACAAGTCCGATGCCTCTTCTGACAGTGAGTGTTTGATTCGTGTACTATTACATATAGCACGTGCCAAGATGACTACCTCATCGAAGGCTGTCACGTGTTAGGGCTGTCATGAGGGAGTAGTGTTCTGAATGTTGATTTCGGTTTGGGATGGTTTTGCTAATGCTAATCAGTAGGTTTCATTTCTATGCATTTCCATATCATTTGCAGTATTTGTGATGTTGTGCATTTCTGTTGGTATTATGCCCTTGTTAATTCTTTTGACGTCATGCATTTTTATGGTATCCGTCATGGTTTACTAATGGCTCATTGTTATGCGCCAATGACATTATTAGTGTTGCATATCCTGCCAGTATTTGTGAGCACCCTTAATCTCATCCAGACAATGCGATAATTATTTTTAGCTCTATTTTGCGATGAACAAAATTCAAAATATTGTCGATTCGTGTTAAATGGTCTTTTCGCCGAGATGCGTAGCCTTAATAGGCAGAAAAGCCTTTATTTTTGTAGAAAACATTTGGTCTTTTAGTTGGGCAAGAGACCACTTTTTTTTCCTTTGTTATAATCACCGTCTGGATGAGAGGCTGTTTGATCTCCGTTTCATTTGGTCTTGTGTGATATTTATTTAATCCATGGTTTATTTTCCGTATTGGTGTTGTACCAGTTTTTGCAAATGTTTGTCCATCCGTCTGTCTGTCTGTCTGTCTGTAGGAGGTACACATGATAGATCCAGTGAGGTGTTTGATGACTTCCTTGGCACTTCTTGTAAGTAACCTGTGTGTGTATGAGTGTGTGTGTGTATGTGTGTGTGTAACTTGTTAATTGTTATGTTTAAAACACACAAACACATCACCCATACCCATACTCTTGTTAAAGCTTCAAATAGACTAGTTATTTTTTCCATTTACACATAAATGGTTTGTTTAATTTAATACTGTACACTTGTGTTGTTTTATTTTTGTGTTATTTTGCAATTGTGTAATATATAGAATTGTGTGCTATGGAACTAGCTGCTAATTTCCTTGGTGTCAAGGTCAGAAAACATTCATCCAAAACTTTAAATGTAGCTGGGTGACTGGTGACAAGAATGATCTCATATTTTACAAATACAAGATCATTATATATCTCTGAGAGTGTAGCACCAACAAAGGTGTATTTTGTATTTGGTGTAGTTTGTCATTATATAAAAAGACAGATTCTCTATCACATTGGCCATAATTTATTTGAACCAAAGTACTAATATATTTCTATTCTTGTTTTCCTACTTTCTTTAATCACTGACTCTCTCTCTCTCTTCCTCTCTCCCTTTTTCTGTATTATTTATCCATATTTTTCTCTAACTGTCTCTATGACGTCCACAATCAGACAAGGAAAATGACAAAAAGGTCAAAAGTATTAGTGACCAGTCAGGTAAGACTTCTTATGGCCACTATCATATGATTATTTACCCATATTAATATATATATATATATATATATATATATATATATTATTTACCCTGTTCAATCTATTTAGCCATTGTGCTCCTATTATAAATGCACACCTCACTTCCAACACACAAGTGCTAGTTTCCTGGTGTATCACAACTCCAGTTCATTCTATAATTGGATTTTATTTAAAACCTCAAACAAGATCATTAGTCTTCAAGCATGTATTGTTAAGAGGTGATAAAAAGAGGTGATGCTAAATAACCTTTTTGTGTTATTAATTAAGCCTCGGACACTCACTAACTTCGGTTGCCATCCAACAGTCATAGGGTGCTCCTAAGGCATAGTTGTTAGTGCACGTTCCTGCAGATCTCAGAGTCATGAATTCGAACCCTATTGTTGACTGTCTGTTTAATGCATTCATCAGCACATAAGGTGTGTAGATTGTTAGGAGACGTTTTTCTAAATTTTGGAATGCACAATGTGCCAAATATATTGGAAGGGGTGTGTGTATGTGTGTGTGTGTGTGTGTGTGCATATATATATATATATATATATATTTGGCTAGGCATTATCCAGTTTTTCATATTCATCACATTTTGTAAAGCTTACTTCCGACATCCACTGAATTTTTAAAACCATTTTGTGAGGCTGATCTTGATTTGTTGGCTTCTTGGTTAAAATTATGTTGGCGTATGGCTTCTTGCATGGTACTGTATGCTGAATCTAAATTACACATGCTGTGCTTGTAGGTGCTGTTTGGACGAGCCATTATTGACTGGCTCATTCATTTGCAGATATATCCATCACTGACATGTAAATTTGCATCACACCCTCTCACCTACTCTTATTCAGATGAACTGATTTGCACATAGGCATGTATGCCTGCATGTCTGTCTGCAATGTATCCAGGTATGTGCATGTGATAGTTCAAGTGCATGCACATACATGCACACACACACAGACCACACACACACAACTTTGCAGACTCTCATATGTTAGGTTCCAATCCTAGCATTGCCTGTGCTTGTGGGATGTTTCATCCGTCAGTAAAAGGCTTCGGTTTGATCCTTGTATTTCCCCAGGAAGTACTGGCGTGTGACCATACATCCTCGATTTCACTGACCATAAAGTAATACTGAGTATAAACGAAGCAGTTATTTATTTGTACACAAGGGCGGTCGTGCACACACTGACACACGAATGCACCCACGCACAGACCCGCACACACATATCTCCAGTCCTCAGTCTTTGAAATGGTATTTATATTTCACTAATCAGCTAAATGCCTACAAATGCTACAACACAGTTAATATGGCCTGCGCATTGTCATCTTTTAATATTCTTAAAGCAGTTGATTTATGACATGATCGGCCAATTCTGATATCTTCTGTTCCACCATACTATTAAGATAAAATCTTTCCTTTATGTTTTCTGTGACACAGCTATGCGCTATCTTGGTCGCCGTGGGAGTTCCTCTGGTAAAACTACTTCTACACCGTTTGTTAGCTTTACTGCAAAATTTAATGCTGAATAGATGTATGTATATCATTAGAGTATTGTGTATTGTACTGTGCTGATCTGGATGGATGGATGGACATGTGTGTACATGCGCGCACACGCAGACACACACACACACACACAGAGAGAGAGAGAGAGGACACTCTTATATACACATATATTATACTCACAACTATGTTTACAGTGTAAGATTTCTTAAACTTAAGCAGTATTGTAAACAGAATGATATTTCCTGTCCCGTCTTTATAAAGTCTAGCAGTATTGCGTATGCTCATCTATGAAGTGATTTCCTGTATTAGCCAAATTGCATTGTTATGGTCAGAAGAAATCACTTCAAATTATTCTATTATTCTATTGGCCAATCACCTTTCACCATGAACAAAACAACCCTGACGAACACCTGTTTTGTGCTCTGTTTGACACACAACACCTCTGTTCATATCAAAATTAAGAAGAAGAAACTGCCTATCACCAGATACAAAGTTTCTGCTAATTATTTCATTCTAAATTAGAGTCATTAATGAAGTTATGCTCATGTGCCAAAAATAATTATTTACAAAAAGTGTGCCAAACTGATTCAGAATCAGATAAACTTCCCATGGTGTGCTGTTCATATAGCCATGTGTGATGTTGTTGTACCCGTGGTGATAGCATTATGCCTAATTTTGTATCGTGCCAGATGTTTATATCATGCCAGCTGTTTATATCATGCCAAATGCAAGAAAACCTGGATGCGGTACATGGTAAATTGTCTTATAAATATAAACTTCTTGTGCTTTATAGCAAATAACAAAATGATATTATTCACATTCACACCCACAATGTTTAATCAAAATCTTCAAAAATCTGAACTGTCTTCAGAACAAACATTAACGTAAATTTTTTCCTTTATCATCACTGATCGCTTTTTGTTCTCTGATAAATTCTCTGAAGTATTCTTGGATGTAGGTGTTTCTTATGTCAGAGTGTAACAGACTATGACAGTTTCCTTGTTTTATCGATGAGCATGTATGGTAATGGACTTTTATATGTTTGCTGTTAAAATATTAGTTTTTCTTTTATGATGAATTAGCACCAATTTAATCTTTAATCGAAGCTTATCTTTATTCGGGAAGTCTCGGCTCATAATAATATATTAGCCCTATACTTTGATGTCTTAGACTATGCAAATGTGAGATACTCTGTCAAAACATATTGACCTTTAACTACGCTATGACGCATTACGTATGCTAATTTCAACCATTGTTTGTTTTCAACTTTTCCCTGGCATTTTTTGTTATAGTACCCAAACAATGTTACTAACTCTAGTTTTTCGCCTGTGAATAGCAGATGAGGAGCATGCCGAAGAGGAGCAAGTAGAAATTTTTGAGGCAGTTCCAGCCGATGACGAAGATGGTAACTTTGTTACAGCACTGCCTGCTTTATGATAAATCTGCAGCCGAAAGCCGGCAGTCAATGTTGGATTTATTTAAGAGCTTGTCGTACTGCTAGCTGTATGCTGCCACGTTAATGGCGGCCGGCCTTTGTTTTTGTAAGCCAGGAAGTTGTTTCTTTACCGACATCCTTCTACAAAGGCTGCATCATTTTCTTTCGGATGTTTTTTTACGTCTCTGAGTCGGCTACATCCACACTATTGGCGAATACTTTTTATTATAATTGTAATCAGTTATTTTTGGTTATCATGAAATTTATTCTTCAGTGGGTTTATAATTTCTCAACGTCTGGTCGGCACTTTTCCGTAGTTTACCATTATTAAAATAAATGCGCTTCCTTTTTCCTGTTTTGTATCTAATATTGCTGTGAACTGCAATGGTAGAATAATGTACTCATCTTGAAATAGGTGGTGCTATGATTATGTCTTGCCACAATAAGCGACCAGTTTATGACGAATTTCAGTTTTAATACGTTTCAATTTACTTGCTGGGCACTGACCCTTGGAGCATTTTCAAAGAGGGTGTTTACTCTTAAAGATTTTTGTTGTCACCTTTGTTTTTTCCGCCGCTTACTGTATTGTTGATACTGTTACTGGCTTATCACTGAACTTATTCTAATTAAAGTTTAGTTGGTACAAAGAACGTACTATAAGATGTGTTGATGATATATGCCTATGCTTGCAGGCATATAAATATGTGATCGCTGTCGATTGAGTTCCTCGTTTTAGTTTTCTCTTGTGCCAGTTCCAGTTTCTGAAACTTTCTATATAACATCCTGTTGAGTCTGTGTGGTTGAGCTATTATTGTGATTTGCAAAAAGGTCACATGCTAGTCGATAATCTTATGACCTTGACACCATTAGGAGCTCTTCTGGGCTTCTTAATTTAACCAAGAGTTGTTAGTGTTAGTGTATACACCATCATTGATGAGGAACATGTATGTTTGTTTCATGGTACCTAGTTATGATCTATATGTTCACCTCATAATTAATTATATCACGTGATTTGTTTTTATCTTTGACTAATTTCTGTTTTAATAATTAATAACTTGTTTATTATGTAATACAATATTTATTGCTCAGATAGTATATTATATTTGATAAAACATTACCTTATATAAGTTGTGTATTGGATCCATACTGATGCATCAATGTTGATTTTCAGATTCTGAACAAAAAGAGCGGCTTTCGCCAATTCAAAATATTGTAAGTATAAGCTTCTCTGAAATTACACAACACCCCGGTACAACACTCCTCTTTTCGTGTTACACGGGTTACATGACTTTTTTGTGGCAGTTAGTTCAATCCTCTGAATGGCGATATCTCTTCAGCACAAAAGTGTTATAATTTGATGGACATTTTCTAAATTCTTTTCAATCATCTCTAGTGCTTTTGGCAGCATAGGTTAAGTGTCTCCCTCATGGTGAAATGTTTGTCAAGAGAAGCATGTTTTGGTACAAAAATATTTTATGCATTGACTCGTACATAAAATATTTTGCAAGCTGCATAGTGTATTTTTCCGCTGATCAAATATTAAGGATGTTTAGATAAAGTGCCACGTCATTAATGTACCTCATCCACGTGCTTTGCGATGTCATTTAGGTTCCAGGTTTTTTCACTCGTCGTCTTTGTTGTTTGGTATTTTGTTTTCTATTTGTTTCTCTTCTTGTCACCTGCGAAAATACAGCTGTCATATCGCAGCCCCAGTCCAGCTGCTTCCAGTGCATCCAAGACTACTAGGGTTAGTAAACTCTGAATCGCCATGGTTACCAGAGTCTAACATCATGGAGCCATGACATTATATATTTCTTGTTGCTGATTGTTCCTAACCAAGACTTTTTAATGGAAGCATGTTCGATGACTAACTGCATGATTTTGTTGTTGTTGTTGTTTGTTGTAAATAGCTTTGTTCTGTTAATACTATGGCTATTACTAAAATTATTATGCATCATGTAAAATGCACCCTTTTCATTGCAGTGTTAAAATATTTTCATTCAATATGGAACTAATCATAATTTGCACTGAATAATTAGTTGATAACTAGTGCCCTGAAAGCTGTAATTATGACTGAACATGGTGATTTTATAGTGATGTGCTGTAGGTTTTAAGTTGTAGCTAAAACGAATGCTTAACAGAATGTTATCAGCCAGAGTATTCTAGTAGTGGGTTGACCATGAGCTACGTAGTATTGATGAATTCACTGGGTGGTGTGATCTGCTGTGGCTAAAAAGTGAGTTAGGACACCCAAGAAGTTCTTGGCAAAAACGACCAAATAATTGGAGATCTGAAGATGCGGGACACAGCTCTGGTCCGTTACTAATACTACAGGGGCCAGTACAATTAACAGGCAATGATGATGTTATGAATTTATTTAACAGTATCAGTGCTACTCTGACAAAATGATAAGCCCACATTAGACTTACTAGACCTACGTGTCTTTTATGGAACTGTCAGCCTCTGATGTTATTGAGGTCCTGCAAGTTGAAATGAATATTAAACTGGTAGTAATATTTATGATATTATCAAGATATTAATATTGAAGTAACATGTAACGGCGACTGGAATGTTTTCTTGCTAAGCTGTTACATTGTGACGAGCTACCTTCAGTTTAGATAGCGCTTCGTTTATTGTTTAAGATGGGAGGCAGTCATGTGTTATGTGGAGTGTGGTCAATATGTTAAAGTTTCCCTTATCAGATAGCGTAGTCACCAGGTGGCGATAACAGCAAGATGTTATCAGTTGTAAAATGTCACCGAATGACTTCCACAGTGTGAATATATTATAATTGGATTTTCAGTTGGAATGAATCAGTTTGACAGGCTCTAGTCACTGCATGTTACCAAGGAGCTGGGTTTACCTAGTCTGTTGTGATATATGTTGGTAGAAATGGCCAGGCGAAGGCGTCCTGTTACATATAGGGTATCTTATATGACAACTGTGGGTGATGGCTTACCAATGGAAAGCTTTGTGAGACATGTTACTGTCGCTTATATTGACCTGTCTGGTGGTGAAAGGGAACAAAATAGGTCGGTCGCTGGTTGCGCTGAAGGTACATCTGTGGTGTATAATGGCAGTGTGGACGGCATGACATCTGTGGTGTATAATGGTAGTGTGGACGGCATGACATCTGTGGTGTATAATGGTAGTGTGGACGGCATGACATCTGTGGTGTATAATGGCGGTGTCGACGGCATGGCATCTGTGGTGTATAATGGCAGTGTTGATGGTGCTGATTCTGTGGTCTATACAGTTATTCCCAACCACGAGATTTCTGATGATAATCATAAAACATCAGCTATGTACTGTTATAATGATGGTCGGTCTGTATTTGAGCTGGGTAGATGGAATATGAATCTGACCCCATCTGATTATACATCATGTGAAGACTTCCCACGTGATGAGAACCTTGCGTCAGCTAAGTTGTTCCATTGTTCTGATGGCGTTATAAAGTCTGGGAAGTACCATTATAATGTTGCTAATTTAACATCTGATATATCAGCACACCAGCATGTTGGCTATACGGAATCTGATGTCTGCCTGTGTGTAGATGATGCTAGCATAAAAGGTACCGGTAGCTCATCCGATATACAGCATTATAATGATGATTGGACAGTACCACACATTCACAACAATATGCACAGGAACGTATCAAGTCGTACAAACTTTACAAATAAACAAATCCACATTATGACATCAAGGGAAGATAAGGAACATGTTAGCTATCCAGAAAACATAACTGGAATCGTGTGGCATAATGACGTCATTGATGAGATAGGTCGGGTTGAATTTAAACAGGCACCGTGCTCTGATGGTGAATTAATAACCGGATCTGTTAGCCAACAGTATGACAGCTCTAAAGACTCTTCGCCTGATCCGTGTGATGGTGAGTTGACGTCCTTGACTTCTGAAACTGAAAGCGATCAATTTGGCTTGGCTCAGAAGGTGGTCAGTGATTCCGGATTCCAGGAGATGTACAGCTCACGGTGGGACTTGCTGAAGGACTCGTTCACGACTGACGGGGTTTACTTGTCCAGTAATGAGGACTCTCTGCGCTCTTCACTTGGTGGCCCTACTGCATCCGAGGAAGCAGAACCATTAGTTTTGGAGGAAAATGGTCAGCGATCTGTATATTGGACTTTGTCTGATGGATGTGGCTGTGACCTGGATAAGAATCAGTCTGGTCATTCTGACCTTACAGTCATCTCGCCCACAAGTGATGTTCTGTTCCAAGATTGGCACTTGGTGATTGACAATAATACAAGATACTGTGACCAGGATCAACACAATGTCATTTGTGATCAGCAGCCTTCCAAATGTTCTCAGATGGAACGACAATTCATTAAGAATACTAATAAGGACTCAGTCAGATATTCAGCTCTTAAATTTCACGCATCATCCATTGACAGCCTTCCAGCGGCTCATGATAATTTTGAAGTATCCAGTTCCAATTATCTGATATCACAAGCACCTGCAGATGATATGGATTGGGATGAATCTTTCAAAGATGTGAGCCAACCTTTATATCCAGAGGGCAGAGATTGGTTAGGTAAACATGTCACATCATCGGAGATTAGTCCACGGGTAGTTTCTCCCAATAATAATTTGATGTGTAGTACGATTGGTCAGCATTGCCTAGAAGCTGGTCAGTATGTGTTAAAAAACAGATGGTGTAAGACTTGGCCCAGCAGTCACAGGGTGTCATTGGAACCAATATTTAAAGATAAATCGCCGAAGTTTGATGAGAAGCTATTCAAGACGGAGCGATTCCTTTACCTACGGCCGTATGGCATTCGTGTGTATGGAGCAGAGGTAGTGAGTGCAAACAAATATATTATAATTAATGATAGTGTTTTAGGTGTTGAACAAGAACTGCGATGATCGATGTGAGTTTTGTACACATTGTTCAACCATTTGGTTCAATCTGTGATGTGAGATTTGCAGTAATTGTCCGTGTGTGGTGTGAGTAACTGGTTGAACACTAGGAGTACTCTGACAGGTTCTTTTCATCCTTTTTGCCTGTGCCTTTTTCTGCCCTACGCTGTCATGTACAAAAGTCTCTCTCTCTCTGTCTCTCTCTCTCTCTCTCTCTCTCTCTCTATATATATATATATATATGTGTGTGTGTGTGTGTGTGTGTGTGTGTGTGTGTGTATTACACACAGATACAGTGACACACACACACACAGAGAGAGAGAGAGAGAGAGATAACATTATATTCATTAATTATAATAATAGTAATAATAATGTTCTTAAAGCTCTTAGAGCTAATGATTAATGTGTATTGTGCCTTAGATGTGCTTCTATTTATAGTTTTAGCATATGTATGTATATAGTGCAAAATTAATTAACATTACAGCAATGTTGCATTAAAAATAGCCACTAACCTATTTTATGGTAGCCTAGTCATTATCATTTAATCTGCTAACGGCCTTTTGTAGCTTTAATGATTCGTAGAATGGTTTTTCACCTCTTACTGGTTTGTTAAATTTGATGTAACATGACATTTAATAGAATTATACGTTTTGGTGTTTCTTTAAAAAAATGTTTTGGTGAAAATTAAGTCACCTTTTAGCTCGTGTTTGTTATCTGATCAGTTGATGCCCAGTAAATTTGGAGATCTTGATAATGTAATTATAAGGATCAGCCCAAATTAAAATTATCTCCATCCTATCCCGACAGGACTCCGCAACCAGTGGCAGTTCTCGATTTGAAGTGAACTATGGCAAGTTCTATAATACTAGTTACCTGGAGAAGACGAGCGCCAGCTATAAGAAAGGTCCATCTTTGAACGTCAGTCACAAACCACGCTCGCCTCACTATCACAGACCAGGTATGAGTATGCCATAAAGATTTATCAGGAACTATTTCTGGTGATGGTTCGAATCTGTTCTTCCCTCATTTCCTGTATTGTGTATGTGTGTGTGTGTGTGTGTTCAACAAGCTAAAGTACTTTTAAAAAATATGTTTTTATATTGTAAGTCAGGATAAAATTTTTAATAATACTAGCCAATTGGTGTTTCATCATTTTGTAAGCATGTTACTGTTTCATTATTTTCAATAATGTGAATTTGTATGACACCAGAGTTAGGTTTCTCATAGAAGTTTTATTTACTTATAAATACTTCAAATGGAACCCCTTATGCTGTAACTAGTTGTATAAATGAGTAAATTCTTTGTATGGAATAATTTTTCTATTTCAGAAAACTTCAGTTATACTCAAGTGCGCAAAGATTTCATTCAACCCCTTAAGAAAGGTGAGTTGAAGGTCGGCTTTGGTAGACTCGTTGATTTGTTGTTGTGACGAATGCCAATGGGGAGACTTCTCTGTGTGTAGTAATGATATGATATAACAGTACCCAGCTGTTATAGAATATTGTCTTCTGACTGTGGCCATGTCCTGTGTGTTGAGGCCTTGACCGAGTTTGCAAAGTCTGGCACCATCTTGGAATGCGGTCATTGTATATGTCTCATGTGATATAGCTCTTTATATCATATGCAGTCACTGTTAGTGATATGCCACCTGTCTTGTTATGTCGGTTTGTGGTAAAATAACCTGCATCTCTTCAGGCGTACCAGAACGGCCAACTTATTGGCCCCTGGTCAACCCATCTGCGTTGCTTGATGACTGTGGACAGTTCACTGTCTCCAGGTGTGAGCCCACATGCTTTCAGACTTTCCCTGAATTTGCCAAATCATATCTATATATCTCTGACATGTGAAGAAGCTAAGTAATGAAGCCTTTATTGTAAGTAATATCATCCAGACTCTTTCACTGTTAAAAATATATCAGTTTAAATTTGATTATCATTTATTAGTTCTGAGGAAATTATCTCATTGTATATGTAAATGTTTATTGATTTCAGTGGTTTGTTTGGTGTGTTTTTGTATCTGAAGATTTGTATTATTAATGCAAAATAGTATTTTATTCCATACAAAATATTGTTATTCTGTTGGCAATCAGTCGTTTGTTTCTGATCAGTTTAGTAAAGCCCTTGTTTCTAATCAGACTGGGTAGTGTGCCCCGACTCCACATAGATAGAAATTTGCTTCTGCAGTGTTGGCTTTCAGCGGATATAGAATTTCTACCCGCCGCGATGTGTTTATCATTTTGGCTTTCTTTCGTGGGATGTGGCGAACACTTTGTTTGGCGATTGAAAGCAAAAGCTGCTTAGCCCCGTACACATGCACCGTCGGTTCGTTTCTGTTGCTGCTGCAAGCGATTCATGTTTGGTTTGTACGAGTTCAGACACCTATGCAATCGGACAGGATTCGGTACAGTTTATATTTAAAGAGACTTTTATTATATGCTGCTTTATGTTTGTGTTCCATGTGTGGCTGCTGCACAAAAAAACAGAAGATTCAAGTAAGCATTGTTTTAAGCAAGTTTTTGTCTCGTCCGCATGTATTTCTCATGTACTAAGTGTGCTTTTGTTTGGTGTAGTTAATGTGAGCTGTGTGCTTGTTGTTAACAGTAGTATTAACACACCTGTTTGTTTTGTAACTACTTGCCGTGTCGTTTAACGTTTGTTTCTTTTCGTTTTGTGTAGGATCTGTCTTTTAGAAAATGCCGCTCCTTTCCTCAGAAAATTTGGCCATATTAGGTGCTTCTTTTTCTTCAGAATTGATAGCATTCATTTGCATTAAGACCTCAATCAACATTACACTTCATCGTTGCTTTCTTTCCATTTTAAACATTCCATATTTCTGCCTGGTGGCTGATAACTGATTGAGGATGATACGTTATTGAATGGATGCTGTGGTTAATCTTTTTGTAAATGTCAGTCACCTTACCTTCTGAATTATGACACATCTTGCTTTGCAGTAGTTGCCAACTGCATTAATCTCTTCTTCGCAGTCCAGTATGATAAATATTCCCAAACGGATCTAGTATTAGTGCTCCGTAGTAACCTTGGTGATGGATAAACCTCTGTGTGAAAGTTCACTATAGCCGCTTAGTGTAGAACTATGTAGATTCTTTCTCGATGATTTCGCTTTTTCTTGTTGTATTTATTTATCTATAGAGATTAGATTATCATGTTCAGTCTGTGTGCTGGTTATCACGTTATTAACACTTGTCTGTATCATGCCCATAGTAGAATGGCCAGCAATAGCAACTTGTAATGAGCCATAATTTTAAAAAGTAAAAATAATAGCTATAGCCATTTGTTTATTATGATGAGCTCGTATTTGTTTATTTTTATTACACTTAACTTTATTTAGAAGGAGTACGTTTTAGGCATGCTTGGTATAATTTTTCAGCCATAGCGTTTGCTTAATATTATTAAAGCGTGCATTCTGTTTTAATTTGACATCATTCGTTGCAGTGCCACAGAGCGGCCACTTCAAGGGCTGCATTTTCGTTCTTATAATTTTTCTCTTTCTAACCGTCTCCATGAAATAACCGAAGAGAAAAGAATCTGTTAAATCAGTGGACTGGCTAGTTAAAGGCACACATTTGACGAATGCTGAGCAGAGCTCCGATGACCATAAGGCGTTGAAACCGAATGAATATTACTCCAAGCAGTCGTGTTACGTCATCAATACTTGTATCAAGGCATGGTTAAGGAGCAACTTGAAAATTATCATAATTAATAGGTTTTGCCCCTCTCCTTATGACAAACAGAAGAGTAGGATGGTCGTAGATTGAATTTCTCAAAGAGGTCTGATCAGGGTACCCACAGCACAGGGAAAACAGGGAAAATTACTTGAAATTTGTATGCCTTCTTTCCAAATTTATAGCGTATGGCGTATGGGGTGGATGGAGACTGCGTTACTAAAAAGGTTCATTCAACATGTAATTTGTGCACACAATACACATGGAAATTTCTTAAATAAGACGGGGAAAATACAGGGAATTTGATTGGTCTGTTGGTCATGTGAGCTTTGCTGTTGATGTTTGACATTGTTATTTCTAACCATGTTATCTGATAGGCGTTACATGATTGTGTTTCATAATTTATTGTTTCTCATATTTGTTTTTATTCTCTCACCTTACCCAAACATTATCTGTGTGTGCAGGCATGCTGAACAAACTAGGTAGGTCAGAGTCGCCACTGATTAGTATTGTATGAGTTATTAGCATAAGAAAGTTTTGGTGTAAGATTCTGTCCATATTTTGAAATCAAATTTGGATTTATGCACACACACACACACACACACACTTTGGGGTGCCTTGGTGGTCTAGCAGTATCATGTTGGACCACAGATCACTACCACCCGTGTTTGAATCTCGGTATGGGCATATCTGAAGGCTGTTTCATCTTTGACTTCGCTTCATTACCTTTGGAGATCGCTTGGCCCATTTAGCCTACCATGTGCACAAAAGTGGCCATAAAACATCAATCATCACACGCACACACACACACACACACACACACACACACACACACACACTATTTATTTCATTGGTAGTTGTATATTGAAATATTTAATTGAATTTATTTAGTGACTGATTGTGTTTCTTTATTTAGATCAGAGATATTATGTGATTAATTGTATGAGATTAGAATTGATAGCTAGATCTGTGATAATAGGCACATGACAGAGTACTAGAGTTGTTGACGTTTGGAAAGTTAATTACTCCTGTGTACACATGTCCCGTAGGTGACACAAAACTGGTCATAAAGAAGAAAGAACCCATACCAATGATTGACAGCAAAGAACCAATACAGTTGTCCAAGTTTCCCGATGCCCAGAAACCAGATGAGGGACGCACATCGGCAATAGAGCGCGAGGACTGGCCGGCACCACCTGCTCCAGCTGCTGCCTTCCCCGAATTATGTGCGTAAAAGTGGTTCGATTGTTAAAACAAAATCTTTATTTCCGATCTGAGAAATGCAGTCACTAAAATTTTACATTTTATTCACATCTTGCTACAGCTGTCATAATTACAAAAGAACTAACTTAGGAAATAAAACTTGAAAGATTTTTACACTACTGTCTTATTTTGGCATTTTTTCTTGCCCAAGTTTTCTAGAAAAGAGTAAAAGTGGCTATTATGTTGTTAACCTTCTCGTAGATAGTTTGTCCAATGTCTATATCAGTGATGGGCTCTATTAGAAGTAATGCATAATGACAATGTGCAATTCAGAAAGCTTCAGAGCTAATTGTTTTTTAAATTGTTGCCCCTTTGAAAGTAGATTATTCTTCATATGATGATTCTGGAGATTATTGGAATTTGAAACAGTTTCTTATTGAAGCAATTATGGCATTCATTTGATGTCATTTAGGTCAAATGCTGAAACATATCTCCCTTTCCTTTCTGTGGTCAAATGACACTGAATGGCCTAAATTGTGTCGTTAAACAACATTCATCTTCATCCATCCTTTCTGTGGTCAGATTCTGAATAGCTAAATTGTAATTAACTTGTCCAGCTGTGATGGTGCAGTTAGTTAGAGTGTAGGACTTGTAACCGAAGGGTTGTGGGTTCAAGGCTGTGGAACTGGAATGATGTCATGTGGTGAGTGACTGTTTGCTCAGCCAGAAGTGAGAACCCGGCAGGAGGTGATGACTACACGTCTGAGTAATGCTATGGACCTATAGTGCCAGCTTGCATTGTATAGTTCTAAATCATGCTTTCAGTAAAAAACATGCCTGACATTTATCAGTGATTATGAAGCGAGGATGATCATTTCTTCAAAACTAGCTCATTAAATATTCGTGACACCAGCTGTTCCACCTCTTTGGCCTCATGGGTAGAGCGTGAGACTTATTTTACCTATGGCTATTGTCATTCTGTGTCGGATGTCGCAGGTTCATGCCTCAGCTGTGGCACTGTAGTAAGAGGAGTTTTTCATCCAACCAGGCAACTGGCAAGGTTTTCTCCACCGAACGTGCCATATATTCTAAATTCCAAATTTATTTAGAATTAGTCTCCGTGGAGAAGCTATAAATTACATACCATATGTATCACAGTTATACATGAAAACATGAGTTAATATTAAGCCATTGTATTCATTTGTTGATGGTAAAATAAAATATGCCTCAGTACTGCAACCTTCTATAAAGATCATTTCCATTAATAAGGAGCTATTTTATTTGCATTAATATCACTGGAACTTGAAAATATGAAAAATAAATGTAACTGAGTGCACTATTTACAATAAGTTAAGATATTTTAACTTCTGTTTTGACAGATATATTAGTTTACAAAATGATCAGGCCATTCTGATAATTTATCTTTACAATCCTTAATCTTCACTTTATTCAGTGACATTTTTTGTGCACAGATTTCTTAATTATGCTTGCGTTCCCGATGTCTAAATGCTGCACAGTGCACCACATTTTTTATCGGTTTTGTACTTGAGCAAAAATGCTATTTTAATTGTTTACAAATGGAAGATAAGCCAATCTAAGATTCAGACCAATAAACAGAAATTGAACTACATTTTGATGTTTTTAGAAATAAAAGAAATTTAAAGCTATATTAAAACAATTTATTTTATATAAATGGATATATATATATATATATATTAATAAACCTTATACTACATTTAATTAGGTTATTGTTTACTTTCATTAATGGTAGAAACAATACCTCTTGAAAATTACTCAAAAGGTAGAGTTTAGAGCCCAGTTATTCGATTACTTCTTCCTTATTAATGACGAGAAATGCAATTGAACGTTTGCTGTCTTTGTTAGTGCGTGAGAAGAAGAAGGGCCGCAGTGGAAGGCGCAGTACTACAACCAGTGGAGCTGAAACAACTGATACAGAAATTGAAACGGAAATCTCAGAGTGGGAAGATGAGCCAGATTCACGTCCTGTTGATCCCAAGATACAGCGTGAAATCGACTACTTGCTAAAACATGGTGGCACAGGAGCAGCTCGCGCCTTTCTCAGAGAGCTTGAAAGGAAAGGTGCTGAGTCGCCAACTCTTGACCCAGTTAGTGCTTCCAGGACACCATCTGCTGATCACGAGCCACATTACAAGTTGAGATATCCGAATCCAGTGTTTGCCTGTAAGTGGTTACAGATATGTGAATTGTCCTGCTCAAATGTATTATTTTGATTATTGTTTTATATATATATATATATATATATATATATATATATATACAAACACACAAACACAAGATATACTTATCAGTTGCTGAATACAAAATTTTAGGAGTAAAGCATATTAATTAGTTATCTCTTTGAATGCATGCCATCACACATGCATATTTTCATTAATGCAATGGTGTAGGGTCAGTGAAAATAGGCTAACTGGATTAATTTATGAATGTCAGTGGGACTGATTGGGACAAGATAATATCTTTTCTCAGATGCTGCCTTGAAAATGGTCAATTTACAACAAGCAGATTTTATAATATGTGGATGATGATACTAAGGGGATGTTTTATGGGAGATAATTCATTGTGGCCAAGTAATTTTGGGATATTACACAATTTCCAAATTCTCTGATTAACAACACCAAAACTGAGTAATAGAAATAATCACACGCCAAGTGGCTTGTTAATATCGATTAGTTTTTATTTTGACATCCATCCAGCGCCATCAAGGGACACAGAATTTCGACCACGACTATATTCTTTGGATGACCATCTTGTGGGTAGGAAGTACCGGAGTACGACACAAACTGTTGGAAACTTCCCCGGTAAGTAATCAAATCGACGGTGATTTGTGTATGATCATAACGTGGTCATAATTGCCCTGATTGGGCTAAAAAATTAACAGATTACAGACTGCCAGTCGTCTTGTTGGTTTCGCACAAATATAAAAGAAATAAACAAACGAGGAAAAAATTTAAATACGTACCTGACTTCACTATTTAGATCTATGTATAACTTGTGGTATTACTTATTCATTAATGGTTATGCTATAATTATTAATAACTTGTGTGATAATAAGTGACCTAGATATATGCTGTGCTTGATTACAGTGACGCCTGTACAAGTCATCATTTTTTATGATTCGATGCCCTATTTTCTATCAATGGTGCTATTTTAGATGTTGTATTAGTTAATAACCTTGTCAACAGAATGAAACCTACATTTTTACTAGAATACAATGCAGCAGATGTATGCTTCATCAACTGAAAATGTTTTTGTGCCACATTTTTTTCTTGGTTGAATGTTTGGTGCCGGCAACTTGCTAGTGGTATTTAATAAACATAACTATACTGGTATAAGTGTAATAATCAGTAAATTAATCATACACTGTGTTTGTAGCATGGTTTGATATTAACTGTCACAGGTTTGTCTACATGTGAAACCTAATTCAGCATTTAAAAACTTCTTATTGTTGTATTTGTCTCTCTCTCTCTCTCACTCGTTTAGTTACTTTCCAAGGTTATGAAAAGCCTAAACGTCTAGTCCATGTTTTCCAAGGTAACAATTACTTGTTGCCATGGTTACCATGGTTACCATTTTGTTGTTTGGTTATCCCATGGATACTGTTGCCTAGAGATGCCTGCTATGAAGTTATCATTGTAATATAACCTGATTTAATCATAGGATTACTCTTAACTCTTTTTAACAAACTAACCAGTGTCTGTCATGATTTGCTCACCGCTGTGCACATAGTGTGTCCCATTGCTTCATGTCACCTACAGATTGAGTAGAAACTCATTCCCAGTTTGTCAAAAACATCTACTAATATGGCAGTGTTTGTAAATATTAGACATGGTAGCACTTGGTGGTCACTGAATCTTCTTAATTTCTGCTCCACTTCATACAGAACTCTTTTGGCTTTCGATAAAGTATTGGGCAGACATTATCCATGAGTGTCTTGATCCTTAATATATTTATATATTTATTCCAATTTCTTTGCATTTACTGTGCTGTTTGCTCTCCTCCAGGTCGTGACTGAAGGAGGCAGTACTTGGACACATTATTAAATCTTACACATTTACTCACTCACTCACTTCAAATTCTTTACGGATACAAAAAGAAAATGAGCCGTTTTGATGTTTTCTCTGTTTCTTGTTTGGTTTGCAAATGAGAACCAATGAGAAATGAGGGAGGGAAAGTGGAATATGTTGCATGTCTTGGCGGGATACTGTTGTTGATATATATATATATATATATATATATATCTTGGTCTTTGTGCCATCTCCAAATTATATAATATCATTTAATTAGTTAGATTCTAGTTAATTGTTGTTTGAAGGATTAGAAAAAAACGGTCCTGTCCTTTGTCGATATTAATCTTTCTTGTTCTGAAGTGTTTGTGCATTTTATTTATAAAGTATGTTAGATATGTGCCAGTGTTGTATATAACACTATTTTTGGTATTCACACTCATCACTCGTGGAGAAAACATTTTAGGGGCCAGAAACAAAAGTTTGGTGTTATTGAATATTACCCAAGTAGTAAGGATTGCTGTAACTATGCCTTTGTATAGCCATGGGTACAGCACTGTGCTGCAAATCTTAAGGTGGTAGATTCAAATCTGGCTCAGACCTGTGTTTGGTTCTCTCTCTGCAGATGCTCCTCGACTATAATATTATGTTTCAAGTCTGACCAGTTCCAAGATTAAACAAATCAACTCAACTCTTACATATTGGTTAAAACAGCAATAACTGGATTTTTTTTGGAAAAATCATCATAAAAGATTTTATTCATAACAGATATCAAAATACTCTCATATTTTCTTTCACTTTGCTCTTTTAATCTATTAATAAATGGAATTTTGTTTTAATAATTAATTAGGATTATTTCATTTTTAAGTATGATTGTTTATATGTAGTACGCATGTGTGGATGGATGGATGTGGAGCATATAATGGGTATAATTAAACATTGAATAAAATTGAAATCTTGTCACTAAAAAATATTATTACTTTTACTAAACAGTTGATTTTTATGTACAAATTTAACATGCCGCAGGGTGTTTACCGAACAAACTAACACTTCACTGGTTTTTTTAATATTACCGAATAAACTAACACAAAATATTATTTGGTTATGTTAAACATCAGGTTTCTATTGCTATTCAATCTTGATTAGCCTAGATGAGTTATTGATAAATTATTGTTCAGATAAAATTTAGAAATATATAAGTAATATTTGGTGATCAAAGGACAACAAATATGTCCTGTTGTACATAACGATTTTGCACCATTTTTGATTTTCTGATTTTAGCTCTGCATGGGTAATATGTGTCTCATAATGAAAATGACAGATATAATATGGCAAAACCAAATCTTGCACCTCCTTTGTATCACTACCTCTATTTTCACTCCTTTGTGTGCATTGAATTTCCCTGCACACCGACAAATACGATGAACCCATTGGTATGAAAAAAAGATATTATTAAAATGATCACAAATCATCTAAATTATTACAGAAATTAACAACGTGTGGTAACAAACAACTAATCTATGTTAATGTATTTTTGCATATGCCAGAAACATTTAACTTTATGACTATGACTGTGACTTCTGTTTTAAATTGAATTATCTGATTTGCTTTCCTCTAGTTCCACGTCCAGGTTACGGCTTAGCCCCGCCCTCATCCACTCATTCGACAGCTGATAGCAGAGAAGCTGGCTACTTCTCCGTGAGTATTGTAGATTATTTCCAGTTCATTCCTACCATCAATCAGTTGGATGCATTACTTGGCGTATATTTTACTGGATTAGACGTGCGGTTCGGTTTGAGAAATTCGTTGAATCTACATTGCTTACTCAGCCTGCACACGGAGTTTGTTGTATCACAGCGTGGTGATATATAAACGTGTTGATGATTTTGTTTCCTGTTTCGTGTAGGACACAGGATTTGTACGACACACATTACGTCGTGAGAGGATGTTTGACAGAGATGGAGACACCACTGACGGAGAAATGACAGACAAGGAGACTCTGGAGAGAAGGTCATTTTGTAAGTACCAATAAATCTTAGTTATGTTGAACTAACATAATATGCTATTTCGCCCCACAGTGAACAAGGGGCTTCAAAAAATGGATCTTTATTCCGTTATATGTGCTTCTGTTGTTCAACAATCCCAGGTTCCATGATATCAGTCACTTTAGTCAAGAGGATAAAGAGTACTGGCTATTTGTAGATCACCAATCAGTTACATTATGTGTTTACAATGTGATTTTTGCAATATTCTATGTAATATGACTGGACCTGGTCAGACTTAATTAAAGGCACAATTACAATACTTTAATTGTAAGCAAAAAATATCAGTATCTTAATAGCATCAACAGATGGTTACATTTTGTAATCAATCCAAAGAGCTTCTGTGTGGAGAGGCTTTTTAGTTAATAAACCATTTAGATGTATATATGTATGCATGTATGTACGTATGTAATAGACTTTCCCAGTTAAGAAAGTATGTAAATAATACAAAATAAATCTGTTAATAAAAAGTCATCAATAAACAACATACATTGTTGAGTACAGATCTTAAAAGATATTAATTTGGTATCAAGGATTGTTTTATCAGTAACCTATCATAGTGGACCAATAATAAAGTAACCGTTATGTAGTATGACTTGAAATGGTGATATGACAACATTATGATTTGGTTACATTGTGATCAGCATTTGTTGGGCATCTAGCATCTTAATGTAGGGTTTTACCTCTCTCTCTCTCTATGTCTGTCTGTCTGTCTCTCTCTCTCTCTCTCTCTCTCTCTGTTGTGTGTGTGTGTGTCTGTGTGATACTAATGTTATACTTTGGAGGTTTCCCATTAAAACCGTTGTTATCTTGTTTAATTGTTTTGTCAGTATTCTCTTATGTAATAGAAATAATAAATGGCTGCGGTGCTAGTTGAAAGATTTCTTGTAAAGAACAATGAATGTAGCCACACTTTAAAAACATTATATTATTATTAATGAATTAGAGAGTTAAAATGGAGAAGAACAGTTTAAACCTTTGCTTGCACTGATTTCTTACAAGATGATGGAAGGTTTTTAGAGTAGATGTTATCACTAAATGACAAAATCATTCAGAATTCTGAATTGTTTTAATGATCAGTCATTACTTTCAGTGTCATCAAATATAACAAACACTGGATACTGCATTTGATTTAATGTCACTTTAACAGCATTAATTTGTTGAAATGGTAATTAAGTGCATAGTATAAAAGTTGAATACACATCATAACGGATGTATAGTATCAGCAATCTGTTGTAAGGACCATGGTCTTTTAGTAAACAAGTACTTCTGCACTAAACATGATATGTGCTCAATAAAAAGACAGCTTTGACCGTAAAGCAGATTTTAAACTGAAAAGGGGATGACTTCACAAAAACATGTGCATCCATGGAATTTGGAATTGCACCGAAGAGTCGTTTTATGAAAACTTGTACCATCAATATCCTGACATATTGTTCCTAATAATTTGTAACAACTATTTCATTGTCTAAGACAATGTCTAACAATATCGGACTCAGTTTTGGCTGCTGTTGTCTTAATACGTTTGTCAAAAAAGGATTTATTGAACATTAAGAATCAATTGTTACTAATTAGATGATGTGTGTGTGTGTAATCTTGTTAAATGTTAATCAGATATATATTTATTTTTGTTTAGATTCATCTCAGTCTTCTTTTGAAGAGTATGATCCAACAACTGGACTTAGGGTAAGATTAAAGAGAAGTTGTTAGAAGCTGTTGTAAATTTGTAGAATAATTCCATAAGATAGCATATGAAGTAAACACAACAGCTCGAAATATCAGGATTTATATGATGAATCTCATATGTTAGGCCATTAGTTTTTCCCTGGGGTGATTGCCATTTTGACGTGACGAAGATTCTCGGATTCTTGCAGTAAAATGGAATGTATACGATATATGTCATGTTATCCTTCCTGTATATTTGAGGTATTTGTTTCTTATGCAGATTTATGAAGATCTCTCTAGGTTCTTTTGAGGGATAAGAACATGTTGATGCTACAGCATTTATTTATTAACTGTTTTTTCTTATTGTGAATATAATGCTTTTTTCAGAGAAGTAAACTGCGTAGTTCAACAGTTTCATCTGAAGGCTTGTCTACGCCATATCTTGGCTATAAGAGAATCGGTACAAGCTTATTGAAAGCTGAAGCACCACCACAGGTGTGTAACACACACACACACACACACACAGCTTGTTTGTTCCAACGGTCATTGTCATTGGTTTAACCCTATTCATGTTACTCATTACAGATTTATCCTTACGAACAACTGAAAATCACCAACCCATCCCGACCACCAGATACTGATATTAACACCCTGGAGGTAAGTAGACTGAATGACTGTGGCTTCATGCATATAAACATGTGGCTGATTAATGAAATAAAATAACATTATTTAACATGTTGACGTCTAGAGAAGAAAAATGATCAACACAAAGACACACATATGCATACGCACTACCTTTGATGAGCTGTTAACCATCCTGATCGGCTTCAATTATTGAAACTTGCAATTTCCTCTCGCACACAGCGCCACCTGTCCAAGGAAGAATTTGAATCACTGTTCCACATGACCCGAGAAGAGTTCTACCGTCTGGCCGAGTGGAAGCGTAACGACATGAAGCGACGTATACATCTATTCTAACCAAACATCTAACTTTACTATGTTGTGGTGCATTAACTGGATGTCTGTGTGACAGTGCTAATGATTATCTGAACTTTGTTCCCTTTTATATATATATATATATATATATATATAAACGAAAACAGGTGATAGACATGTGGATGTACCTATGTGCATTTGAACAGACCAAGATCGCATAGCATTCAGACAATTGTCGTTATGTTGATGTAATATGTCCTTTATTGAGCTGCTTCTCAGTGCTATTGACATCTCATTATGTGGCATTGGATGGGTGCTAACACTTCATTTTTTGTTCGCTGGTCACATCCGATAGAAACGTTATTTCTATGAGCTAGATGTCGGCCGTGGTCATGATGCTGTCCGGCTTTGAAACATTTCACGGTGTTGTAATTAATTAATGAAGCCAGAGTAATAATAACGCATTGCTTTTTGTTGGTTTTTGAATTTTGAATTACAACACCAAGTCCAGCCTCTCTCTCAGTGCCTCTTTTTTCGGTTAACGATTTTCGTTGTTTTGTTGGTAGCAAGACATTTTTTTGGGTGTGCATAATGTGGCTCATTCGGTTGAAGCCTTGCAGATTTGTCGTTTGGCTATTTACCATTTTTCGCCCCCGAGGTTGCTGTGCATTTCCAGATTGATCGAACTTTATTTAACTCACGATTTTGTTGTGTACTTTTTAATTTTAGCTCCCTCTACATAGCCTAGTTATGTGTAGATATTTTCTTAATTTCGGGCATTGGGTAGTGCAATAAATCTGTTCTACTTATGACGTAAATATATATATATATATATATATATATATAACTACTTGTTTAGTCTGCTGTGGCTGCAGTTACACAGCTGTCTGCCAGCATATGGATCTGTGCATGGCGCTCAGCCAAGTTCAGATCAGTTGGTTTTTTTTGTTGATTTTGTTTAGCATTCATTGTACAGAGTTGATTTTATGTGTAAATGGTTAATTTTAGGCACAAGAGCCATGTAAAAAAGAAAGCAGATTTTAGTGAGCCTCTTGGAAAGACTATTTTTAATACATTTTATGTGCCGTTTTAGTTAAATTTCTGACTTCGTCGCACTAGTATTTATATGTAGACTATAGATATTAGCCATTTTGGAATCTAGATGTCTGATGAACTAGGTGTAAATATTTATATGGTTTGTAGCTGTTTTATGTTTTCCAAGCTGTGTTTTTGTTGCCTCTATGCTTCCTGTGTGATTCCGACTGTGTGTTCTGTGTCTGTGTGTACAGGTTAAGTATGTATTCAGTGGCTGTGCTTGGTGTTGGAGGACAATTCTTTCTTTTTCGCTGGTGTTCATCAGGTTTGATGTCTTAGTGATGATTTTGTGATTGCCGAGGGGTTGAGATCTTCACATGGGATCTGAACTACTGTAGCATAATGTGTTGTATGTATAGAAGCTGCTATACTGGTTGGATACTGATTGGAGAATACTATGGGCTTGTGTGTTTGTGTGTGGATGTGTAACTGTGGGACCGATTGCATTTTTATGTATAGTGGTAAATGTCTTCATTGAATCCATTAACGAAACCTACCCTAGGTGAGGACTGATCTTACATACTGACACACGCACGCACACACATACACACGGAAGTGCAGCCTCGCCGTTAATGTTGAGATTCTGTATATCTGAGTTCATCCGCTTGGAGTTAAGTCATTCATTCCAGTTTACACAATATGTCCGTGTCGTGTACACTTTTCAGTGTGTCGCCACTATTGCTTTAGTGATGTTCAACACTTGCACAAATGTTTACGCTGAAACCTGTACGTACGAAATACCACTCCCGCTGTCTGCACCGGAGCTATCCTTGTTCATCCTCATTCAGTAAGCATTCTACTGAGCTAAGTATTGGAAGTTATGAGTTAATTTGAAAGGAAAGCGATTGTTGGTGAAGAACACCGACTGTGAGCCGTATACGTAGTGGCCATTTTATGCTGTACACAGCACCCAGTGTTTATTTTTCGCTATAAGTCCCTGTACATAATTCAGCTAGATTTAAGATGGGTTTTTCCCCCTGCTTTTGCCGTAGTTGGTGTGAGTGAAGCCTAGAACTGTGGATATTCATTCCCGCTTCGTATTAATAATTAAAAATAATGACAATTCAACTGAACCCCCTTACTAGCGGGAGACATTGGAAGGCTCTATACCACAAACGAGGAAACATTTGTCCACGTCAAGTCTGAGGCGCGAAATATTTTCTAGTTAACGAGGCAGCAAACACACACTGTATTTTGTCGTAGCCCGTTAAAAATTGTCAATCTTAGTTAATCCATTGTAAGTGGTACGCAAAGACCCATAGATCTCGTGTGATTCACCATCCAGGTGTCAGTTGGTGTCCTTTCTTGTCCCACTGCGTATTCTGTGTTTCATCATAGTTGTGAATTTGCTGTGAATCCCTTTTCAGCGGTAGCCAACCATCGTTTTAGGTAATTTGGTGTAGATATTGGACACATTTGTTGAGCCGAACTTAAAACAAATACTAGCCTCATGTTGGACACGTGTTAAGGTTTCGTGTGTCCGTATGATGATGGTCAGAGTAAATCTGTTGTTGTATCCTACCAAAATGCGAGCTAGTCATTGTCAGCTTATCGTCACTAATAAATCAATGCATGCTGGTATACTGACTTGTTTGTTGAGTGAAACTGTGTGTGTATGTGTGTGTGTGTCAGGGTTCCCACGCACATTGGAAAAACCTTGAAAATAAAAAATTGATTTTCCAGATCCTGGAAATGTAATTGAATTTTGCAAAATCAGGAAATGTCTTGGAAAAATAGTGCCTGTGAAAAAATCCACTTAGAACAGAAAATCCCTTGAATAAATATTATGCCCGGAGAAGAAAAGAATACTGATACATAGTCTTTGTATCCCATGTTAGTCAAAATTTAATAAATGTGGGTGGATCAGACAGCTAAAAGGGGTGAGGAGGCTGTACCATAAAAATGTCAACGATCGATCATACATCAATTAAATATATGGGTTTTCGCACATATCTTAATTTATTACCTTTAAATCTTGTATACTTGTCCTGGAAAATGGTAAGTTTGTCCTGGAAATTAATATTTCCTTGCCTGTGTGAATCATGGTGTGTGTGTGCTTGTGCTCTATGTTATTATAAACAGCGGAGAAGGGCATTACGTTGGTGATGGGCTTATAGCACTGCAAATCACCGGATTGTGCGTTCGAATCCAACTCGTGTCTGCGTTTTGTGTGATTTGTTTCCTTAGGTAGACGCCATATCTCCCACCAGTGCCCAGGCTAAATAGCTCCAGTCAACTCGATGAATTACAGAAAATGCGCATATAGAATTAGTATTAGCCACGTAATGCAGTAAACGATGCTTGATCTTTAGGTTAAATCATAACCAGCCTTTTCAGTAGGGTATAGAGTAGACGAACCCATACAAAAAGTAGGCAGCAGGTCACCTGTGGTAGCCTGTAAAACACCGCGACGCCAATGCTGCGCCGTTGCTAGATGGAGGTGGGGTGAAAGGCGTGGGTAGTGGTAGTCACACTAACATAGTAGTGACCCTTCTCTATGGGAAGGGGGGTTAGGTTAATTCCCTGAAAAAGTTGGGGAAAATGGAGTATTTGGTGCATTCTAGGTCACTTTTTCGACAAAACTGAACTAGACGACCGATTTTCCGCTGATAAAATAGGTGACATATAGCGTCGGACATCAACTGCTATTGAAAAGGCTGATAATCCAGATAAGTTTTTATATTACACTTAGCTGTTATCAAGATGCTACTGTTAATATTAGGTTCAGCTGTTGACTTCTAATTTCCACATAGTCAAATGGAGTAAAGTTGCTTTATGGACAATTTAAAAGGAGTCCGATAGTTCTTGCGCTTTATGACAAAACCTTTGTAAATTATTGTGAAGATCACCGGAAAGGGCTTGGAACGAACCTCAAAATGCCAAAGAGAGAAAGGCAACAGGAAATATATGTAAAACGTTACTGCCCTTTTCAGACCTGAAATTACACCCAAATAGTTCGGCTAGGAGAGGTCAGAAAACTGATGAACCAAAATTGCAAAGGCTTTTTTCTTCTAATTTTGGAATAACTTCTTTAATACCAATACCAGGCTAAGATAACTAACATTTTCACCAATGAAATATTATAGAACAGGTAGTTCAATTGACCCTCTAATTATGTAATAATGAACTAATCATAACGTGGTGGACTAGGTAATATTATCATAATGCATTTTTATTGATCCATATAAAATTCTCCACGAAGAAAGGAGAGCTCACTAAAATGCTCAAAACCCGTTGAAATAAGTGATTACTAAAATAAACATCTAGTAATGATTACCGTGCCATTGACTGCAATTGACATACACAAAATGCCTGGCAACTAACAACATTAAATACAACTGATAATCTTACATAGTCATTGAACGTGAGGCGCGAAGTCAACTAAAATACTTATATGACAAACCAAAATGGCGTTTATCCACTATCTATGGGTTTTACAAATGGGGGGGGGGGTGCCTGAGTATTTAAATATTAACCAATGAGGCAAAACCGGAGTGTGTGTGTGTGTGTGTGTGTGTTTTAAAGATTTGTCATAACGTGGCAAAGACAAATAAACGTTGCATTTAATCCTTATCTTTGTTGAGAAAATAATCACGAAGTTGAATCAATAACAATATTCATTGTTGAAGAATTTTAGTGAGACATCTGAACTCTGACTTTGAGTAAAGAAAATGAGTACACAAGCAATCGTTATCTTATATCAAACCTTTGTCTTAACTATGTTGGATCACAAATAACTACCACCTGAGTTCGAGTCTCTGTGTTGGCATTTCTGAAGTGTATTTCATCTTTGACTTCGTTTCATTGCCTTTGAAAGTCAATCGGCCCACTTAGCCTATAAAGTGCAAAAAAGTGGCCGTAAAACATCAATCAATCAATCAATCTTAAATATGTTGGTATGTCATCATATTTAAGCGCGACTTCTGTTGATTGGGGAATTTATTAATAATATTATTATTATTAAATCAAGAAGTCCTTCGAGTGGCACATAATTCATTCTCACAAAATTTAAATAAAGTAGACTTAATTGATTTCACTTCGGTATTTTATAAAATATCCAGGAAACATCATATTACCATAAGTACGATTTGTTGATGAAGGGTTTTATTGAACTGATTATTACCTGAATGAGTATAGAGTCTACGCTAGTCAACCGAGTATTTAGGTATTTTTCACTAGAATTATTAATTTTAACAATATTATTATTATTATATACCATATTTATATAGCACTCTTTTCATAAACTATATCATGTTCAAAAGTGCTTTACAATACAAGACATATAAACGTAAAATGTTAAAATGACATGGAATAATATATATTAAATGTAAAATAAAATATTACAATATAGTGGTGATTAATTTTTTTGACGTAATAGTATGATTTAAAAAATAAAATAAAATAAACTTAATATCACCATTTATTAGTATTTTAAGAACTAGTGAATTACTAATCAAAGTCGTTTAGAGAGCAGATAATATCAAAGATTTAGTAAATAACAAGTCGCTGTGTGAATTTATCTACCGGTAGATGTTTTTCCACCAGTTTCCCCCTCCATCCTGTTCCCCATCAATGACAGTAATTAGTATAGCCTAAATGGTTACCTATCTATTTATCAAAGCAGAAGTACATAACATACGAAAGGTACTTACACATGTCATCCAAATATGATCAAAAATACTCATCATTTCTGGTTTAATACATGTTGTTTTGTGATGGCTTAAATTTATCAATACATTTGTAGAATCTATCCATATAAATTTTGTATACATGTCTACTTGAGAAAATATAGCTTTTATTGTTAATCATGAATGTGTATGAGAAAAGTACAAACCCAACAATGCATATATCCTGGGAATCCGCCTTAAAGATATTAATTTAAAAAATATAATCATAACACCGTAAAGTAACAGACTTTTGATGATTCAAAATTTACTTTCAATACCCCCATCTCAGTAGACGCCATTAAATTAATACTAAATATGTATCGATGTAGAAGGCAGAAGACACTAATATAATACTAGGAAACAGTAGACAGTCTTATTGATTGATTTTCTTTCATTTCATCATCTGTGATTATGAAACAGGGATAGCACCAGAAAGTGCGAGCACTTATTTCCAGTGTGGTTCTTTTTATTGAGTGGAGACATTGTTAGCACCATTTAACGCTGTCAACCGAGAAATTAATCCGTGGAAAGGTTTCAACCCCTTGATAGGATTGAACCTGTGATTTACTTTATTGCATGCAGGCCCAACGTTACATCATTAGACGGGGGCTCACAATCCACCACCGCCGGTGCAAATATCCAACCTTCATCCATCCAGGCTTGTAAATTTTGTAATTATTTTTGCCTGCCCCACCCCACAAGAATCTACTACACACATACAGGCACATGCTTGTGGAAAAAATCAATAACCTGTCAGTTAGACACCTCTCTGGCGTTATTCTGTTGCTTTTGTTCGATTCCATCGGGTAATTTGTAAAATCGGGTCAGAATAGATAAGTGACCTAATTTACCTGATTAGAGGTTTTATATTGTAATTAAACTAGTTACTTCTCCGTCACATCTTTGTAGCAATGAATTTCAGAACTAAACTGGAATTTATTGACATTTTGTCATTCCTGTCCGTTCTAATTTTAATAGAAAGATAATCTAAAATATTAGAATGTTTGTCAAAGTTTATTGGCTAAATATTATCTACTAAGTAGGACATATATATACACACAGTCACAAAACAGTTGTTTGGCATGTATACGTGATAAGTACACAAAGCTGATGTCTTAGGTTCTATAACTCAATAATCAGTGTGCTGTAATAAACAATGTATAGGTTTATGAAAGTGTAAGTTTTCATAGCTTTATGATATATTCAATTAATCAAAATTATTTATTGATGAAGCAACTCTGAATGCTAAGTTTTTAGAACGTATTAAAACAAGACGTCATATATATATATATATATATCATAACATAGAAACACACATAAACAGACACAAAATATAATATACACATTTATTATACATGTTTATACAACTTTATACACCAATTTTGAATTAAGAGTTCATTACAAATCTGACAGTAAAATCTCAACAACAATAGAATTAAACGTCTTCTGTGGGATTAAGAGACTTAAATTCTCAGATCATATCAATCACTAAGCAACTTCAGTTTCATGACCAGCATAATAAATTATATGGCTTCATCAAAATATCTGTAGTACATCTGCCAAGCTTTTTATTGAACATGCTTAATAACATAATATGAAGGAAAATCTAAATGATTTGCTAAACCGTTGTATTTCGTTGTGCCGTTAAAGATTTTAGCTGTTAACCTTGAAAGTGGACGTTAAAGATCTCGACATTTCTTTATTATTACAAAACAATTACCAGGTATTTTATATTACTTAAGCAAAACAGATTATAATAACCCGCAAGAACAGTGCTGCTTGTATGATCATAAAATTAGATATTCTCTCAATTACAAGAGCAAACATATTCAATTACGAATGGCAGTCATCATCAATAAATATTACGGTGGCCTGCACTGACAATATGCCAGCAAAAGTTGCTCCTTCTCCACACAAGGCACTTCTTCTGGTTGAGTATTTTAACTTTCCCACTTAAGTTGCTTCGGGGTGCTATACCCAGAGGTAGTATGAGGTATTGAGAATGTCATTCTCTCCCGTCTTTTCATCAATGAGCGAAGTTGTCTGTTTCGCTTTGTGCAGTTGCAAGTGTCTGTTCTGACAGTCCGTTTTGATAAACACGGGGTTTATTGAAATATTCTTGCCGTTCAGCAGAGAACTGATCCTCTTCTCGAACTTCGACTTGATGCTTGTAAATTGCATCAGATTTGTTGGCTTCTCCATCATCCAAAACTTATCAAACTCACAGAGAAGATAACCTGTGGAGTAAATGCAATTACTAATTTTAGTAAATTACTGAGACCACCGAAAAAATTACTTTCTTCCGATAAAAAAGAATTTCATGACTGTCTCAAAGACAAAAAGTGTGAGTGAAACACCATTTAACTGGACTCCTGGTAAGTACTGATACTCACAATAAAAATTATGAAAGTCGTATATCCTGGCTGGTCCTCGTATTGAGTTATATATGTAGGATTTGAGAGATCCACGACACAGCAGATTATATGCCAGACTAGTCATGTTTATTCCAACAATTGCAAATGAATACCTGAAAAACCGAAATCAATAAATCAGAATAAATGACAGCAATGAAATTAAATATAAAAAATCTGCAATCAAAATGGTAATTCCGATCATTGCCATGATGTACTGTCATACTACTTTCAGTTTTCTTGCTTACCCATATTTCTCATTTTTAGAATGACTGAGTAGCTCTCTGGCTTTGTCTGGATATTCAGAGGCAAAAAATCTGCAAATATTAAAACACATAAAGATGACATCAACACAAGTATTCATTCTCCTAAGATGTTCCTAGAAAGTATGGCATACCCTAAACTAATCCAAACATTTATGACGTTAGCGGATGTTCACCGATGGAGTGTTTTACATTCTCAGAGGAATTTGAACATCTCAATCTAAGTCAGTAACATTGTAGGTTCGCTTAACATCACCATTCCTCTACAAGGAGAAACATGCCTCCCAATTTTAGGAAGCCAGGAAATAAAAATATGAATTGGTCTTTAGGAGGGAAAGTTGACAACCTTGTCGCCAGTGTTGAGCAGTCTACCATCCTGGCCGGTGGAGTTTTCCAATTTTTAACTGTTCTCTAGAACCGAGCAAGACATATATTTTTTTCTTATTTGGAATGTTACCTTTACTGAATGAGGTCATCACAATAAAAAAGGATGCACTTCAAATTACTCACAATAGATTATGAAGACCTAACAATCCCATTCCTCGGAAGTCCGTTCTAGGATTTTTGCCTTGAAACCCGAGTTCGGTCCACTGTTTTGTAACGGGAGCCCTTAGCTTTTTGTGTGGACACAACAGTTGCCATAACTGAAACCATACAGATATCTCACTGTTACATATTTGATAATATTGAACATTTATTGTTATATCAAGATGAAAACTTCAGACACGCAGAAGGCATCTATCAATCAAACTTTATATGACATATTTAACACAACATAAGCTTTTCACTTTGGGACACTCACTACACCTTATGACCTACATGGATCACCTCCAGTAAAGCTTGAGTAAAGTAATCTTTGAATACAGGTTCTACACATACGAATGAATGGAGCCAGTGAACTGTAACAAGCAGCATGTAGCGGCCATTTAAGATAGACGCCTGCTAAAGGCAGTTCTTCATCATGACATTCATCTTACCTGTAACAACATTTCCTCGTGTTGTATGTTATTTGTGTTGTATGGTATTCTCCGAAGGCTCTCAACAGTTTTGATCAATTGGTTATACCCTCGGATCTCCTCCAAATGGCCTCGTAACTGTAGCTCAAACCTAACAATAATATTGATTCCCTTATTAAACATGTACAAGGTTGAAACATGCGGTCAATTCCATACCAGAATTTGTCAAAAGTTCTAAAACTGGAAATGGCAATATATGTAGGTACGTTTGTGGATACATACATACATATATATATATATATATATATATATATATGAGGAGAATGGAATTGATAAGATATAACTTTTTTTCTTCATTTAATCATATCAGAGAGTTATTAAATATGAGTCAGATGAATTATATAAGAATATATAAGTAACCTTCTTACAGGTTATATAAACTTTGTATATTATTATGGAATATGTTATTATTATATTTAACTTTATTAGCATACACGATGGATGCTTCAGGTGAGAATCCTTCTGTAAAACGATAAAAGATCTTATATATCTTTTAGTTTTGGTGGTCATGATCATGTTACGATTATTTATCTTATGAAGAGTTTCATTTGGATTAAAAATATGAATAAGGTTATGTGACATGCCGAATAAATCAACGTATGTACAATAAACTCCCCCGTTTATATAACAACAAAAAAGACTTCTAGCATTACCTTTGAGTATGCCCAAGTGGCGTTTATATTATTTCTGAAGTATGCATGCAATAAATGTTTTATTTGTCTAAAAATCAGTTTTAAAATAGTTTTATCTTATCATGGGCCGGTAAATTTTTACTCAACTCACTCTATCACTTACTCACTGGAATGCGTTAAGCACCAAGAGGTTAGTGAACTGGAATGTGTCAAGTCAATTTTTCTGAGATAGGTTATCCTCTGGGAAAGGTTCTCTTAAGGAATCTTTAACTGTGAAATGATCATGAAACATTTTAATAAAAATCATAATCATTGAAATATAAAGACAGCCACTAAGAAGAATGAATGATGATGATCATGATGTTTTACGGCCACTTCTGTGCACATGGTAGGCTAAATGGCTTGAGCGACTTCCAAAGGTAATGAAGTGAAGTCAAAGATGAAACAACCTTCAGATATGCCCAAGCCGAGATTCGAACTCGGGTGGAAGACGAATGAATGTGAGCTGTATTATCTGGTTTTGTCACCATTGTTTTGAGCTGCACTTACCCAGGCTGGCATCTCTGGACACACAAGGTACAGGTGTCAGTACCAAGAATTACGTCCATGGCATCATCCATGCCATCCGGATCATCAGCGTAAAGTCTGCTGAGGATTGGCAGCTTGGTCTTTCTGAGTATGTTCTCTGCAGAAGAAAGAATGAAATAAATTCTGATCCTTTTCGGCTGAAATGGCATGACAGTAAAAGGAATGAGTACTGAGTACTAACTGGCCGAGATGATACGATGGCGTGCTGTGAGTAACAAACACTGATTTAATCAGATAATGCATGTAAATAATAAGAGTATATCACAGAGCAAGCTATGAGCTAATTAATACTCTATGATATTTGGATTGGTCAAGTATGTGAAATGGAAATAAACACACAGCTAAAATTCACCATAATTTTAGAGGAATTGGTTGCATAACCAAATATGTATAAACATTGACCAGGCGAGGAGTAACTTAATACCATTATGGATACTACATGTTATTTGAATAAACCTGGCCAGGTGCTAGGTGTAAACGTAATACACATTTGACATACATGCTTGCATTTATGTACACATGTCCATGACTTTCTCTGTGGCTCTACTGTCTAGCCACTTGCTGTCTTTGTGTGTGCGTGCGTTTGTGTGTGTGTGCATGCGTGCACGCGCGAGCGTTTCTGTTTTTTCTAATAATAAAAATGTAACAGGAACAATATCTACAAAAAACTGAAAACATCCTCGATGTCATAAAATCCCCCTAAATGGCTTCATACAATCACATAAGGATGTTATGATTAGGTGGGTACACACTTGAGGTGTAGTAACGTAAGCCAATAGTAAGGATCTCTAGACACTTGGTGATAGTCGTTGTGAACCCATATATATGACTGTTGTGTTGTTTGTTTAATATTGTCCACGACATTAAACAAATGCCTTATGTCAGTGCGATCTCTACCTAATAATAGCACAGAAAGTATGTCATATGCTCTATAGGTGTCTATGAAAACTCTAATTATTATAATAACAATAATATTAAATAAAAGATCTGGACATTCCAGTGGTCTATATATATATATATATATATATATATATATATATATATATATATATATATATATATATATATATATATATATATTATAGTACAACAACACTCAAATTTATTTACCTATAAAATCACATCATGTATGAACTGATACATATCAGAGGATGTCATGGGTGACATAATTATCATTAACATTACATAAACACGATCTTGCAATGCTGCCTCCGCACTCACAGTAATTTGTTGCTGCACAAAGGTGATAAATAAACATCCCAGCAAATAACCAATTGGTAATCATATTTTAGGTGAATCTTTTTAATACATGTATCTTATAACTGAAGTATTCAGGAATTACAGTAGGCTAAATTCTCATTTAGAAATTAATTTTAAAGGATTTAAGTCACTGTGAATGATCATATAATCAATATATTATGTGTATTAGGTGAATCTGGTATTATCACTCAAGACCCCGCAGTATATCCCATGGTTATTCTCATTGTACATTCAACCATCCCATTGAAATATACAGAAATGATGGAGATATGAATGAATGACAAAGCACATGGCAATTAATACATAGCAATAGGTGTGGTTGTCAAGGTAAAAAATGTCTATTAAGATATTCCATGCTTATCCAATATTTATTTTCTGTATATTACCTGGACTTTTAATTTTACTTCCATCATCACCAATAAGGAATAATGTTTTTTTTCCTTCTTTTGTATATTGCACAATAATACATTTATCAGAATAAATTAGCACTGTGTCAGTGAGTATAAGATAAATACAAATGACAGATATATATATATATATATATATATATTAACATATATTACACACCCACACGTGTGGGTGTGTAATATCCTTTAATCAAATTTTGACCAGTTAATTTAGTACATTATCTTCATGACGAAGAATGGAGAATGAAGGAGTTTAATTATTCCAATGAATAGTTAACATAATTTAAGTACCATCTACCTCGTATATTTTATTAAGCGATTTTTAGGTGAATGTTCTGTTCGAGTGCTACAATATCTATGTATGACCCAAACACACGCACACATATACGCACAAACACCCACAACTGATTTGAGATTTCCATCATGCTATCTCTCAAAATACATGTTGCTCAGGTCTCTCTCTTTCTCTACCTGCCTACCTACCTGCGCGCACACACACACGCACGCACGCACACACACATAAACATGCACACGTACACAAACACATTCAGACAAAATGCCATTGTCAGCTTGTCATAGCCGCTGCTGCTGCCAGATTTATAACTGGTTGTCACCATTTAATGTGTTGATAAACTTTACTCATTTATTATCAGTGTTTATAAAATGTTGCCTCATGACTCTAGACACATTTCTAAGTGTAATATAACTCAAACTGCAGTATATAGCTGGTAAATGGCTCCTCCATGCGGTTGGCCACAGACCTCTAGTTTGGAGGTTCAATTCTAGGTCTACACATGTCAGAAAGATTGTTTCATTTTTAACTTATATAATTGGTAACTTTAATTCAGTAATATATATATATATATATATATATATATATATATATATACATACAAAACCTAATCCATAAATCTCATTTGGGGTGAGTGGTTGTGCTTAGGAAGCCTTTTGGTGATGGATGAAACATCCTCCAAATGCAGTCAACGCTATGTTTCAATCCCACGAGCTGGAGTGCTGTGGTGCATTACGTTATGATCTACACCACAAAATTGCTCTACCATTCAGTCAGAATAACCATTCTCTAACTAGAACGCAAACAGACAACCTTTTCACCAAAAGCCCCACAACACGGCCAGGCTTCTTCATTAACAAACTCTGTTAGCTGAATGGCAAACACGAGATATGTTTAACCCGAATCAGAGCACTTCAAAGCGGAGCTATTTTTTCTGTTGTATTATATGGAGGATTAGTCACAGTACGTACGGCTTGAGCAAACAGTCCCCCTTCAGGTTTGTGTACGGAGCTAGTTCTGTTGGCGCGCCAGAGTTCAGTGTGTCGCGGATTTTGTGTCAAAGTGTTTGTTAAAGTCAACCTTTCGTCGTCAGGTAATTCGAACCGCTTCTTCAACGGGTAAAGATAATAGTTTGTGGAGATAGAGCACATGTATGTGGAATTCTGGTGATGCTAAACTTGTTCTTGCCCTTCAACGCGTGTGAGTATGTCTGTGCAAGCCGTCGTCAACCTAAGCGTCCCAGGAAGCATCCGATTTCACTCCGCCGGCTCAGTTTAGACTTTGCCCGACCGTGTAATCATTTAATGTCTAATCAGGAAACAGAAATACTAGAAGACAGACAGCCTTTGAAATTCAAATAAGATATTCCATGGTCAGCGATGTCCAACTCTGACCGCAGTTTGTGGGATTGGAAAGGGGCTAGTTAAACACACCTGGAACTCCAATGAAAAACAGTTTCCATGTATTATAATTCGGATACCTCATACGCCAACTTAAAATAATTCACGAAGATATACAAGTTTCATCACAGTTAACTCAAGAGTATCCGCGCTATTAGAAATAGACAAAAATGGATTTTAAATGCAGAATGAAATGGATTGGAAGAAAGTGTGTATAATATTCATAGCACCGATTGAGAAACTAAAATTATGATATGTTGCTGTCTCGCGGCCAGGGCGCCTCCGTGGTGTAGTTGGTAGCGCGTTGGACCATAGATCACAACTAACTGAGTTCGAATCTCGGCGTTGGCATATCTGAAGGGTGTTTTCCATTATTGACTTCGCTTCATTACCTTTGGAGGTCGCTCGGCCCATTTAGCCTACCATTTGCACAAAAGTAGCCGTAAAACATCAATCATCATCTGTCCTACGGCCGTACCTAGTAGGCTAAATGAACCAACCAGCCTCCAAATGTAACGAGCGTAGTGAAAGATGAAACATCCCCCAGACATAGCTCAGCTGAGCCACGGAGCCGCACCTTTGAGTAAACGAAGAATTCTACATTCGTAAGATAATTGTCCAGTCTTCTCTTGACCTTCCTAACTGTTTAGAGTCGTCGTGATTTATTTAAGATCGGGCTGTTAACGGACGCGTATTTTAAGTAACCTAAAACGGGGAAAACTCTAGCGACAGCTTCACGTAGAACTGAACCAATATCATCTCCCATACGAACCCGACCCACGTTCGATGGCGCGAGTCTCGTTTAAAGAAAGAAAGAAAGCAAACAAACAAACAAACAAGTCACGTCTTTTTATAGATCTTCCTGGAATGACGGATTGATATTAATAGATAGTGCGCTATCGTTTTAATCAAACTGTCATATCACATGAAGGATGGCCGGCTCGTTGGCTATTAAAAATAACAAAAACGAGTTAGATTAGGTGCAGTCTTCGACGGGGGAGGGGAGGGTGGTAGGAGTTGGGGGGGACCTGGTATCGAGATATTTACCAATTACTGGCGCTCATCCATTCAACTTAAAATACAATATACCGAACTCCTTACATATGACATCCAGCTGACCTATAACAAGAGAAATCCTGATTACTGAGATTGTCATTCCTACCATGGGAACGGTTGTGTTGCGGGTCGTTACCCCCCCCCCCGCTCTTCTTCTTTGTCGGGCACCTCCTTGTCTAACTGGTAGCGCGTTGGATCACAGATCATTACCTGAGTTCGAATCTCGGTGTGGGCATATCTGAAGGGTGTTTTCCATCAATGACTTCGCTTCATTACCTTTGGAGGTCACTTGGCCCATTTAGCCAACCATGTGCACAAAAGTGGCCGTAAAACATCAATCAATCATCAATCTTCCTTTTTGTCGGAATGCTCTTCCGTGCTGCAATCAGTGGCGCAGTGTACTGTTGCGGATTTCCGGGGTTACGGGATCCTAGAAGCCTGGATGTTTCGGTTTCACAGAAGGATTTGGCCCGATCAGTTCATTTACCTATACGAGACAGGTTCCGACGCGTTACACAACGATTACCGGTTGGATTCATTCATGTATTTATTAAGTCATTGATGGCGTTTCAGCCGTGGATTAATCACATTCCAGAACCTGTCCCCTCTTTTTGTGCAAGAATGTTCACAATAACAACAGAATCTTAAATAAAACTGTACACGTGCAGCTAGGAGAAGATGGTACGGATGTATTATACGATTCCAGTTATAAATCAAAGCCCCACAAGTGGAGAAGATGCTCTTTAAAACGCGCCTTCCCATCAACCAGATCTGGCCTGGCAAATGACAAATAATTTATTTTAAAAGTCCGGTTTTCCCCCTAAATAAAAACCGTACTATTTCAAATAAAAGACTTTATTACGAGATAAATTAATACTGGTGATTCAGTAGTAAGCTTCTAATGTCCTGGGGTACTAACAGTCATAAAGTGTCAGTATGGGACATTAAGACTCGCAAACACTTCAAATCCCGACATGACTCATCATCGACATGACTCACAACGAAGAGAATATTAGCAGCTTATGTGTATGGATGGGGTGGGGTTGAGGATGGTGGGTGATACCTGCTTCATCCCCCCCCCCCCCGGCCATTTTTTAAGGATCTACGCCCCTGTACATTAGACGTACTGTCCAGAATGAGCTCCTTTGTTATCCCCGGTTGAGTCACGGGCAGATGTGCTGACAAAGTAAAATCTTAATCTCATTAACGCCGATTACACGACCCCGTGAATCCCCCCCCACACACACACACACACCATAAGCGTACTACTGTTTCTTTTGCTGATCCAGACGAAGGAAGTCTTTAACTGGCTCCTTGTTGTACGCCTATTATCAACCGTTAACTGGATCCGACATCCTTCCTCAGACACCAGATGGCCAAGAGAGAATTGTGATCAGGATTCGTCGTTATTGAGGTAGACACCTTTTAACGATTTTAATTACCACATCGTTCAGTACGTCCGGGATTGTTTATTTTGTTTGATTTACCGGGGTCGGGGGGAGGAAGTGGTCGGTGCGGTGGGGCGGGGCGGGGAATATAGAAATGTTGTTATCTTCGAGCAAACACTTCCTTTCAGTTTGTGCTTTGTCAGAAAATTTTGCTGCCAGACACCATAAAGGAGGATAGCAATGTCACTTGTCTCGCTCTGTTCATGTCTTGTAAAAGTAAAAGCAATGACAAGTATTTGTTTATATATATATATATATATATATATATATATATAATCGCTTGTATTGTACATAGGTTCCAATATGTCTTGAATGAAGACTCACTGGGATAGATAATGATTGTGTTACAGAATTAATACGCTTGTTAAAAGAATATTGTTTACATTCATGTATTATTCATAATTTTACAATATGACATATACAAGGCTCGCTGTCTCTCTCTCTCTCTCAGTCAGCAAACCCATCAGAATCGTACTAACGGATGAAGGTTATATCTATATAAACACTTATATCGTGTATATCCTGTGGTATCCATGGGCTGACATGTATCTGCCAAATTCAATAGGCTAATAGGTTGGGTTTTACATACTGATGAATCGCCCAGATATTATTATCATTTATAGGCTTACGGCTGTGTAGATTTAGGTGCATATTTGTGGAACAATAGGATGTTAAGGATGTATATAAGTCTTGATTTTCTGAACAAGTGTCGTCATATATGTACCACACACACACTGAAGGTTGTTTCGTCTTTCACTTCGTCGCTCGGCCCATTTAGCCTACCATCTGCACAAAAGTGGCCGTAAAACATCAATCATCACACACACACACACACACACACACACACACGACACACACACAGAGAGAGAGAGAGAGAGAATAAGCCACCCCGATCTAGACGATCCCATTACACCTACCTATCTTCCTGGTCTTCTGTCCTTCACTCATCTTCCTGCTACCGCAAATCCGACTCAGTCTGGATCTCAGAACCATGATGGCGATTCCATCGACCATCTTAAGGCGAACCGTCCGTGATCCAATCCTCGCGACTCGGCTCGTCTGCGAATCCAATCCCTGTCCTATGCGCGCCGATGTCGTATCCCGACGTGACGAAGTAGTTCCCAACACGATCCCGGTCCCCGTCGTACACGTGTTCCGTGTTCACATCCAGTTCGTAGAGTAAAACTTGACAACGACCACTCCGCTAGTCTTAATCGACCGACGACGACCACCTGAAGCTATCCGCCACCATCCGAGTTAAAACATATTCCAGATTAGACGTGTACCTTTTGAACTTAGACGCCGAATGCCACTCGTAGTCAAAAAGCCCGAGCCACACGCACGCGCACGCACGCAGATACACACACCACACACCGCAGAGCACGTGAGTGAGCTTCGATTCCAGGAACACGCCCGCCAACAAACTCTGCCTTCCCCCCGGGGTCCGATCGTTGGTGACACAGACTGAGGGAGAGCGAGTAGTTCGCGAGGTAAAAGTGGCCAACAACGAAACGTTTGCCGAAGTCGAGCTTACGCGGCGACTCCGATGTCCGAAGGCAGCCTATTGAGTCATCGAGATCCGGTGCTCGGCCGGCGTTGTTATGATCGACGCTGATCGATATCGGCGATCGGCTACAGACGGCTATCGATCTATCGTATAGCGGTCGACCTAGTTAGCCGGCACGCTATTGGTTGGCCTTAAGCTGTTCGGGGGAGGTGCCCTGTTGGCCTGCCCGTTCGTTGTGCGGGCCCTTTCTCACGAACCCCGGCGTAGCTCAGGTATTTATGCCGAGAGACATACCTGCCAAGAGATAAAAAGGTGCATACCACGTGTGTGTGAATGTGTGTGTGTGACTGTTTGTGTGTGTGTGCATCTAATAAAAGCTGCTTACTAATAATAATATCGTAAGTTAGCAATACACAATCAATTCCTGGTAAAGAAACCTTCCTTACGCAAAATGCGATAGCCGTTCCTTGTTTTTTTTGTGTGTGTGTTGCCCTTACTACATTCCAGGACAATAACTGAACATTTTTACCCTAAAAAAACCCAACCCAACCTCGTAGAGACTCTTATGCCAATATTTGGTGTTCGTTGAAGGCTAAAACACCTTAGGCTACCGACTGCGTGGTGAATATGGTGCGAATAAAAATAAAACGATGACACACTGACATTATCTCTGTCAACCGGTGAACGACATATCTTCGTGGTATCTCCTGCCGAGGACTCTTCACAAAACGCACTCAAACGACGAAGGCTGGAAATAAAAACGCCATAGTCAGTCTATCGCCTGGTTCATCTTGAGGCGTTACTAGGAACGCAGGCCGTGCGCGCGCGCGTGTACAGAGGCAGAGTTAGAGACAGGTGTAGTAGGCCAACTCCGTACGCCACAGAAACAGGTGTAATGCTAGTTAAAGTACCTTACCGTGTGTTGGGTAATAGATGGTTAAACCCCTGTTAGCCTCTTATGTCGCCGGATGTTCAGGTAAATGTTCTTTCGGACATGTTCAGGTAGATGTTCTTTCAGACCTGTTTCCAGCCGTGAAGACATGTTTTTAGTTTATTCAGGCACGCCGTGTCCGCCATTAGGACAAGCCGCTCGTTGTATCGGTTTCTCGGGCCATTCACTGGAAGTGGCGGCGTCTGACGCTGTCACTGAGGCTACTGTAAGCGTCCTTAGCTCACAGTGCTAACGAAATAATGAATGCTCGTCACCCAACCGGGGAGTGACCCCCCCCTTGCTGCTATATCCTCCCCCGTGTTGGCTGAATGGAGAAGCCGTGACATCACCACAAGCCCCCCCCCCTCCCCCGACCGACCTGTAGACCAGACGCGTACTTACAATGACTGGTATAAGGCCACAAAAGCCATACTATGACATGACTGTAGTGTTCGTTTGTGTGTGTGCGTATTTATGTATGCAGATGACTTTTTTAAGTGGTTGATGTTTTTTTGGACGCCTCTAGTAAGACACTTCTATGTAAACCCCACCCATGCTGTCAACTATATCTCCGCTACATATGTGTGTGTGTGTGTATATATATATATATATATATATATATATCAATTATGACATTTGCATTCACACACACATACACACACACACACACATGCACGTCATGCGCGTACCTACTAACGCGTTCCTATGAATGCACGCACATAAGTACTTCCATAATTCATAGGACGCTTACGCCGTAGAGTTCGTTGCTCATAGGCTGTGGGATCGGATTCCAGAATTGCCTGCGTTTGTGGCACGATTCATCCTTCAATAAAAGATTGCGCCCTGATTATCTCATTTTCACAGGGAGTAACCCATCGATCACAAAAAAACAGCTTATATTCTCTTTGATGAGACCAGCCGAGTAGAAATAAAAAAATCACTCATCTGTAGAATTCAAGAGGCCAAGGGGGGTCCTTGATTGAACAATTATGGTTGCCATCTCAAATTTTAATGGCTGTTCTATTGGTTTCACCTTCCGGTTTTTGGTAGCTTCCGCTAGGCGGTGTTTTTATAAAGCCTAAAAAACACAATGACCCCCCACCAAAAAAACAACAACACAACTTAATTGATTGGAACGCGCACACTTAATTTTGTTGTTACAGCCGAGATGGCAGGTTATTATTTAACGCTCACATCATCATCATCATCATCATCAATATGATGTGTACACAGCTACGGCTGGCCAACTTCCCACTTCCGTTTACTGGAGCCAGACATGCATCCTCTGTGTCCCAATAGTTTCCTGTACAATGTCTCCATTCACTCGTTTGTTCCGGATATGCGTGCACTCGTCCAATAACATTACTTAGAAAGCTGTTTGACTTTGAAGTAATTTTGTTGCCATTGTGATAACAATTGCACTTCGTTCGTTGACATTTCTCGCAAATTTGACGAGTTGGATTAAAATATTTGTTCTCGTAGGATTAATATTTAACTCTTTCTAACAACAATAGTCCGTAAAATGTCAATAGCAAACGATAGGAAATGGATTAATGCCGTGGGGAGCCCTCAATTTCCTGAATAAATGATAAATAAATAGTGTGTGCATGTGTGTGTGTGTGTGTATCTCTCTCTCTCTCTCTGTGTCTCTCTCTCTCTCTCTCTCTCTCTGTATGTGTGTGTTTAGTGACTCGCATTAAGGGAGAAAAATTCCCATGTTCGTAGAACTGTCCCCTATTTGCCTCCACGTAAATTAAAAATAAAGAAGGCCCCCCCCTCCAAGCTAGACGGCCGAAATTTGTAGGAAATGTCAAATGTAAATATTACTGTTTTACCGCCACTTTTGTGCACAACGTAGGCTAAGTGGCCTGAGCAACCTTCAAAGGTAATGAAGCCAAGTGAAAGATGAAACACCTTTCTGACATAATCCGGCCGGAGTTTCAACCCTGGTACTATAGATCTGTGGCCAACGGCGCTACCAGTTAGGCCACGAAGGCAACAGTCACTAAATAGGGTTAAAATATTCTCGAAATATCAATTTCAAACAATCCCTATTCAACGGCAACACGAACGAACGAACGATTCGTCCAATTTGCATCCGAACAGTTCTAGCCAATCACAGATTTCGCCCGCTAACCAATTACCATAAAACACGCAGCTTTTACGCGACCGTGTACGGGTTGTTAACAAAGATAAGACGCCACCGTTGTACGACCTTGACATTAGTTCTTAAACGTCGGTTTGATATTATCGCCAAGTCCCCGTTTTCTTATCGCGTTAACCAAACGTTTGTTCGGACGTTCGTGGCTTCTGGTTTTCGGCATGTTTGCGGTTTCTCCCCGTTCGACTTCATTACCCACGCGGCGAGTTGATTGAGTCGACATGAGTGTAACCACACTCGCACAAAACTACCAAAACCCGGCGGAAGCCGCTATGTGACTTAAGTGAATGAATTCGGTGCGTGGAATTTGCGGTGTAGTTTAATGCCAAATCCACCAACCCCCCTCCTCAATACTAGTTAGTAGTTTCCATCTCTCTCTCTTTGTCTCACACACACACACACACACACACAGAGAGAGAGAGAGAGAGAGAGAGCAGCACCAAAAAGATGATCCTCTCATCGGGCTATGAGTCCTCTACCTCACCTATCAGAGAAAGGTTTGCCGTTTCTACACATGTGATATAATTTTATTTTAGATCCCGTAGTTATTCACAATCAGGTATTTAATTACCAGATGAAAAATATATGGTAGTTCCAAGTGGAAATTAAATTTTGATAATGTATACTATTTTTTTTGTAAAAATTAAATGAAACATTCCATCAAGCATTTACTGACTGATGGAGAATTATAATACAATAAAAGATAATATTATATGTATAAAGGTTATTGCTGGAGATTGTATATATTTTTCCATAATCCTATTTTACCGTGTTACATTTCAGGATTTATGTATTTCATTGTGTCATATTTTCCCCTCGGTGTGTGCGCGGGCGCAATGCGTGTTTGTATGTGAAATGAATAAATACATTTAGCAGTTTCCTTTATAAATCGGCTGTTCAGATCCCTTTATAGGTACGGCTAATATTAATACTGTTACATTGTAGACGTGCGGATTGTGTGGCTATTGAGGGTACAGAAGATAGTCAATTCATGTAGCATCCTTCCTCCTCGTTTCTGAATTGGGATGGGTAAGGATAACTAAACCCAGAGGCCTACCTCAATTATTAACGAAGCGAATATTGAAGCATTAAGCCACAGTCAGTCGGCTTCTGAAGAAAACCCGCAACTAAACGTAAAGACGCAGCCCGTAAAACATTCAACGCGCATGCGCTGCTTCAGTAAGTAAAACACACAGCGTGGTCGGTGAGACGCAACGACGGAAGTTGATCTTTTGCACATTGTTGGACGCCTTTCCGAGTGTAATATTCCCAATACAAACAGAGCTATTTCCTGCGTTTATAATAGCGAAGCGTTCTTTTGTTGACAGATGAGCGAATGGTGTCCCGTTTTTATAGCCAATAAGATATGGGGTCGTGTGGGGGTGCCCCAGCTCGCGAGCAAACGGCCTCGGGGCGTTTTCCTGTGTGGAAGTACTATTTATGTAAGTGAATGGCCCACTTCCTGCGCTACTCCCAACACACTCTTCACTCAGCAAGAGAATACATTTGTTCGGAGTGTTTAAAAAATAATAAGGCTCAGCTGATATGCTGGAAGACAGGGGGCGTAGCTCCTCGGTTGAGAAAGGCTGGGTTAGAAATTGGACTGGACCTTGACACAACCTGCCACGGATCCGGTTTTTACGGCATCCATTTCGACTTTAAGCTTGTACTGAGAAGTTTGCGCCTAGTCGCTGCTTGTTTTTGGTCTTACGGGTCAGTGCTACGCCCCTGTGATTGGGCGGAGGCGATCCCGCTTTCGAGTCCATCTTTATATATGCCGCTCCCCCGAGTTTGGATTTGTCTGCAGGTGTGGGTAGACCGACCCACCCCTCCCCTTACGAAGCCTTACCGGAAGTTACTGCTTGGATTACCGCCTTTTGTCGGTATCGAGACTTATCGTCGAACACTCAAAGCCGGAAATTAACAATCCAAACGCGATCAGAGCTCCCCCCGTCAGCTAAATAAAAATGATAATAGGACATCGGAATTGAACCAAGTGACGGCACAAAAAGGTTAATTGGTTTAGAATTATTAATGCTTTCTTCGTCACTTCGATTTTGATATTAAATCATATTTCTATAAATTCTCCTCGTTGATACACGCAGCATATATTTTGTGCAATTATTCAGGATCTTAATTCATCAATTATCTAACCGACATACATGAAATCACACGCATTTTGTACTCTTCTCATATTTTATTTACAACATTTCTTTATTACCATATCTCAAAGACAGTAACTAACACAAACAAACGACGAGAAAATATGGTAAATGTTAAAATTTGTGCCAGGGGGGAGGGACCATTTTTATCGCGTTAACACTTCCATGTGGTGTTCTGGATATACTGGAACTAAAATGATCCAGAACTTTAGTGCTTTGTTTTTCGGGAGAATCCCCAGGCTGTCGCTTATTCAGCACAGCCTCTATGTTGGAGTGATTGAGAAATCCCTCCCCCACCACTCATAGGGGAGCAGTACGGAAAGATGGAGCCGAAATACCATGAGGGTGGTCACTGCCAGATTGTTTTACGTCATCAGGGGTTTTAAACGTCCCCCTTTATTTTTTATAATTCAGCGGAGACGGCAGCGCCATTTAACGTTGTCAGAACTTTGGTACATTGTGTATACATATATACCAGAGACACACACACCGACCGTGGCACCCCACGCGAGCATCTGACCAATTAAAAACGGTCTGGATATAGCGGTCTCCGCCCGCAACACTGTGACATCACCACATAGCATATAGAGAGATATCAAATGTATTCTGATTGATATTTAGGGATTTTCCCCCGTTCAATGTTTAGAACAAGCATATTTTTATTTAATTTTTCTCTTCAGCTGCTTCAAGGACTAGATTTTTTAATCCAGTGCAAAATATCCCGTAGACCTAACTGCTAGGTAAGGCCAGTGTCGCAGGGTACAGCAGTAGATCCAGTGACTCGATTAATATAATTATAAAAGAATAAGTTCACACACACACACGCGCACACACACACACACACACACACAGATATACACATTACCTGATTAAAAAGATTAACTGTAACATACACCCGTATTTAACAGTTTGTTTAGCGCCTTTGAAATAATAATAATAATAATAACGTAGGTTAAATAAAGTCCCCTTACTAACAGAAGTCATTCAAAGACCGTGTATACTGCGACACTCAGGTAAGATCTATGTAAAAAAACACAAGAAATTTGACAGATTGGCATTATTTATCGGTGAGAGCACCTGCTCTCTTGTTTAGTTTAATTATTTATTTATACATTTCCAACTAAACAACACTCCCTATACTGGCAGACATTTTAATTGTGTCAACTTGTTGATATGACCCGAAAAGTAAACATTCCTTCATCTTTTCAGAAAACTTTCTTCATGACTTATAGAGACGCAGGCTTATCATTATTGTGTTTCAATAAATTGTTATTAGATGAAGTCAGATATCAGAATTCTTAACATCGTCATTACAATCACCATCTTCATCATCAGGGCGCCTCCGTGGTCTAACTGGTAGCGCGTTCGACCATAGATCACTACCATCCGAGTTCGAATCTCGGCGTGGACATATCTGAAGGGTGTTTCATCTTCGACTTAGCTTCATTACCTTTGGAGGCCGCTCAGTCTATTTAGCCGCAAAAGTGTCCGTAAAACATGAATCATCATCATCATCATCATCATCATCACCTTACTATCACGATCATCATTTCTTACATTGTTATCTAGTTTGTGTCATCGATTCCCCAGGGATGTTCCATTTTTTCGGTGCCAGTTCCTACACTAATTTACCGGAAGGGGGTGGAATAATGGTAGGGAAGTGTTGATGTGCGTTGCCTCTTGAAAATATGATATTTCTTCTTAAGTCTAACCTAACCTGCTCAAGGGGTAAACGGACAAAACCCCATTCGGACAAAACCCCACCACAAAAATAACCATCAGACAAAACCCCATTCGGACAATACCCCACTCTCTAAACGAGCTATTTGGACAAAACCCAATTTAAAAGATACATATTATAACAAACATTTAAAACCTTTATTTGTTTAGGCTTGCATTATTGGATGTTTTAAATTCGTTTGAATAGTTCATTATAGAAGGGAAGCTTTATAAAGTGCACATCACCATTATAATCACGGTAGAACACTGTATCCGACCCCTCCCTCAAAAGACAAGGATTTTTTGCTGGTATATTTCAGCTATCACGAACAATGTTTGCATAGAGTCATGTTTCCCTCAACCCCCCCCCCCTTCTCTCTCTCTATGCGTGCGCGTGTGTGTGTGTGTGTACGTACGCACGTTGTGTGCGGACGTGCGTCCGCTTCAGACAATCAAATTAGCATTGAGCGTCTGCAAATGTCGCGCCATCTATCGGATAATGCGAGAAACGAAAACATGAGGGTGTCACGGTAGTCCGCTTAAAGGAGCAGCCGTCGTAATTACGGGTCCAATTAGAAATTTAAAAAAACAAACCATCTCGCCATCTTTCTCCTAATATCACCCGCATAATAATCTAACATAAACATTGTCCGGCATTTGTTAGAATGATAACAATAATTTACGCCGTCCATTATCATTAGTTAATGGTGGCAAATTGTTGTTTAAGTAACGCGGCACAAGTAATGACCGACCGATTGACGGAACTGGCATTGAACTAATTAGATTTTATACTAAAAAAAACCAGGAATTTTTGGCTAATAAGTTCGATTATGGAGATGTTGGCGAATTAGCTAGATTAGTCGCGATCCGGCAGTCGGCTCAGCTAGTTATCGCAATTAGACCGATTTTTTTCACAGCCATTTTGGCATTTATTTCCACGAACCAATCAAGCAAGCAAGGAAACAGTCAATCAGTCAATAAATCAATCAGTTATCTACCCAATCAATTTATCGATCAGCTAATTATGCAGGAAATCGATCCTTCGATCGTTGAATCAACCAATCAATTAAAAGCGGCATTTCCGACTTTCAGTAGACATCGATCTTTAGTGAAATATGAACGTAATGATTCATAAAACTTTGTTTTGAAAATTCTAAGGAACGATTCATTCCAACTGATAACAACAATTATAGCCAGCCAGCCAGCCACCACCACCACCACCACTCACTCACTCACTCACTCACTCACTCACTCACTCACTCACTCACTCACTCACTCACTCACTCACTCACTCACTCACTCACTCACTCACTCACTCACTCACCCCACCACCACCACCACCACCACCACTCACCACCACCACTCACCACCACCACCACCACCACCACCACCAATCATGCAATCAACAAACAACCAGAGATGCTCCACAGTGGTACCTAAATAAGATGTATGTAAAAGATATTTTAACAATCAAAATTATTTATCGGTAAAACAACCTTGAACGACTGAACATTTAGAACAGATTTAAACTTTTCAAGAGACCACACACTATATAGTTTCACCGGCCACTTGTTTAGTAAAGTGGCCAGTAAACACAAAATCGTTTTAGGAATTGAGACGAAACACGGGTAACTGCAATAGTAGACCTGACTGGAGGACCTGAATTTTACGGATGACTCGATAATGGACACCAGTTCACACAGGTCTTCAGGTGCCATGTAATTGATAGGATTATAATTTGTTAGTAAATTCTTGGTACGCTCTCTTACAGGTAGCCAAGGCCTGTTTTTAAAAGAATTGGGACGATATTATCATATTTACAAGTATTTGTCACAATGCGAGTTGCAACATCCTGAATTTCTTGAAGGCGATTGATGTTATAATGAGATATGCCATATAACAGAAAGTTACAATAGTCTATACAAGGTGGAACAAAGGCATGGACTAGAGTTAGAAGTGCTTCTTGTGTCAAGAATGCTTTTAAACAGTGGACGTTCTTAAGATGGTAGTAGGCAACTCGGCATACTGAAATGACATATTCATACATTTCTCAAAAATTACACCAAAATGTTTTATCGACCAATTGGGGCGGTGAAGATTCATCAGTCTATAATGTTGCGTTGTTAGGTATTTAACTTACTGCGTTGAAGCCAAATAGATAATGTTTGTTTTGCCATTTTTAATTTTTAGAAGACTTTGAGTCATCCACACCTGAATATCAACAACAAAATGATCTGAAAAAGACGAGTGCACAGTACTCAGTCACTCACTCACTAGCCCACCCACCCAACCAACCAACTCACACAATCAGTCAACCAACCAATCTGCTAAATTGCCACGGATTGTTTAGATTTGACCGTAGTCCACACTCGGTGTCAACAAACATGTCCTCATATTTGGCTTGTTAATTGTTGACTGTAAAGAGACAGCACAAGTGTTAATTAGCTTCCATTTATCTCGGCAATATATCATTATAAGTCACGCTCCACGTAACATGGGGGGGGGGGGATTTTTTCTCTTCCATATTGCCGGGTTGATATCAATTCTATACAAAGTTTAAGTAGCAACGAAAACATAAACACATCTACCATGCATGACTGATAAATGGGTATATCTTGAATGAGATACACCGATGCAAGGATATCGAAATATCAAACATTGGTGATAGATGACTGTTATTGTGGTTACTAACGCATTACTATATACTAATAATGTGCATAGGTTAGGTACTGGCCAGGGTAACCTCATTAAGCAAGTGCTGGACTTCGAACAAACGCGCTCACACAATCGAGTGGCCCCTGTCGTTAGGTGGCGCTAGAATAGACGAAGTTTTGAACGAGTCAATTGTATCGTTATATAATAGAATATTCAGAGTAAACAAACCCTTACCACATCTTGATATGTAGTTAATGGAGCATTATATTGCACACGACACCGTCATAGCTGGCACAATTATTATCATATTTCAAATATTGGATTATCGCCCAAATCTTGTGTTTTTAAGGATCACTAGCAAGTTTTATCTATCAGTAACTCCGTCAATGATCATGTCGAGTCTATTGATGTTCTTATGTACCACGAATCTTTTATACTACTACTACTACTAATAATAATAACCGAAATGCCATTTAATTTTACGTGGCTTAGCTACCTCAAATGAGGGAGACGCATATGGTCTATAATTTATTGTTCACCACGGGGCCTACTTCTAAACAAATTTAGATTTTATAATAAATGGCAAATTCGGTGGGGGAAAACCTCGCCAGTTGCCCTGGTGGATGAACAACCCCTTCTACTATAGTTGGATTCGAACCTTCGACCTCCTGCACAATTTGACCATAACCATGGGTAAATAGTTCTACGCTCTACCCATGGGGCAACAGAGGCTTTAGTCAAGTTATTGACAAAGTCATTCTAGCCAATTACTTCATTCACCTGTATAAATGTGATCTATCAACTTGTATTTTGCATGTCACATTTCTTCAGACTGTATTCTGTATTTCCTTTTATCAAGCTGTACTTTGCAGGTCGTGTTTTATAATCTGTACTCTGCAATGTGTATTTTATTACTCTGTTTATAATGCCACGTTACGATTTTATTATCAATGCGTTTTGTGACGTATTTTTTTCCACCTGGTGGAGATCGAAGTAAAATAAACAAATAAGTAAATACGTTATTTTTAGCCTATTACATATGCCCGGAATATATACAATGCCTCGAAGAAGATAATGATGATTGATGTTTTACGGCCACCTTTGTGCACGCGGTAGGCTAAATGGGCCGAGCGACCTCCAAAGGTAATGAAGCGAAGTCAAAGATGAAACACCTTTCAGATATGTCCACGCCGAAATTCGAACTCAGATGGTAGTGATCTGTGGTCCAACGCGCTACCAATTAGAACAAAGAGGCGCCCCACAATGCCTCGAAACGTGGTATTAAAATAAAACAGTACCGACTATTTATAGCTCGCACAAATACCAGAAATTATATTTTATAAAAGATATTTTAAAAACCCACACGAGGGCGTTACTTGCCTTCGAATTCAACAAATGATATTGCTTAATTATGAGTAACTGTCTAAGTATAATTATGTGGCGATATATGGCAATGGTTAGAAGTTTGAGGCAATTTCTGCACAAAACGAGCTATCAATAAAGAAGTCGGATGTGGCTCCCGAACGCCACGAACAATCATACTTGTTATTTATTATCTCAGAAGGTTAGTCACGGCACGCCGACTAATTTCAGTAGTCTGATTCGTGAAATAGAGCGGTAATTATCATTCAACAACCCGAGAAGATACGCGCTGATTATGAATATTATTCGAATAGTTTTAATTAGCCAAAGGAAAAAAACATATTTTTGTTTTGTGGCAAGTTTAAGTTTGTCGACGATAATAAGGGATTGGTTCAAATAAGCGTCTACGATACAACGGTCTAGAAATAAAAGGCGCCCCGTCATCAGGCTTCTAGCCGGATGTCGTTTACTTGGCAAATTCCTTGTTGATGGAGTTTTACCATATATATATATATATATATATATGTGTGTGTGTGGGGCGCATCGATGTAGTAACTGGTAGCGCGTTGGATCACAGATCACTACCACCTGAATTCGAATCTCGGCGTGGGTATATCTCAAGGGTGTTTCATCTTTGACTTCGCTCTTCGCTTCATTAGCTTTGGAGATCACCCGGGCATATAGCCTACCATGTGCACGAAATTGGCGGTAAAACATCCATCAATCAAAGATATATATATATATATATATATATATATATATATATATATATATATACACATACACACGCATATATACACTGTCCTTTCTATTTTCAAACCGTCCATATTAGTCACTAGCCGGCTGGACGGTTAAACCATTGCCGGTCACTGATTAGCTATACACGATATACACAATACCGTAGCCCACATATAATCTAGATATATAATGCAGATTATATTTTTACAAATGTAGATAATAAAGAACCTGGAGAGAAGTATACCAACTCGCCATCTGCTGGCCACTCCGCTAACTAGTACCCACAGTCAATTATTCGCCAAAAGCACAATCCTAGACAGACACGTCACTTACGTACGACGAACCAGGGTGAGCACTCTCGGCTGGAAGTTGGTGGGAACCCCGTTTTGCTGACGTTCCTCAATGTCCGGCTTTGTTAATCTAACTGTATATATTTGTAAGCGGGTTTGGGGGCAGTAACGAGGTGATCTAGCGAACGAAACGCTTAGGATTGAAAGATTCCTGACATCGTTCGACGTTATTTACTCAGTTTTATGGGTTGATCAAGTTTGATTGACAGCTGACAGTTCCGCGATGTGTATTATTTATTTATGGCCCGGAAACATAAACAAACACTCGGCTCATCGATTTATACCACTAGTTACTGAAGTTAATTACGGTCTTTCCGAACAAGTGACTTTGGTGTTAACGTCAGGTAGATATTAGCAACAAACAAACGTTTTAAGCGTTTGTTTCGCAGATTAAACAATGTGCAGGTGAATCCAATTAAAAGACAGTCTTTTGAGATGCGGATTTTGGCAAATCCGGAGATGTTATTTTTTGTTCCATTTCGTGAGATAATCATGATTGTATCGGTTTGTATTCATCTAGTAGCCGGTCTACTTTGCTTATCTATTTTGCAAAGTCTGCTTTGGGTCTCTTCTTTGGGATGAGATGCAATGCTATGAAAGTGACGGATCAAGTTTTCTAAATCATGACAGTGACGAATTGATTTCGAGTTTTGTTTGTTTAATTGCGCTTTAGGGTTCGTAAATCGTGTGTTTGATTGCGAGTTTAAAGGTGTGACAGCAGAGGTCTTTAGACGTTGTATAGACATTTGCAACAGGAGACAATAGTGGAATGGTGGTCTATCCGAGAAGACGGTCCTTTAGGGATATTGATGACATATATACCACAGATAATTAGGATAACAGCCTTCATTTATGTTATAGCATTGAATTAAACCATCTTGGTACTAAATAATGGTACTGAGTAGTACCCTCCTCGCCCCAAAAACCTATTTCTTTCAAGATTGTTTCGACTGCACTTAGCATTATTAGCATGAAGGTAAGACGGACATTATTTGGAATAGTTCTGATATTGAATCTTGTTTTATTAATTGGGCGAGGTACCAAGGTTCAAGCACAACACGAGCTTTATTCAATCAACAGATATCGTCTTGGCAATGCTGGACGTCAAACAATCGTGAGACAAACTTAACAGCTCGAATGCTATAAACTGGAAATGTTACAAATAAGCTATTTTTTTTTAATTAAAAATACACAGACACCATATAACTTGATATGAGACATAAGCATTGGTAGTTAGTTATATATGCCTGGATGATGCGAGAATTTCCTTCCAGTTTCATTCGTCACCAAAAGAAGTTTTGACATACATTCGCAGTACCTCCACCCCAATCTCTTCTGCCCTAACTACCAAGTTGGCCAAAGGATATTACGATATGTCAAGAATACCTTTAGAACTTAGGAAAACAATGTCACAATGATTATAAACGGACAGGTATCAAAGTCTGAATGATTAAACAGTTGATGAACAACAAACAAGATAAATGAAGAAAACATGAACTAATTAATTATTAAATATCATAGGGCAAAATTTCCAAATAAATATTGATATTATTCCGTGTTAAATTGATTTAGATTTTGACATCACTACCATGTTAGTGTACAGAACTTGATTAATATTCGCGATGTATTAATGATATATGTTACTATTTATGTTACCGAACAGGATGTCGGTAGGGAGGAATGTCTTTATACTAAGAATGAACGAGTGGTTTGTTTAACCTTGGCACTGGTCACATATTAGTACATATGGCAGAAGGGTAAATCCATAAGGAATAAATCCAACAAATATAGGTAAGATGATGATGATTGATGTTTTACGACGTCGGAACCTGTCTCGTGTAGGTAAAAAAAAGGACAAAAAGGAAGATTGATGATTGATTGATTGATGATTTTTTACAGCCACTTTTGTTCACACGGTAGGCTAACTGGGCCGAGCGACCCCCAAAGGTAATGAAGCGAAGTGAGAGATGAAACACCCTTCAGATAGGCCCACACGGAGGTTCGAACTCAGGTGGTAGTGATCTGTGATCGAACACGCTACCAGCTAGACCACAGAGATGCCCCGAACATCGGTATGAGTATGGTTTGAACTCGCATCACTGAGGTTTGCAGCGCAGTGTATCAAACACTCGACTATCGGAAGGCGCTCTTCATTCTAAGAAGAATACAATGCATTATCGACCATATTTTCCACAATCTTCATTATTTCAAGTGTACGAATGGGAGATTTGATATAGAGGGAGTGGAACATCCGACAAATAAACTAAAATAAACCTAATTTTACTTAAATAAAGTAAATACAATGATTATAAATTACTCTAGGGTAAAAAAGACATTGCAATTAACAACAACAAACAATTATAAACAAATCTAAACAAAAGCTAACAAACATGGTGCGTCTTACTTAAAGGCTTTGATATGCTTATGCTCGCATTTAACGGGTGTCTTTATGATGACGGTCATAATGTATTTTATTTATGATCGCAACCGTAATGCATGTCTATTGGATCACAATCATAATGTCATTATTTAAGATTATAATCATAATGCATCAGATAAAAAATAAATCACTAAAGGCACCCCACAATGCTTTTTATGAAATATATCCCAGGTAAATAGTAATATTTAACATGAACATTTAGTTCTAATGTTGTTTCAGGCCTATTTAAATACTAGCGTCTTTCCATTTCAACATAATTTCCGACAAAAAAAGATTCCGTACTTTTCATACTCTAATGTGTCAAGGCCACAATATGTGATATGTGTTATTCAGATATCCATATTTACTAGACGCATTTCTCCAAGATTGCCATTTCGGCTTCGGTTTCCCATTGGGCTGATATTTAAAGCAGACGCCATCGCCAGACCACCATTGGTTTAAATCGTACCACATATGCACGCCACTAGAGTGCGCCTCGTGCAGCATGGCGCATACTCTGCACCAAAATTTCGTATTGATGAACTCTCCGCTACCTTTCCACTGGAAATACTCGTTGTATAAGGCGTCGTTTGCATCTAATTCCATCAAGTAATCGGCCAGGTGTTTTGGGGACGAGAAATCATCGGTATGGATAAAGCTGTGAGGGGGCGCCACTCGCGCGTAGTCGTCAGGTGGAGCCCCAAACGCAATGGGCACGATGTCATTTCTGAAATGAAATCGTTCTTAGCATTAAGTGTTGTGTGTAATAGATGTAAAACAATTCTCTTATATATGGTGGTATAATTTAATATAGTGGCGCTTGACTTGACAAGAACATAAACTGTATTACAAGAAAATAAAAAATCCCACAGAATTCAAATAAAGTTTAATGAACTGAGAAATAAACGTTGAACGTGAAACATGTTACGCTTAGTTATGCTATTGATGTAGTTTCTTTGTATTTTGCTTCTCCTACAACTCTTCTAAGTAGTCTTCAGCTGATTAAAAAGGGACTCGGAAAATTGGAAGACAAGGAAAATATTTTATTATTAAATGTGTTTAGTTTTTGGTCCCTCGTACTACACCTTTTCTTTGGGTAATGCTAAATGGAGTACACAACCCTGGACCCCGAGTTTGTGGGTTTCCCGCAGATCATATTTAAATAATGCGCGCACTCGCACACACGTGTGTATATATAATGGCCGAATTGGCACTTATTTTACGTGGCTGGCAATCTGAAATGAAGGAGATGCACATGGTATGCAATTACCGCTTCACAACGGGGACTAATTCTAAATAAATTTAGAATTTAGAATAGATGGTTCCGGATACTTTCCACTTGAGTGTAGTATATGTTCGGTGGGGAAAACCTTGACAGTTGCCTGGTTGGATGAACAACTCCCCCATCTGTAGTGCCACGGCCGGGATTCGAAACTCCGACCTCACGTATATCCTGACCATAACCATGGGTAAATAGTACCAAACTCTACACATGAGGCCAAATATATACCGTGGGAGTGTTCTCGGTTCCAACACAGGCATAATTGAGCCAACCTCAACACACTCAATATATATATATATATATATATATATATATATATATATATAGAGAGAGAGAGAGAGAGAGAGCATGTTCATACATTCATTTAATATATATTACAGCTGAGTGAAGTATATGTTCACTTACGATAGGCCATTGAGGAAGAATTTCTCCGTTATATAATCTCTGCAGTGCGAATTCTCGAATGCCAAATAGAATTTATATTCTTTGCTCAACAGTTCCTCACATCTGCGATGTTCCCTTCTGGGGCACCTCTTCGTGCCGCATTTCCCATAAATATCCACATCGATATGCTTTGCCAGCTCCTTGGCGTATTCCAGGCGGCCATTTGTGGCGAGACAGTTTGAAACGAACCATGCTACCTTCTTCGACTTTCCACGAGCATAGTTTCTTGTCATCGCCGGTTTGTGCCCGGCGCCATCTTTGTACGTCACAAATTTGTAATAAGGAGCGTTTAGTGTAGAGTCTCGCCGATAGGTGGCCGTCCAATTCACCACACCACTCGCCGCCGCGTGTTTCGGCGACTCCAACTGAAACCAGAGGACGATTTGATTTGGAGGCCGATTTGGGTATTTCTCTTTCAGCTGTCGAGTTCCCAGTTTCGTTATGACCAAATCGGCCTTCGTAATATCGGCCACGTCTCGTGTCAGCCGACAGTTCGTCACTGGACATTCATCCTCAACGAATTTGCGTTGACCAATCGGAATTTCTTCGTTGAGGAATCCTGCGTATATTAGTATGAGTTTGATTTTGTCGCCGTCTTGTTTGTTTAAGGACATCTGAGCCAAGATGCGGTCTTCGCTTTCGTTGAACGAAGGCCACACGTGGTCTGGCTTGTCGGGTGGCGCCACCCATTCGGGAAGGCCCGGGGCCATTCTGGATATGTGTCCTTCTTCCGATGGACAAAGACCAGAGGGACAATCCACGAAAACTTTACCTCCAAGTGTGTGATATTCCTCTAAGTTATAGAACATCACAGGTACGCTGATCAACCAACAGCCGAATAACAGAAGTAGAAAAGTTCGTCCTCTGATCATGGCATCAATATGTAGCACAAGAGTTTATGTCCATAAAGTGACCAATGATTCTCCACGTTAAACTTGCCAATATGGTTATCGTAATTACAAGATATCGTATCAATATAAGGATATGATAAGACATTTGTTGTTAGTCAGTGACCTACCATATGACACGGTTACACGCCACACTAAAAGATTAATCAATTGGAAATAATAAAGTTTATCAACCACTATATAGTTAGTTATTTGCTGATTTTCTATAAAGTGAAATAAGTAGCTGGGTTATATAACGGATGAGTATTAATGCATGCTAAAGCGATTTTGTTTGGTTTATGTATGGTTGAGTAAGGCGTTGACGTATTCTGCAGGCATGTGATTTTGATTGTTTATCACGCATGCGCGCGCGCACACACACGTGCGCACGCACACACACACACACACGCGCGCGCGCGCACACACATACAGTAAATTAGGCCTGAATGAATGTTCACTTAGTGGTGAATGGAAACGCACGAGGATTAGCTGTTAGGTTCGAGTAAATCATAGTATTTACTCAGGTTTGAGACGACATTTTGTTGTAGTCCAGTAGTAATCCATTGTGCAGTATTGGTACTTTGTTTTTATTTTAGTTAAATCACTTCAGTGAATCCATACTGAGTTAGTGTACATTGTCTCACGTGGTCAACAAACTGTAATGTTTGTTAGCACGCCAAGTGCCTATAAAAGGCCTAGCGTTTAGCTTAGGTTAGAGAACTTGCGACGCCAGACTAATCGGACGTTGATTGCTATATACGGTTCATATAGGTAGGATTTATCTAGTTATTCGAGCCCAGAATAAAGCTGAGGTCAGCATCTGAGGTGTCGAAATGTTTTATATGCAGGTTTCTTTTGGACTACAGAAAATTACTGTTGAATGTAAACTGTGGTGTCAAAATAGTTTATGATATGTATGTAGCAAGTCACCATTGAACCACACGCACGTGTTGTTTGTTGCGAGCTGTGGTATCAAATGGTATGTTTTTTACGTGCTTCCGCTTTTTGTACGTAGCCTGCATGTAGCCGCTTTCCTGTGGGACTGGTGAGACATTACACATGTCTCAGCAAGAAAAGTCGCCACTCTGGTTTCAGTCCCCTGAAGAAACGTCCAGAGTTTGAATTCACGGTTCGAGATTCTCTGTGCCTGTGCCTTATAATACACAGCTAACACACACACACACACACACACACACACACACACACACACACACACACACACACACACACACACACACACACACACACACACACACACACACACACACACACACACACATACCGTTAACTAGTTTCGAGTGGTAATTGCCTTTTAAATAACCGTTGGCTATCTTTATAAAACATACACATACACAGAGATGCACAAAATCAACAAACACCCCTATACCACCAACACAAGAATAACAATAACTATTACTATTACAGCTACTACTATTTCATCATCATCTACTACTACTAGTTGTACTTATACTATTACTTGTAGTAGTATTAATACTACTTCTACTATTAGTACTATTATTGGTACTAATAACAATAATGATAAAAATTTGAATAATTACAAAGTATATTTATCAAAGCTTGCAAACTAATGGAGGTTATTAGAAGGATAAAATGATGTTAGAAATGTCTAATGATGTATGATAAAAGGATGAGCATAGAACAGGTGAGTTATAATAATAAATTAAAATAATATACAACTTGATGACTTTGTTATGGACAATAAATGATAGAGAAATTGATGTGTCCTGTCATTGGTAGATTTATAAGTTAATAGGAAAAGCCGGAACAAGAATAAATACGCCCGATGACATCTAATTTATTAATATTAGAATTGAGCTTCTATGCTGAGATTTGTTCGTTCCAAATAATCTACAGGTTATGTGTTTCTTGTGTCTATAATAATTCTAGACACTGTGTATTCTTAAGATGGCAGTCGACAGCTGTGTATAATTATGTGACATGTTCATTGATAGTAATATGTTTGTCCAAAAACAACCTTACAGGTATTTATTGGCCGTTTGGGGTAATGACATATTCGTCATTATCCCAAATGACGCAGAAGACGCTGACTCACTCCATTAGATTGGAATAAGATTTTACTCTCAAGTGATAGAGGATTGCCAAATCTGAAAAATTGAACTTGAAGGATATTTTCAGCTGCTGATGTATTCTAGCCCCGACACAGTCATATATAAATAACGCATCTTGGTAATGAATTTTAAGAAACATCTTAAAGACCAAATCCATGCTGTGATTATACGAAATATAAGCATCATACAGGTATATGTAAAATTGTTAAGGTTGCAGGCTGGTTTTAAATTTCCCCTGAGTTTCGGGGGTTTTATTTTTTTATATATATATATATATATATATATATATATATATATATTTATATATATATTGTATCATAACTTTTCATTGAGAATTATTGGGCGTTCTAATTTTACAATATCTTCCTTTATATAGATTAAAATTGCATTTTCAAATTTTCGAATCTTCTTCACTTTTCTTCTTAACGGTTCCGTGAGAGTTTTCAACTGCAAAGAAGATTATATAAAGTCTGAATTGCTGACAGGTAACTCTAACCAATTACCTCTTATGAATATATATATACATACATATATATATATATATATATATATATATATATATATATATGTGTGTGTGTGTGTGTGTGTGTGTGTGTGTAAAACATAATTTTATAAAGGCCTTTACCCTTATTCAAACACCCTCTCGCGACTACATGTGATATTAAGTTTAAAACCCCAGCTAAAATAAATTAAAACATGTCATACTTAAGCTCTCTGGTATATATATCTATAAGGATGACATCATATATAGGCGTATAGATACTAATCTGGAGCTGATGGGCAGTCTGTCTGGTAATGTCAAGGTCACTATATTACGGTTCAATAACCTTTCCTTGCCAGAAATAAGTGTCGGGGTATGTTTTCAGCAACAATCTGTTGGATTCGGGCTGATTATAGAGAATATTCTCTCATTACTCGGCGCTCTGAATAGGCTGGCTGGTAATACAATGCTGAACATCACATACGTGGTCGTGTAATTGTTTTGGGTTGTTTGTTTGTTTTGACCTGGTTTCTGACCTGGTCGTTAAAAGAGGCTTATAGTCTATCAGTCAATCGGTACAATAAAAACACACCGAAAACAAAGTATCCACTACCGTGTTATCACCTAATTGTGTTATAATGCTTAACCAAATAATGGTGAAAATTGTGATGTTATGATATCTATTATTAAACGGCGAATGACGTGAAATGTTGTCAAGATTTATTTTGTTTGATATTATATTTTTAAAGAGTAAATTGGGAGAGGTGTTGCTTAAATGTAGCATATAGTACCCGTCAGTAGGGCATGTTTTTTTAATGTAAATCCAGACTTATTTAATACGTTATGGATAACTTTTATTGTGTATATTTTGAAATAGAATATTTGTAGATCGCATATCCAGGCTACACAATGGTAAAAAAACTCGTTACCTATATGGTCAAACTAATGACAATATGCCGATATATGGACTCGAATCAAGAACCTTGATAGTTTGTAGTTCAGGGCTGTTATCATCTAACGTAGATGCGAATTCAAGACTGTCGCTAAAAATAATGAACTTAACTTTACTTAATATTTTTGTTACGTTGATTTTACACCAGACACAAAATTGTACTTAGCTAGATACATGTACGAGATAAAAATAAAATTATTAAATATTATCAGTTATTAATTTTTATTCTCAATAAGTATTTGACCATGCCAATTGGTTATATTAATGTTTTGATGAGATCGTCATGGTTTTATATCATTTAGCTTACTCAAATCAAATAAATCTTAATCGTTTTACGTACATATTCGATAACTATCATGATGTGATCTGCTTGGTGACTTCCATCAAATTATTAATTCCTAATTGTAATGTTAAACAAACAAATAACGTTGAGATATGATCTGCAAGTTAACTGCCATATTAATGTTTTATTTGTGTTAGTAATACGAAATTATGACATTACTAATAACAAAAAATCAATCAGGTATTCCAAATATATATTTAATGTATTTGAAATATACCTGGGAAAAATACAGATACATTTGATAAGTTATCAAATGTATCTAAATTTAAATACGGTAATACTAATAATAGTATCAAGTTATATTGTATCAAAATACGAAATTTCACCACTTGATTTATGCAGCTGGCTCAATCACCTCCATGTTTTATTTTGAATGATTATTCAATTCAATCGATTCGTTTTCAGAACATGAAATTCCATACACATATGATACAGTGAAGTAAATAACTTAAAAGTGACGGGAAAAGAAATTTCGCATTTCGAAGTAAATATAACGTATCAAACAATTATTTTATTCCCTATCAGATGCACTACCACACTCGAAACAATTCTAACCACCAGCTATTATATTTCCATTAAAATGATCCCAAAATCCTTAATTTACGAACCATTGCTAATGTGTACCACACTCCCTACGAGTTATTGTGTGACGTCATCTTTGCCAAAACATCACGTTGTGCCACAGTTCGTTTACAAGCGTTCTGGCCAGTTGACAGACAAAATGACAGATTCCGACGAAAGTTTTGACATTCTCAGGGATATTAAGCCCTACAGGTTTGAATCAATCTCGAAAAAGGTCACTGACAGAATTAATTGTGAGGAATTAGCTGCAGCAAGTGCATACGTGGACCTAGAACAGCCACATGTGCTGTGGACACCTGCACCCGGTCCACAACAAGAGTTCTATTGGCGTGTATTTGTTTGTGTCAGTCTAAGCCTAATTGATAAGTCAACACACTTAACTTCATTTAAAAGAAAGCATTGGACTCCCCCATATGTGGTCTATAATAGTCTATACAGGGATGTGCCGCCCTCAGTGTGTCTTTTTAGCCATTTTCGGGGGGAATTTTCGGGCGGTTGTTGTTGTTTCGGGCCGGGTTTTTACGGCACTTGCACGTCGGATATAATCAGTTAATCATTGGTATTTGATGTATGTTTCTTTGCACGATTGTATGCGACACAATACATAATTTTATATATTTAATAAAGACAATATGGAACATGTAACATAGGTTAACCAAGACCACGTGGAGGGTTTGGGGTCTTCGTTTGGCAAAGATGACGTCACATTCCGAAGCGTTCCGAAGATTCTAGATAAAACTACTGTAACTTTATTTCGAGGATAAAATTAAATATATTTCTGATTGAAGTTGATTTTAATATATAACACCAACATTTTGATTAAAGGTCACAGGAAAAGGTTTCCCAAATTAGTCAAAGTACAACAGCTAAAATAGAGTATCTGTGACCATCTAGTACCAGAGGCAGAATGGCAATAAAACTGAATAGGAATAACAAATTGTGGTAGTGAATTCTTAGTTGTACCTGATCGCGTTTTAATTCTGTGATATTATTAATAGTAATAATGCCCACTACAACACCCTGATATGAATACTGTTTATAGTTGGACTACAAAAACAACCATAATCATATACAACAAATATCGTGGCATAAATATTAAAGAGTTTGTTGAGGATCTGCAGTCGTCTCAACAACTGAGTACTTGCAAGGTATCAGTTGATGAGCTAGGAAGTGGCTATAACAAAGGTGTCCAGAGTATCATAAATCACTATGGTCCCTATTGTTAAAAAATCAGCACGTTGAGATAGAAACTCTCTAGTAGTCTGATGAACGTAGATCTGCTAAGAAAATTCGGAGGAAAGCAAAGAGAACATGGGACCAAATTTCCTTAATGGTACACTTCGAAATATACAGGGATATCTGTAGAAAAATGAATACACTACTCTTCGAAAAGAAGTATTTCTATTCCAGAAAGATAGAGGAATGTGGAAAGGGGCAAAAGAAACTCTTCAAATCAACTAACAACTTGATGGAAAGTAACTCAAATGTAAATCTTCCACATTTTAACTCTGTTGAATTCCTGGCGGACAAGAACAGCAAATATTTCAAGAGTAAAACAACAATGATCAGGAATAAGATCATTTCGGATACCTCAAACACTACCTGCAATATTTCCATGGATGCAGATATTATGTTTAATGGAAATATGTTCGAAATGTTTCGACAGACTTCTGAGGTTGAGGTCAAGGAGATAATAATCAAGTCTCCGAACAGGTCATGGGACCTGGATCCACTGCCCAATTGCTTTTGAAGCAATGTGTGGATCAATTTCTGCCACTGATAACAACCATTATTAATAGCTCAATGGATGAGTCATCCGTAATCGATAATCCAATTCTACTGAAGCGTTTGGAATTTTCCTTTGGAATCAAGGAAACAGCCTTAACTTGAATAAGTCGTATCTCGCCGACATAACTCAGTATTTCAGTGGCGGATAAAACATCACCAGATGTGGGTCTTCTCTTTGGTATGCCACAAGGATCCGTTTTAGGACCAAATAATTACTGTATGTATACCAAACCATTTGATGAAATTATTAAACGGCATACTATTAAATATGATTGTTATGTCGATGATACACAAGTGTACATGATTTTAAAGCCATGTGATAAATGGGATGATATTTCATATTCAGTTGAAGCTTGTAATGCAGACATAAGTACTTGGATGAACAGCAACATGACGAAATTGAATAAAGATAAGACATCATTCATTGTTTTCTCACCCAAGCAACATGTAAAGAAAATGGAGAATCTTCGCATTAAGGTAGGATCCAGTTATATAAATTCTTCCATGTCTGTAAGACATCTATGGTTTATATTAGATAATATTCTAGAAATGGAGAAGCAGGTGAATTATATATGTAAGTGCTGTTATTATCAAATAAGAAATATGAGACTTATTAGTAAGTACATAAATGATGAGACATGAAATACTTTAGTCCAAACTCATATTATTTCTCGGCTGGACTATGGCAATGCACTGGTATATAATATCTCCCTATCTCTGACAAACCGCCTACAGCGAGTACAGGACTGTGCTGCACGTCTGGTGACATGCAAAAGTTTTGTTCCAGCTTCACTGGCTTCCTATACGTTTCAGATCACGGTACAATATCCTGTTTAACATATTCAAAGTACTGAGTGGAAGAGCACTACTGTATCTAAGTGATATCATCCAAAATATATACCAGTGAGAATACTCCGATCCGAGTCCTATTCACTTTTGAGGGTACAAAAAGCCTTACAGCAATCTACCGAGAAAAATCCTTCCGACCATCAGCTCCCAGGCATTGGAACAAGTTGGCAAACCATATTAAATTCGCAGGAAGTAAAGATATATTTCGTAAGGTTCTTAAAACCCACTTATATAAATTGGTGTATTTATAGTATTAAAATCAGTTTATTATGTATAAAATGTATTCGGTCTAAAGCGCCTCATAGCAATTAAAGTTGAATAAAACGATATATAAAATACTATTAGTGTAATTTATTATATACACATTAGAAAGGAATGATCGAAATATAATTATTTTAAAAGTCAAAGAACGTATTTTGAACCACCTGGAATAAAGTGATTAGACATGTTTCATAATCTGATGGATGAATTATCCTATATATTTGTCAGTAGATAAAAACGCCAGTGGCACATTATAAACACAGAGAGTATATATAAATAAAACTTTTAAATAATTTCGCTTGAAACGCATGCGCTTTCTTTTTTTCTCTTTAAAAACAATTGATGTTGTAGCAGCAAAGTCAGCACAGATGTCAGGCAGTTCTTGTAAAATTGAGGTTGAGGGAGTTACGACACGGGTATTAACTGCACGCAGTAAACGATTTCTGATAATCCCAATAGTTCAATAATCAATATAACTCTGGTTCAAGTTGTAACTAAACTGATCCTTGTAGAAATGAAATAACACAGTTGACATAATTCCACGCTGTCTTACGCCATTGGACACAGTAAATATTGGGAGAATTGGTTATCCCAACGTGTTCAGAATATTAGTTTACAGTAACAAAATATCAGATGGCGGATGAAGAAGACATCAATCTTGCGTTTAATAATTTCTTAAAAAGACAACAATTGTTAATATGATCAGGTGTTTTTTAAGTATAAGAATAACAACTATGTAATGGCCTGTAGCATTGATTGCAATATTCTGTTTTTTTTCTTATGAATAGACAAACACGTATACATACCATGTTTGTTTTTAAAGTGAAAATGGTTACTAGAAGTTTCCAACTGAAACTTTAGTTCCAAAATCGTAGAAACTACACCAGCAATGACAATACGCCTATAATTGTCTGTATATGTAACAAGACGCTTCTTGCTGACAATAATGGTCTCCATTAATTTGATAGGTAAATAGCTGTGTATCAATATTGAACTATGTTTTTACGCGATACTTCATTGGAAATAAGCATTTCATAAATACACTAACGTCGATTACAATTAGCATTTTATGAACCGAGATTAATAACATCTCGAATTGGCAAATGTTTTGTGAGGAAGTAGATTTCTGTGTTCCATATTGATTCTTTTAATTAAAGGAGAATGGATGCTGCTGGGTATTGATAATCATCAACGAAATTTGTGTAAATAATCGGACTGTGAATTGCTATTTTGTAATTGATTATGTCACCCTTAAATCAATATATAGGGTTGTTTATATATATATATATATATATATATATATATATGTGTGTGTGTGTGTGTGTGTGTGTGTGTGTATACGGGATGGCTATGTGTTTGATTAACACTTTGTGCCTATAATGGCAGCATGCGTTGTATGCTCTCTTGGGAGTTGATATATGTGATGGGTGGAAACAGGTTTGAGTCAGGGATAATAATATTGTAAATAATATTGTAAAGCGCCTTAGAGCAGCTTCTAGCTGAATAGGGCGCTATATAAATATCATATATATATATATATATATATATATATAGATAGATAGATAGATAGATAGATATATAGATAGATAGATAGATAGATAGATAGGTAGTGGAACATGCTTCAAGCAAATACACTTATAACACAAGTATAATACACAAAATTGTGCCATGTGTTCATACTCAGAGACGACTGCTCATAGTAATGTTTGGGTAGGACTACATCTGTATATATAGAAAGTAGGTGATAGCATTGCAGCACTCCCAGCTTTATGTAAGAAATCACTCTTTTTCTCACTAGCTCCATATCCAAAACAAGGTTTCTATGGATTGCTAATGGAGGCCCCGTACATACACTACAATGGATTAGTTATTATATGTCGTAATAGCTAATCTTCCCCCAGAACAGCGTTCATATGTTGAGGATTGTGAATATTATGGTATTATGTCTGCTACATCTAAAATAGACATCACATTTTAATAAAATTTCCTTTAAATATTTCCACACGCAAATAATTATACACTAGTTATTATGAATCTTATAGGTTTTATAATGGTAAGCAATATTTTATTCGTTTTATTTATGTTTTATTCCAAGCCAAGAACGAGGCTAAGGATGTGTTAATAGCTGAAGAAGATGATCGATCAGTTATCGAAGATTATATTTCGACCAATCAGTGATTTTATGGGCGAAGGTTTGGTGTTTCTCGCGTGTATTAGATCTTGTTTAAAGCTTCTTTCATCATTAACGATTACAAGGGCACAAAAACTAAACTGATATAGTCATCACGATTGAGTAAATTCACGGTTATCATAAGAGTGAGTGAGTAACATTGATCACACCTGGCACTTACGGTCGAGAAGCGGCTCCCTAGGTAAATATCTGACAAACACAGGTACGAGTGGGATTCGAACATAGATACTTAGAGGTTAACAGTACAATACTCGAACCACTGTGCTAACTGAGCGTCCGGTCATCCATAAGTCGTCCGGCTTATTGTACAACACATTGTAATCACACAAACAAACTAACATATTAACGATGTACGCTATGTAAACTCGGTGAACAAGAAAAGGTAATCATATTTAATAATGTCACGTAATCTACATATTAGTACATATTAGTTACATTAACGTGACACGAAAAAACTTATCGCCAAGGCAATGAGATGCGACTAAACGTGAAGAACACGAACGGCAAATGTAATCAGAAACTGGCTGACATCTATCAGAGTGCGAAAAAATGTCAGCAATCCCAATCGTTTATAAGTAAATAATCCCATTGTCAAATCGGTGTAAAATATAACGTTTTAATATTCTTTAAGTAGATTACTTCTTTAAATGGATCAACTTTCTTTACAGACCATTTGCTGTAGTTTATTTTAAGGCTGTGACAAACCTTTTGTGTAGAATGGTTGCTCTAATTGGTCAACACTACAATATATATATATCAGTGTTGGAAATTCCCTTGAAAATCATCAGACATCACGGCTGGCAAGTCCTAAAAGTTGTCAGCCTTTAATGAAAAGTTGCGGGTCCAGGTGCTGCTAGAGAATATAGAAGCCCAGAAACCGCAAAGCTAACTGGACATAGTATATATATATATATATATATATATATATATATATATATATATATATTGTAGGTCGCCAAATGTTAACGATCGTTTTAATTTGGTGAATTTGGCTAATTGCAAAAACAAATAGCCAAATTAGAACGATCGTCAACATTTGTCGATCATGCGATTTACAGACGAACACACCAACCTACAGTAACGTAGAAAGCTCACAATTGTCGGGATACACTATCGTTCTCCATAGTGTGAGATGGTGTAAGAAAATCAATCTAAATACAACAATTAAATTGAACGTTGGCCAATACACTATTTATATTTACTATTTCAAACGTTTATTTCACAGCAAAAACATTTAAAATGTAAATACCAAGCCAATCAGTGGCACGCATCGTCAATATTATGCATCATGGGATGTGATTGGCTAGCTCTCTAAATAGAATCCTCTTTCGAAAGGCGCATTACAAAGAAACACTCTAATTATAATAATCATTTACCGGCAGCATT
>JAODUP010000496.1:255000-305667 GCA_025642065.1 Paralvinella palmiformis
GTAGTCGGGACCTATTATCACTCTTTAGGGATCGTTTCTATATAGTTCTTGTTTAGATAGATTTATGGAGTTGTAGATTTATGTATGTTTAGATTTGTGTTTGTTTAAACTATATGCATGTGTAGATTTTAATATGCGCAGATTTGTGGAGCTATAGATGATGATGATTGATATTTTACGGCCACTTTTGTGTACATGGTAGTCTGAATAGGCCGAGCGACCTCCAAAGGTAATGAAGCTAAGTCAAAGATGAAACACCCTTCAGATATGCGCACGCCGATATTCGAACTCCGGTGGTAGTGATCTGTGATACAATGCGCTACCAGTTAGACCACTGAGGCGCCCATATATATATATATATATATATATATATATATATATATATATATATATATATATATATATATATATATATGTGTGTGTGTGTGTGTGTGTGTGTGTGTGTGTGTGTGTGTGTGTGTGTGTGTGTGTGCATATTTACGTCTACATGCGCACCCACAGCCACACATATATACTCACTTACACGTCATCGGTATATTTCCAGGTATGCCCAGGATATAACAATTGGCGACTACGTTTTGATCGCAAAAGATAGCCATCTAGTGTCTACACTCGTCATCAACATCACAAGTCATCATATGCAAGGTGTTTATTGTTACCTGTATCATCGCTCATAAAGCCCCACTCACAGGCCACACAGGACAGTAATAATATTGGGTTGTTTAAACTTTCATGAAACAATATGTGAATGGGTGTGTGTAGGTTTGGGCGTGTGCGTGTGTGCGTGTATGCATGCGTTTGTGAGCCAATCAGCCAGATAGTCATCCTGCTTGTCTATCTCTGTCAACATGCATTAACGACAAGAAAAACAACAATAATAATAATAATTAATAATAATAATAATAATAATAATAATATTTATGTCGTTTTATTATTATAAAATAAGTAAATTAATAAACCAATTGAGAAATAACAATAAATAAACAGCCAGAATAGCAAATAAATATCATTTTATTAAAAATGTATTTTAGGAATATATTTATTCTGAGATATCACAATGTGAGCAATTCCTTTTCTTTTTATTTATTTATAATAATTATAACATAATCATCATCGTTGTAGGGGCGTTTGTGCCGCTAACTCAATCGGGAACGCTATTGGTCGACAACGTGCTGACGTCATGCTACGCCTCGTTTCCACACGGGATTTCCCACGCCGCAATGGCGCCGTTCAGGTGGTTTCCGCAGTTCGCCGATTTAACGCCAGCTAATGGCGTTCATCCGTACGTGGATGTGATGAAGAAAGTAGGAAGATTTCTTCTGCCTGACTCCGCGTTGTCATCCATCAGAATGGCACCGTGACAGCGCCGCTCAGTGCATTAGAGTGAGCGGCTACTTAGTCGTGTACATTGGCCCAGATTTTCTCTAATTGCGTCAGGGATGGCCCTGGATGTTATATAGGATGGACATGAGGGTGCGCATATGTCAGCAAGAGACAGAGAGGTGGGATTTTGCATAAACACAAATATACGACACCGTTTATACCTGTACTTTAAGTGTCAATAAAAGGTTGCGATTGTCTAAAAGGTGCTTGCATTTATTCAAACTGCTGAAGTTCGGGATAAACCGTTTCCCCACATCACGGGATAATAATGAATATCATTTAAGGCTTGTGCAGCTTCGCGGAGAGGGGGTTGGGAGAATATTAGTGCCCCCTCCGAACTGGTCAGCTTTTGGCGCCGCCACAAACTGCACAATCTGTTGTTAGTGTTGAGGTTTTTGTCAGATGATGATCGATGTTTTACGACCACTTTTGCGCACATGAAATGCTAAATGGGCCGATTGACCTCCAAATGTAATGAAGCGAATTCAAAGATGAAACACCCTTCAGATATGCCCACGCCGAAATTCGAACTCAGGTGGTAGTGATCTGTGGTCAGACGCGCTACCAATTAGACCACGGAGGCGCCATGAAGAGGTCTCCGTCAGCTTTATAGCCTTGTACCGGTTAGGACTAATAGACAGCTTGATATGATGATGATTTTAGCAGTTTGTATTGTGTATTGCGTAAAATGGTGGTTGTGTATTACGACGTGGGACCTCTGCTTTTGATGTGGAAACGTTGTGGAAATTGTACCCATATATGATTCTATGTATGAATGTACGTACGATTATACGCGCAGACATTCTATGCAACCTGATGAAGACTTGAATAGGTCGAAACCGGTCGTTGCTATTGGGTTGAGTCGTGTTATATCGCTGCTATTAGTATGTATCTGAATTTATTCTGATTTATGTTTATATTATTCATACATTATTCATACTGTGTATTAATATTTAATTTTTCCATTTTGGCTTAATCTTTCTTGGCCGTAGTGTTCGACATAAAGCCTGGTTTTGTTTTAATCGCGCGACACACACAACACACACACACACACACACACACACACACACACACACACACACACACACACACACACACACACACACACACACACATATATATATATATATATATATAGAAGAGTGAGAGAGAGAGAGAGAGAGAGGGTGACTGATAGATAAAGAGAAGGAAAGGCCTTAATCGTGGACACCATAAACATCATACTTATTTGGGAATGACGACCTCAGCTTGGTCAAGGTCGTTCAGCGATTGCGTCCGTCAGCCATTCAGACAAGTAGTCGATGATAACGACATCACAATACCTGATGTAGTTCAGTGCGCCAAAGTCACAAACCGGAGTCTGCATTGTAGAGATGACACCATGTCATATCTCACTCTCTCGCATTATACACCTTAATAATAGTCTATGCTATTTTGATTAGAAGATGGGACGACATGACCCGATTAGGCCGAATTTGATTCAATTCCCCATTATTTCCCAGTCGTCTAACATATCTCTCTTTGTCACCAAAAGTTCATAGTTTTTTTTCAATATCTACGCTTTCCCACTTTTTGTGATGCTCTACTTTTCGTGGCTCCTATATTCTGTGGTTCACGCGTTTTTTGTTGATCAGGATCTGTCATCGATCAAGGAATTTACTCGGCTGTTTGATCAGAATAAACATTTGGAATTAGGGCTGGCCATTTTTGGAATTATCAGTCCGACACCGGCCACGTTTGGAACATCGGTTCGCTAAAAGTTAGTTGAAAGTTTGTCCAGTAGATGGCGCGTCAGTAAACTTCTCCCGAAGTCTGTTATTGTCCATATTGACAAGTACAGCGTCGTCATGTGATATACGCATGTTATGGGCATCATATTATTATTATTATTATTATTATTATTATTATTATTATTATTATTATTATTATTATTATGTGTTAATATTGCCAGAAAGCTGTATAAAAGAGAAAATTAAAGCCAACAATCATCGTCGTCGAAATTACAACACGAGAAACACGACCTATAGACTACATAACAAGAAACAAATAAACTTAAACACATTATGACAACTTTACAGCCACATGACGTGACCGAATCAAAGTCATAGGCAGCCTGTCAGTACAATGTGGAACGGACTGTTATGGAACTCTTATAAGGACTACTCTTGAAGGGCAAATGATTGCCAATGTGTGTCATAGATATGCCGCCAAGAAGAAGGTGATAATTGTAATGTTGATACTTCTGAATCTTATACTAATAGTAACAACAAACTTCTACAGCGCCAATATCCTCGAAAACCGTGAAAACGAAATGGAGAAAACCATGAGGCTTATTTCTTAGCATTATGAAGTTGAATGTTAATAATAATAATAATAATAATAATAATAATAATTCCAAACTGGCGATCTGGTGGACTCACTGACTCACTCACTCGGCATCGCGCATAATAATTTTTCATCAGTTGTTGCAGTTTAAGGTGAATGCTCCAATGTTATTTGACGATGAGGCATCGTCAAATATCGGGAAGTAGTATTACAGTTGGATCACATACTTAACACTAACTACGACATGGATAAAAAATGAAGAATAAAGTGGTATAATAGCAACTGTTCTATGTTTAGACTACAAATAACATCACCAACAACAACAACAACAACAACAGTAACAGCAACCAAATTAAGTTTCTGGATATTAGTCTTCCTATTACAACGGTCTTCATAATGTCTACCTCGCCATGTGCCATCTTTCTTCTTGAGTAAGCCACTGCGTTGTTTGACCTACTACTTCAGGACACCGTATGATCAGGATGAATAAGAGTTCATCCGATATAATTGAGTTGTATCGTGGACGGTGTTGACATTTGTACCGTGGGAAAATAGAAATAAGTCACAATTCTTGCGATCCTGACGACGATAGTGGAGGCGCCACCCAATTGGTCAGTATTGTAAATATTGAACTCCAATCAGTATCGTTTATTTTGAAAAGGCGTTCGTCTAGACCGGAAGTGACTTTATTTCCTGCCTTGGTATCACACGAGCACACACATGCCATATATATATATATATATATATATATATATATATATATATATATATATATATCAGGCACTCCCAAAAGACTCGGGTGCGCTACTATCTTGACTTTATGAACTCCGTTTTGGTTTTGCGGTGCCCTTATGTAAATTGCAGATCTAAATCTCAACTGAAATTGCAGGACTGTAAAACAATTATATGATCGCAACAATTATAACCTTTGATATTGTTTCTCATCAATTTAATCATTCACGTAGTCTCCTATGATGTAAAGATTCGCCGGTGGTGTCATCCACGACAGATTAAGTATCTTTACTCTTACCGGTTTTAGATCCTACTTCCGGTTTATTAGTGATGTTCTTTATCCAGATTTAGTGTAATGGCAGAAACTAAATGTGATCAAGGAAAGGTAATTTGAAAGAAAAACATATTTTTTTGTAATATAATTTAGTTTATAGGTATTATTAATTAGTCGATATTAAAACATTAATCTGGTTAAAGTGATCCATGCTGAGTCTTCTTCTTATGTCGTGACCCATAGTGTCATCATGTTACTATTACTATTATTAATGATACTACCATTTCTACTACTACTACTACTGCTACTACTGCTACAACCACTACTACTACTACTACTACTACTAATTACTACTACTACTACTACTACTACTAATAATAATAATAATGATAATATAACTTACACTGCTACTGCTAATACCAAAATAACACCATCCCCACCAAAAATCAGAACAACTACTACTAGTACTAGTATGGTGATACTACTACTAGTAGTACTACTACTATTACTACTACTACTACTACTACTATTAATAATAATAATAATAATAATAATAATATCTTTGTTATTCTTCTTCTTCTTATTATTATTATCAATATTATTATTATTATTGATATTATGCATGTTTATGATAGGTCATCTACTGGCTAGGACAAACTTAATTACTTATTTGTATCATATGCTCTTCAGGATCTTCCCGTACAATCGAGCATCAGGAACAACTACCTGGGTAAATCGCGTAAACCAGACACATTGATCCATCATCGTCCAATCAAAACCTACGGCTGAGTCAGCCAGTGAGCGCTCCGAAAGCCACCAGCCAGACATTGGATTCGAACCGAGGACCTAGCGGTTTCTACCTCCCCGCTCTAACCGCTAATCTATTGACGGGGGACATTATTGACAGCCGCTCTGCTTCCGGGTTCCTATTCGGGGCGGTCACGCCGACAGGCGGACCACTTTATACCGCATCACGTGATATGTGTCTAACGCGGCACCGATGTTAAGGCCAATAAACATAAACAATCATGTGACTCGGCTATTATCTTGTTTTTCCGGCCAGTCGTGTCCCCATTGGGCAATAATAGTTTTGTAAACCAAGTAGTCGTGGCAATATTTATAACAAATGTTGTTTAACTGTGTCTGTCCTTGCGGATGATGGGGCGGAGGGGGCTGTTACCGGGGGGGGGGGGACTGAGGACGAGCAAGGTTAAGAGATAATGAAAGCGGTCAGGTGACAACAGGTACGACATGTGTTTATAGAGGAAGTAGGATGATGCAATAACAAGTTTTTAACCAGAGAAATGTCGGTCTCGGTTCGCGCCATTAATAGATGTCTACTATTGCCGGGCTTTATTGGTGGTGAAGCTATCTACAGCGCCATCTGGCGAATAATGTGTCAATTGATGTCGATTTGGGACGCACAATGGATAAATGTAGACCAAAAAAGTAGAGCAAAAACCAATGATCTAGCCCCCCCCCCCTTCTATCTCTCTCCCTCTCCTCTCTCTGTATGTGTGTGTGTGTGTGTGTTTGTTCGTTTGAGCACACGTCTGTGTGCTATATGATGTTCCGCATAATTCTATTCAAAGCGTTATTCAGCGATTAGATATTTAAATAGTACCTATTTACGTTTCCGTATTTTCCATGCGTGAAGTCGATTTTATTATCCATCCATCCATCCGCCCATCCATCCATCCATCCATCCATCCATCCATCTATCTCTAGCTTTCTCTCTATATAGTGATATCCCACCATACGTCATTAAAAAGTCGTGACGTAACTCAAATTTTGACGTAAACCGGACATAGTGGCTTAGAAATGCCCTAAAAATACATTTCGATATTTTTATTATATGCATTTTTTATGTTTTGAATTAGTTTTTGTTGTAGTTTAAAATGATTTTATTTAGCTTCTTTTGTCTGAAATTTACTCTAGAAAAGGGAAGTAAGTACGAATTTGAAGTAGGCCGAAATGACGTGAAGCGGGGTATTACCAGAGTACGATCTACAGATTCCCATTCTTTTAATAGATCAACTGGAAAGCCGAAATGGATTTCCACATTTTCAGTGAACGCAATAATTGGTAGAGTATCCGCATCCGAATGAGCAGCAAGTAGCTCATTCACTTTTACACTCCAGTGAAACCTATCACCAAAGGTATTTACTCGTAATTTGTTTGTTTCTGCTTCGGCATAATACAATACTTCTACTTTGTTCAAATGAGTTGTCTTTAAGTATTTGCAGAGTGATGCCGACTCATTTGAAACCCCATCAAGAATGCTTGCTTACTGTAATTCTGCGCTCTGTAACATTAGCTAATGCTGCAAGTTTTCCCTTTTAACCGATGACCTGAGAATCATTGGGTATACCAAATTTAACAGAGTTTCGAAAGCTTGCATAATTGGGTTTTTTCATGCATCTTCCAACCCTAAGTCTTCCCTTATATGAATAAAACAATCCTGCTTTGATAGACGCCTGCTATCACATTATATTCCCCCCCCCCCCAGTACAAACCACGCTTCATCTAATATCAAACATCGGGATTCTTTGAAGGTCAAGATTACTGTGGATGCAGACATTCTTTATCATCTCTCCAATGCTGATATTGTCACAATCAGTTAACCTCAAAATGTGGCTTGATATTTTTGCTTCGTCATAAATGGTAGACGTATTTTCACAACTAGGATCTTGATACTTGAAAACATCCTTTATTGTTACGTTCTGTTTTTCACGCGAAGATGGTAATCCAGTTTCTACAAGGTTTAAAAGCCATTTGTTCTTTAAATTGGAGCAAACTTTCGGTGATTTTTTAAAAATTACACAGTTTCTTCACACTGTCTCTTTGACATTATGACACTAATTTTATCTTAAAATATAGCCGAATGTAATAACAGCTTAAAAGACACATTATGTCCCCTATTGACATTTTAATGCACGAGAGGGCACGCCATGATTATGCGGAAAGTCCCCGAGCATAACTACAGAATAGCGTCCAGAGCAAGAAATGAATGGGTAGTTTTCACTAAAGTGGTCCTTTCCTGGGTTTTTGGGAAGTTAGTGAGTAATGGAAATGTACGGAAGTCAAAACAATCGTAATTTGTAAATTAAAATGAGCGGCAACATTTTTCTAATTCAACGCATTTGTTTGTGTTTATATTTAAGGTTATGTTAAAATCTTTAATTCCACTTGACTTTGATCAATACTACACCGTGTGCAAAATTGTAAAACATTATAAAAACCATGTAAATCTCTGGCGTGTTAGTATTGAGAAAATAAAAATATACATTAAATAGTTCCAAAAACATAAAAGAATATAAAATAATTGGTAAGAAAGTGCTTTCTGAAAAATGGCGTTATATCCTTTTAATGTATTTTAGTGTCTTTACTTCATGCAATCTTAAATCGGTAAGTAAGCTACATCAAGAAGTATGGACGATCTATTGTAGTCTTCGATGACTACAGATATGGTCCCTCAACTGAAGACGTTGCACATAGAAGGAGAGGCGACTGACTCCAAGGAAGAAAATTGTTCTTGACAGTGTCAATGGCTCTTTGCGTAAAGAAGGAGGAGGAGTTCCTCAAAGACAAAGAGAACAAGCAGATGTACATTGACATGCTAGAGGAGAGACTGGAGCAGTGTGACAATCAGGTGATGAGTGCAAGTGGTGATGCAGATCTACTGATTGCCGAGACAGCAGCTGAGGCCACGAGTGACACAGACAATGTGCTAGTTGGTGATGACAGAGACTTATGGTCTTGTTATGTTTTTATCACAAAATGTCAGCACAACCCAAGAAAGGTTCACTACTTCCACGGAAATACCCGAACATCGGCATGGTGATAGAAAACCTGGGTGAAAGTGTTTGTGAAGACCTCGATGCTGTTCGGAATAGGAAAACATGTTTTGGATTGACTCTTTTGACGGACAATCACATCTTCTATCAACAAGCTGTGGTGTTAAAAACTCCAATGTTAACTCCAGCTGAAATAGTTGCCGTAAGAGAAAAGGCTCTGGTTTTCTCTACAAAGGCAAATCAACAGATACTCTCGATTCGCTCCGAGTTTCACGATTTCAGGAACATATTGCAACGAACAAAGCTTTTGTTCACCCTAAAGTTCTTCCACCTGCTGCAAAATATCACAGCATCCGTGTCTTCCATCATGTTCAAAAATGGAAAGGACATAAATTGGATCCAATTGAATGGGGCTGGAAAATCACTGATAGTAGAATGACACTAGTTCATTCAAACCTGGACGCTGCAGCCGGGTATTTTTAAGCTTGTGAGGTGCGCTTGCAAAGTGATTTATTCCAACAAGAGCTGTGGTTGTCGCAGTACTTGTTTGGAGGGCACATTCGACCGTAATAAGTGTATGGGGTATATATATGCAAACGGAGATGAGACGGGTGACGATTCTACCCAATAGATGCTGATAACTGATGTTTCTCAGGACTCCGAGGTAGAAACATACGATAATGCCGATTTTTGGCACTCTTTCAACACAATTATTTTTTGCATGAAATAGAAAACATTGCTAGAGACATGTAATGTGTGTTTAAGTGCATTGCTTTGTTGTGTCTTTACTAAACACTGATAGCTGCTCATTTGTGGTAAAAGGCTGTTGGGCTTTGGGGTACATCAATTTGTGCCACAAATAACCACCCTGGCTTTCTGAAAATGCGCTTAAATGAAAGGTAGATACTGAAAATTCCAATTTGGATGATTATAGATTGATAAATGGCAAGGTTATGCTTATTTGTGAGTCGCTTAAAGGGAAGGGTGCCCCATATTACCGTATAAGGAGTCGTCCCAGATGTTTGAAACATTGTTCTACTGTAGGATAGACCATTACAAAATAGGTAAAGATACAATTTATGCTCATTTAGAATATACATTGACAGAGTTATGCCAATGTCTAGATTGCATGAAATTGTCATGAAAAAGACATGGTCAAAATATTCAAAACAATTCCACCCATTTCATTTTACTATAATTTTTTATATTATTCAGTAAATCCTAGACTTTCAGAAACAAACATAATTTCAGTTCTATTGCAATTAGTGGTGGGTCAAATCACGTTTGACTTTTTAAAATTGCATTTCAGAATTTGTCACACACCTTTATGACCATTTTTAGCCACCAGCAATATTCTATCATTGACACTAATATTATGCTCCATACAGGCTTAACCAATTCATGAAGACCTTCATTCCACTTTACCAGAGTGACTTCGATCAGCATCTGAACTAAAGACAAACACACCTATTGATTGGTCGAATATTAATTAGGTGATGATCTAATGCAGACGTTTGTGTACATTTGACCAATAGGCATGATGCGATAGGTGTAGACACTTTTGAGGGCATAACGATATCTAGTTGACGTATTTTGAGATTATCTAGTGCGAGAAATATTATTTGTTGTTTCTTGCAGAAAACGAGTTACCGTTATGTGGCATAGTTCGATGACCATACAGATGATATGCACTTATGATATGATTTCGATTCGGCTAAACAGTGCATAAAATCGACTTAGTCTCCATTAAGCCTTGTTGTATTACAGCTGTTTATGTGCGCATAGTAGGCTAAATAGGCCAAGCCACATCCAATGGTAATGAGGCGAAGTGAAAGATGAAGGATTTGAACCCGAGTGTTAAATATCTGTGGCCAAGCATGCTATCATTTAGGCCAGATAGATGTCCCTGAGTCTCTATTAAATAGAATGGTTTGCTGAAAACCTGGTAGAATGTGTTTTTTACTGAATTAACATACTTGTCGACACCCAATCCTACTTAATTGTCGACACCGAGTCCAACTTACCAGTAAGGGACGGACCTCGATCGTAGGACGCCCTATAAACAAAATGTGCCCTTCGTTTGAAAGGCGCCCGCCCTTAGAACGAAGGTTCATCATGGTTGGTTATATTCATGTGCTTTATATAAAAGAAGGGGCGTTACTGTGTGATGTCATAGAGTCAAAACGAGAGCAATGTCCAGTGAACGAATAAGAACATGGCATTTCCCTGCCACGAACTGTGAGCTCCGTGATGACCGAATGCGTTTGCACTATTGATTTGTGGTCTCCGCGCTGTGGTATATATGATCTCGAGATTCTACACACTGTATATTTAGGGACATTAATAAGTCTTTGGTTAATTTTATTTCCGATATTTTGATCCCATGTAAGCAAAATGAATAGTATATGTTAGAACGAAACCACCCTGTTGGCGGGTCAATAGCACAACAATATGTTGCCACAGTTATCACTTAAGTTTGAAAGGATACATGAACTTCCAAAATAGTGTTCTGTTAATCAATTATACAAAATAAATAATGATCAAGAGTAGTATTAATTTTGTTGTCAAGTTGTCCCGGTTTTGTTGTGGTTCAGGTGACACATTCAGTTGATAAATACAGCGATGGCGATTTGCATTTCTGCCTGCATTTATTAACCTATATTACTCTGGTTTTCAGTCATTATTAGCAAATGTGAAGTAAAATAGGTGGAGGTGGCAATTGTTCAGTGACACAGGTGAGGATAATCTTAATTACCAAACAGACAATCTTAATTAGGGTTAATAACCAAGCGGACAACGAACAATTTATTTCTTAATTATGGTTACACTCACATTTGGGGGAGTTACTTATTGTGGCTTTGGCATCTCGGCTGTTCTAGAGTAGCACATCAAAATACTATTGATGCTAATATTATACAAAACAAATATTATATATATATATATATATATATATATATATATATATATATATATATATACCTCCCATTTGGGGGATATAAAGGAAACACCACACCTGCCATATGTCCGTGATGACATAACAAGGGCATAGTATGGCTTCCAATGTGTCCTCGCAAATCAGAAAAAATTGCAACGATATGGAGTCGATAGCTCTTAGAGATACAAATCTGGAACGATTATCCAAACTCGTCAGCTGAGCCCAGGCATGATAACCCAGCAACATATTTCACGGATATTGACATTGTAGTGATTTATCAAGCCATGTGTCTCACTAACTAAGAGAACTAAGTATTCAAAAGCTGAAAATTATTTAAATCGCCCCTCAAACGAAGAGCACCCTTTGTTTCTAGGGCGCCTTACGATCGAGGTCGGTCCCTTACTGCTTACTTGTGGACACTAAATCCCATTTACTTATCGACATCAAGTCTAACTTACTTATCGACACCAAGTCCAACTTACTTATTGACACCAAGTGTCGAACTTACTCATTGACATCAAGTCCAAGTCGAACTTCCTTTTCGAAACCAAGTCGAACTTACTTATCGACACCAAGTCGAACTTACTTATCGACACCAAGTCCAACTTACTTATCGACACCAAGTGTCGAACTTATTTATTGACACCAAGTCCAACTTACTTGGCAACTCCAAGTCCAATTTGTCAACATTAAGTCCAACTTAACTGCCGACATCAAGGCCAATTTTATTAATATTGTGCAATTTAATGTCATGTTCACATAATCCCACGATCAAACCAGGGCCCGTTTACATACGTTTTTTATGTACGTCAGCTGACAAGTTGATTCGAAATACGAAAATTCCTGTTTCCGGCGTGAGGACTTGTTTAGCTTTGGTACTAGTCGCAACAGAGACTCTGGATTGAGGGGGGGGGGGTCTTCTAGAAAAACACCCCCAACACAATTAACAGTGGGTTTCGAATTTGGACCTCTAGGTTTGCGGTGTAATGCATTTACAACTCTGCTACCCGACCACCCTATCTAATGAGTAAGTGAATACTAACACGTTCATCCACCTGATCTTAGTGTGACGTACAATCAGCAATACCGGATGTCGGACAGCTCTCCGGTAAAACTGCGATTTGCTGGCAATCGGTCACGCAATCATTTAGTCAGTGAGTGATATGATGTGACTATGAGAGGATGAGTCGATACAGAATATATTAGTATTAGCGATGGTGTCATCACGTTATCCGTTTGGATGCTTGTCAATATGTATTATTAGGTCATCTTATATTGATTCGGTCATATAATGGGGGACATTAGTGTGCATGATTGATTGATTGATTGATTGATTGACTGATTGATCGAATCAGTGAGTCAGATGTTTGGTCAATCGATGTTTCATTCAAACGGATTTATTCATAATCCGTGAGTCAATGAGTACATGAAACAGTAACGTTTTCAGTGATTCGTATGCACTCACTCACTCACTCACTCACTCACTCACTCACTCACTCACTCACTCACTCACTCACTCACCACACCACCACTCACTCACTCACTCACTCACTCACTCACTCACCACTCACCACTCACTCACTCACTCACTCACTCACTCACTCACCACTCACTCACTCACTCACTCACTCACTCACTCACTCACTCACTCACTCACTCACTCACTCACTCACTCACTCACTCACTCACTCACTCACTCACTCACTCACTCACTCACTCACTCACTCACTCACTCACTCACTCACTTTTTGGGATTGTCAGTCTTCATAGTTCACCAGCAGCAGCTGTAAAAGTTCCAATGTTATTTGACGATGATACACGGTGCATATAGTCAATAAATAAATAAATAAATAAATGATTAATTCATTCATATATTTACTAAATTATCGAGATATCGAGTTAGCGAGTCAACCATTGAGTCATTGAGCAAGCCATACCGTCAATGATAGACTCAAATATAGGAACAAACGACAAGAGCAGATCACAAAAGAAAATTAATAATACGTGACATTTATATAGCGCCCTATTCAGCAAGATAGCTGCTTTAAGGCACTTTATAGTTTATTATCCTTGACTCAGACCTGTTCCAATCCAGTGCACATCAGGTTCTCATTTTTATGAATGAGTGAACCACTCGCCACATGACTGCATTGTAGCTCCAGAGCCTCGAACCCGCGAGCCGTCGGCTACAAGTCCTACCGTCTAACTAATTGCACCATCACGGCTCAACCCCCCGTTGTAAACTAATACACCTGTAATATACGGACAGTGATATATATATATATATATATATATATATATATATATATATATACACACACACACACACTGACCAGTCCTGTCTTTGTGAATCGTGGCCGTCATAATGCACTGAGGGTTAGGAGACATAACCTCAACGACAATGATAAAGGTGTCTCCGCTCAATCAATCACACCTGAATCGTTTCTGGCGCATCATCGGGAGTGATTATTTTATACCGACAATTGGACACTTTAGCGGCGACACGTGTTTTTGGAATGTCACTAATCATCCGTCACGTCATCGATCATAACCAGGAAGCTTTATGACAATTAAATGGCGTTTACGTAATAGGTCTTGAATGGCGGGACGATCTACAATTGATTTACATCTTTCGAGCACGGCTTCTAATCAAGAGGAGAGGTCATCTGGCGGGGAAGGGCCGCGGGAGATTGGTTGTACCACTCAGGTGTTGCGATTTGAATCACGCTGGACTGAGTGATTCTACTTCATGGATCGATACTCAGTGTTACCTTTATCTAGAGAATGTTTCATCCATCACCAAAAGGCTTCGGCATGATCAGTTCATTTTCCTGGGCAGTAACTCGTCGGAGAAATATTTCTAAATGAGGTCAGCACTGCTGATATGGCTAAACTCCCTCCCTCACTAACTCATTCATTCAACCAAAACTCACTCACTGACTCACTCACTCACTCTCAACTCACTCACTGACTCACTACGACTCACTCACTCACTCACTCACTCACTCACTCACTCACTCACTCACTCACTCAATCAATCACTCAATCACTCAATCACTCAACCAATCACTCAATCACTCAATCAATCAATCAATCAATCAAACAAACAATCAATCAATCAATCAACCAATCACTAGTTCACTCCTGTATAATGCTAAGATTATGGATTAATTGGAATAACACTGGCATTACCTTTATTATTATTATTATTATTATTATTATTATTGTTATTGTTATTAGTAGTAGTAGTAAGTAGTAGTTATTAATATCGCAGTTCAAATCCTGATCTAGGTATGTCTGAATGGTGCTTTTGGAAATCCCATACAAACGTGTAATCTAAATGTTTAGTGAGATATTCCCGGATTCATTTTCATTGCATTAAACAATCTTATATTCTAGTTAACATTCGATAGGATATTGTATTTTACATACGTATTACATAGATGGCATAAGCATTATTTTGGTACTAAAAAGAAAGCTCAAAGCAACTCTATAACGGAGGAAAATGATTGTATACATTAGAAACGCTTACTTGAGTGTCATAACATAATAGCGGAAGGGAGGGGGGGGGGGGGAAACGACATATATTCTTCATAACGATGCAACACAGGTGACTTCTGTGGTCGGTCCAGAAATGTCATCAGGAGCTGAGGTGTACATGGATATTGGGTACAATATGTATACAACAAGGTAGAAACGTCATTCCCGTCGTGGCTATGGCTGAGGGGAAACGCCTTCATTGGTGGATGAAACATCCGACTTACACAACACTCGTGGCTTTATATTTCAGTATGATACCGCGTAACGATCGCAGAATCACCCTGAACTTGACCCATTGAAAATTTATCCAATTATCCGAAAATGAAACACAAAATGGGAAAGAAGAAAGCTCTTGTGGTAATTACGTTTTGCGTTTTATAACTTACAACTAATTGTCGGATGAAATCGATGCTATGAGTTTCCAACGTAAACTAGTGAATAACGTAACTAGGTTATGGAACACTTCTGACATCAGCCGAAACGAACGTCTCGTCCTGCTCAAATCCGTGCCACTCGAATATATGGAAATACCATAGAACAATTGAAGATTAGCAACAAATACATTTATTTATTTTTCATTAACTACCCGGATCAGGGATGGACAAGGATTGGACACATACTTAGGCTTATTACATTGACGATTTTAAAATTTCCAATTTTATTTCATAAGCCGTTTATTATTGCTTGTTAAAAGTGTCTAGATTAATAACACTGACTTCCGATATTCGTCTTCTTTAAAAGTAATATTTGTAAAACCTAAAGAACGTGATACATTTAGTCCAGTTTGATCGTTCAATGATCTGAGCAATCCAGAGGTCTACCATCTGGGCTTTGCTGGTTGATGCTGCTCTGATAGGCTAGGCTTTAAACACAGATGAGTTCAACTCTACTTCTCCCATGACCACTTTTAGCCATCTAGCTATCGAAGATGTAGCCACTGGTTTGAAAGGTGCCTTATAACGCAAGAATAATCATTTATTCTGCTTCTTGATTGCCCTATAATTTTTGTTTTTTACTGCTATGTAAGTTCCCAAGCACACAGGTGAGGCTCATCTACATGTCATTCTTTGCCAATCCTTTTATGTACACGAGGGCAGTTTCCTCGTACCATGTATCAGGATACCTGGGCTTTGGTGGATTCCCATTGTATGCCCCCACCCCATGCATTATCTGTTTGATAATAGGGTGTTGGCCAATCTTGTAGCTTTCAATTTCTGGGAGGTAAGTTGAAACACCTGAGCGATAACAATTCACTGTTGAGTATTCCAACTGTCTTTGCAGCTGTTCTGTTAGAAAGTTAGCTACACCAGCTAACCGATCTGTTTTCAGGGGCCTTTATAAGCTGATTGTGTCCCCATTCTTCATGTCCATGAAAAGGGTAGAATGATTCCCCGAAAGGACACTTGTAAAGAGCGTAACCGTAATACCTTCCATGCCCCCAACATCAACTATTTGGTCACTCATTATGAGTTTATCAACATATCCGGATATGGAGACAGAAAAAGTGGAGCTTCCACTGACACATCCAACACATTGTTTGCATCTGCCTTGCTGGTATTTTCAATATCACTGTCTTTTCGTTCTTCGCAATTGTGAAGGATAGGCTGAATGCATCTGCTGTCATTGCATGTAGATCTGGTTTCCATCTCACATATTTCTGATTATGTGCATTGAGTCGATCTGCAAAAATCCACCGAAAATATTCCCAACATGTTATCGATCTGAATTAACACTTGGTGTTTCAGCTGCTAATTGTCGCCATCCATGAATACTCTGGATTGGTAGTCTGCTTCGGTGTTCTGCACACCCAGCAAGTACTCAGGTGTAATTATGATCTTCCGGGATATATAATAGTATCATATCTCCTTTGAAATTATCAGCCAGCAACTCCATTACATTGATACGTTTCTGTCTTTGTCTATGGAGTTCCCATTATCCAAAGTTTTAGGCAAAGGATCCACCACATTAGCTTGTCCCGACATGCCCTGGTCAACTTTATTTTCGTACCATTATTTTGCCTACCTTGTAATAGTGCTTTTGTCCTCAACGTTGGTAGTTATCACCTGCAGCGGTGATGGTAACATTGGCAACAGCGCTGTGGCCGTCAATTTCTCTATCAGCATCGAGAAGCATCGAGCTGACACGTTTTACTCATCCAGTAGCTGTTAACATTTGCATCGAACATTGTGAACTTTATCGTCTTGCAAAGCTAGAATTAATGCCACCGAGTTTGTCATTTAGCCCAGATATTCCAGTTGTTGTTGCGGCGCTGGTACCGATTTTATTTCGAGTTTATTAAAAAACCTAGTTACTGTAAGACAAATGATGGAATTGAGGTTTACAATCATATTCTGATTGAGAATAATCAGGTTGTCCAGATACATCAGGAAGCGAATGACTAGTCTTCAACAAAATCCATTTGGTGGTTTCAAAATGTTTGTGAAATGTTTTGGTGCCGACGCTAACCCGAAAGGTCACACCCGGAATTTGAACAGCGTATGGTTCAACCTGAATCTGAGCTGGCATGTGTTCGTTGGCTATATGAATGCAAAAATATGCATCTTTTTGATCGAGTTTTACCACCCGTTAATTTATCTCGAATAATGTGGATTGGCAATAATCTAGCATGCCTTCCATCTTGAATTTCTCGTACTGAACAAACTGGTTCAGCGCCTTTGTGTTGAGAATTGGTGGCTAAAAGCTGTCTTTTTTGGGTCTCGGCAATAACTGGCCTGGCACTGTATTGTAACAGTCCTCTCTACCGCAACCTTGTTTAAAAGTTCCTCCACTTCGTGGGATAGTAGGCTGGTTTCCATTTCTGAGACATTTTGACAAAATGGCTCCCAAGTCTGTTGAGGTGGGCTGGTCAAATCTACCTTCATTTCTTTGATTATGTCTAAGATCCAACGATCATGCGTTATAAAACTTTTTTTTGAAGAACATTAACCGGTCCCGCTCTGGGTAAAATTTTACATAATTATCTTTAACTGACCCCATTCGGGATGAATTTTTCTCCTGTGTCTGGGATGTGTTTATACTAGGTTCGATAACAAAAGAGGTAAACAAACCCGGACTTGGGATTGTTGGATCCTCTGGATTTTTGGCAGCGTCCTCTGGTCTGGTCGTTCCATTGAAAAGCTCCAAACTGGGCTCGAAATTGCTGTATGTGCGCAAAGTTCCCCGGGAAGAGTTTTCGACATAACCTTGGTTACCACGATTATTACTTCGTTATTATAACTGGACCGTTAGTTCGCCCGCGTTGTATTTCCCCACTGTATCTGATACCTTTGCAGGACAACTCGGAACGGCCATCTGGTCTCTCTAGCACTGCCTCACTGCGTTTTAGCGCACCTGTTTTTTAGAATTACCGAAAAAACGAGCCATTAAATTCAAACGCCCATTGCTTTCCAGTGCCTCCTGAGGATGATGATGATGTTGATTGGTGTTTTACGGCCACTTTTGTGCACATGTTAGGCTAGTTCCAACCACGAGTATTTCCTTCAGCGTACGTTATTATTCAGGTGTTCTATAAACATTCTGACATTATCGCCCATGTTTTCATGTTTAGACTTGGCCTACTATGTCTACCTGTCTGTCGTAAGATGCCACAAAGAAGTGTGGACGACACCAAATGACCTTTTTGTGTCTATATGTCGCCAAGCCGTACTCAGTCATTCAGTCTAACATTGGTTAACGCTCCCCCCTCTCATAGATGACAACATTATTGCACTCACTGAACTCCCGGAGGAGACGCAACACGCAGGTTCTCCCGTGAAAAATGTTTTACCCACATCTGCCTCTGCCAGACGCAGCCTATCAGATGTGGTATAGCAGATGCAATTTGTCAGGTGTGGTGTATGAGATGTGGCGTACCAGATGTATGGTGTCCAACGTAGTATGCCAGATGTACTCTGCAAGATTTAGTCATAGTCACTGGCAGGGGATATTCTTACCGATAATAGACAAACCCTTCCGACTGAAAGAGTACATTTAAATGTTGCTGTTTTACGGCCACGTTTGTGCATAAGATAGGCTAAATGGGCCGAGCGACCTCAAAAGGAAATGAGGCGAAGTGAAAGACAAAACACCCGTTTGACATAGCCCGGAACTTACCGGAATAAAAAGCTTGAATTGTATGTAAACGGGTGAGATAAATGACCTGTACATCCAAGAGCAAGGCGGAGATTCTAATTGTGGAACTGTGGATAAATGTTGGCCAACATTCGCAGCTGAGCCACGTTCGTCACGCGGAATTATGACAAACGTATAGTTACTTTTCCTTGTAATTAGATAAGATAACGGAGACAAGACATGTGCGTAGTTGATGTTTATGGCTGTAATAATGACGGTTACCGTGTCGGTGATTAGATGAGACAGGAAGTTGTATTAGGAAGGTGTATGGTGGGTCATATTGACACGACCAGCATTGTGTTTAAGACAGAAAGACAGACAGGCATGCATACAAATAGACATACATACATACAGACAGATAGATAGGCAGGCAGAAAAAGGCACGCACAAAGTGAGACATTTCAGATTGCACATGTATGGTTTTCTCTTCTCTCTCTCTCTCTCTCTCTCTCTCTCTCTCTCTCTCTCTTTCTAGTCACTTTTCATGAAATGTAGAATAGACATAGTGGGTCAATTGCAATTAAACATACATGGTATGTTTATGTTTCTCTCTCCGTATGTGTGTGTGTGTTTGTGTGTGTGTGTGTTTTGTGTGTGTGTATGTTTGTGTGTGTATGTTTGTGTGTGTGATTTACTTAATCAATTTCGTATATTCAAAAATATTCAAATATATTATATTATGCACTGGTGCTCGGGAAAAACACAAACCTCTCGTCTAAATATAGTATCGTAGCTTCTATGCCAGTGATAAATGGTTATCTCTATCCTTCATTATCGCTCACATATTCTGGAACATGACATTTCTTTGGCGAGAGAACGTGATGATGGAACTCCAGTTCAGCGAAATTAAGTATGAAAAAAATACGAACTTTTCACCGAAACTACCCGTACTAATTAAATAAATATTTTTTTATAAATCCATAATTTGTATTCGGTTGTCGCAGAAGAGATTCCGTATACAGCAACGCTGGTTTTAATACCAAATAGAACATGTAAATAGTAATTAGCGAATTTGTTTTTTAAGCGCCAGTTATTCCTTACTGGGACAAGGTTTGTTGAGGTGTCGTGCCGAAGCCAGTTACCTGCGTCACATTATTATTGTTAAGGTAATGCTTTAATTAGGTGAGACCCGCGGTAGCTATTTGATCTGTTAACGTGATAAAATCAAGTACGCCCGGCCTGCCGGGATTACGAATGGAAGGTCACCGTCAGAGGGCGCTGTAACAACGGCTATATGGCGACAGGAGCTTTTGTGGGTCATCCAGTGACTTTGAACATAATGATGATGATGTTGATGATGATGGTGGTGGTCGTAGTTATGGAGTATATCGGTTATGATATTATATTTATAACACTATTTATTTTTTTCCCGAAATGTATTATGTCATTACATGTTCGTGCAAGTGCATGATACCATAAATGCGCAGATTTATGGTGGTGTTGAAGCGCATGCGCATTCGCACGCAAATAACCTAAAATGGCGAATTGTATGCACGCCGACTCATTGCTTACGCAACAAGGAGAACGTGATCTCGTAGGTTCGCGAAAACGGACGACAGAGGCACCCCCTGGCTAGAGGCCGCTGCGTATAAACAGCGTGGCGACGGTGGCCAAGCGACCTAGAGACAGTGGCTCCACCGCGTCGCTCCCTTATAAAGAGGGAACCCGACTCCCCGATGGCTATCAGTGTAAAAAATGCCCGCAGACGGCGAGGATGTTGTAAGATGTTTCCCTCGAAGCGCCACAACAGTAGCAGCAGCGACAGCCACCATTCGGCCTCCGCCGCTTCGACACCAAACGGCAGAGCGAACACGGGAGCCAAGTACGAAATGTCCCCTTTTATCGCCAGGTCCGACTCGGACTTGGGCTTCGATAATGAATCTCTGGAGACGGGAGACACCGACCAGACCACGACGTCGGCGACGACGTCAGACGTACACGAATCGCACGTCGCTAAAACGTTCATCGAGATCAATGGAGACTTCTGCTACATGCATCAGAATCCTAACAAGGCCCTCAAGGTAAAAATTGTTGTTGTTGTTGTTGTTATTATTATTATTATTATTACTATTATTAATGTTGTTTTGAAGTTTTATTATTGTTGCTGTTTTCGAATATTTTTGTTATTGTTTTCCCTTCTGTTGTTGTATGTTGGTTATTGATTTGTTCTGTTGCGTAGTATAATTCTATTCCATAATAATTTCTCCAACGTTTTGAACATTCCTCAATTACGATTATAGTAAAACAAATACAATACTCTCTTACGCGGGCGCGCACACACACACACACACACACACACACACACACACACACACACACACACACACACACACATAATACATACATACATACATACAATGCATACATACATACATTCAGAGCAAACTAGTTGACAGAATTCTGTAAATACTGACAGCCATATACTTAATAAAGTTCCTTCTATAAACTAGACACTGGTCTATTCTGGATACTGACCGTCTATCCGCGTCCTATACTTCCTACAGACGTTTTCTTATTGGACTCAAGGCACTATCAGACCATGTTTATCAATAGACAGAGCACTATAATTATACATAATTGCACATAATTATTTATTACAAACCACACCACAGACGCACATTTTACGCGCTGCACAAACCTTTAATCTCACAATGTGGCTTTAACACAACCGTGGAACATTAGGTAACACGCTGGATTGCAAATCGAATCGAATACATCATCTCCAACGCTAACATATTTCGGATGAAAGTGGAATCGGCGTAATTGATCCTTGTTACACTAAATACGTGCATTAGGGTTTTGTTTGTATGGCATTTATCCCGCACTGGAGTATCATATTTAATATTTTGACAAAATCATAACAGGAATTGAACAGATTTCTCTGTGTATCTTTTTTTTGCCATTAACTTTTTATATGACGTAATCATCATAACTCGCAATCGATACCCATCTAGACAATTTAGCACGATGTGATCCGGAAATAGATCCGGAATTATGTAACAGAATGTTCTGCTTCTGCATGTAAAACGGACTTGATTTCTTTTTACTTTGGCACGGCATGGGCATATACGTAGGGTGTTTCATCTTTGACTTCGCTTCATTACCTTTGGAAGTTGCTCGGCCCATTTCGCCTACCATGTCCACAAAAGTGGTCGCAAACCATCAATGGTCATCACATATATATCGGTTAAGTTTGTGTAAATGTATTTTCTTGCCTACTGAATACGTTGGCCGTAAAAATGGCGTCCGCTTATTTCCTGAACAGGGAGTTAAGGACGCAAAAGGCACGTGCGTAATAAGCAGAATGAAACAAATGTAAACAAACTTGTTATCCACATCTCTGGGATGTTTGATGCGATCGTCTTATTTCTCCGGTGAATCCTAACTTCTACCACATACCACGGGCGCCACCGTGGTCCAATTGGTAGCGCGTTGGGCCACAGATTACTACCGCCGGAGTTCGAATCTCGGCGTGCACATATCTGAAGGCTGTTTCATCTTTGACTTCGCCTCATTAACTTTAGTTGTCGCTCTGTCCATTTAGCCTACCATGTCCAAAAAGTAAAACATCAATCATCATCATCGGCCATAAACCACAGATATCACAATCGCCGAGTTTAAGCAAAACTTTCACCGACGTTGTTCCCTAAAGGTGTGGCTGTAAATACGTAGGTTTTCACTCATATGGGCGATCGGCACATATTATTGACTGAAACATTTGCTGCTTCCAGAAATTCCATGGTTTCAATTTGGGTACCCCGTAACTCGCTTACCATAAAGTTATAGTTCAGTTTGTCTGCATCATGTATTTACGCGCGTGTGTGACTCCGATGTGACATCCGGCCTCCGATGTGACATCCGGCTAAATAAGGCTAATCTTCGGACTTGCCTGAAACAGTGATGTTTTAATAGCCACCTTTAAACTGTTCTAGTCACCCTGAGAATCCAAGTACCATATTTGACAGGGTTTTTTATCCTTCCATTCATCCATTCATCCATTCCCCCATACACACACACACACACACACACACACACACACACACACACACACACACACACACACACACACACACACACACACACACACATATATATATATATATATATACAGTATATATATATATATATATATTCTGTAACGCAATTAACAGATCTCTAGCATATCGGTTCAAAACCTAACTGGACTATGTTAGAAGGATATTTTATCTTTCCATTCGCCCCATTTATCTTACCTTGAAAGAAGAAGCATTTGTATACGTTTTGAACCCTAGTCATAGAGATTTATTGCCAAACTTACTGTAGGTAATACTATTTGTAGATGAGAATATCTGTAGAGAAGACTATCTATAGATAGAGCAATCTGTAGGTAGGACTAGCTGCAGACTAGGGAGTGAGTGAGTGAGTAAGTGAGTGAATTATTCATTCGGCCTGATAACATCTCGTTACAATTGATCTCTCGAATCGCAAACCACTACAAAAGATGAGAAAATGAAATTATAACATGTATTCGTATAAAAACAATTTTAGTGTTCTTGTTGTTGTATGGTCACCTTTCTGGAAATAGTAAACTAAACGGGTGAATCAATCAGTGAAAGTTATGCTATGAAATGAAAGAAGAAGCCTTTTTTATACGTCTTGAACCCTAGTCATAGAGATTTATTGCCAAATTTACTGTAGGTAAGACTATTTGTAGATGAGAATATCTGTAGAGAAGACTATCTATAGATAGAGCAATCTGTAGGTAGGACTAGCTGCAGACTAGGGAGTGAGTGAGTGAGTAAGTGAGTGAATTATTCTTTCGGCCTGATAACATCTCGTTACATTTACTGATACGGTTGCGTTTGGACACCTAAAAATGCCTCACCCATGCACACGTTTCATTTATGAACTTGGTTTGAACTGAATTTATTTTGACTAGGAATTTCACAAATAAAATAAGATACCCTTAACAAAACTGTAATAAATACCATAAAAGGTGAATAATTGGAATATAATCAACTTATTAATCTTTAAAATGATCCTGGTATTGGCAGTATTGAACTATGATGTAAAACATGAATGGTTGTCACATTTATTAAAATATCATATTTTCAGCTTACAATCAACAATACGATTTCAGGTTCACCTATAGGAACAACACTATTTTATATGTCACGAAGTTCGTTGTAAAGTTGTACTCATTAGGAGGCCACAGTAACAAAATCGTTCAGTGTACACTGTTGTATTCCTCTGTATACGTGTTTTACTTTAGTCATCACCAAAATACACACACACATATACATATAATGATGATAAAAATTATTACGGGATACTACATTCATATCAATAAACCAAAAAACAGAGTCTAGTGTTGAATCTAAGCTGATAATAATCGGATAATTGGTCGTTACATTAAAGACCACGAAAAACTAACGTATGTTCAACAAATAAATAAACCAAAAAAACAAACAAAATAAAATTTAAAAACCCAACATCCCTTCAAGATAATAAAGAAGTAATTTTTCATCATTCAGCAATATAAAGGTGCAAGTTTGTATTTTACTCTCCCTTCAATTACCACATTTTAGAAATCCAAATATATCACTTTATCAGAAATATTTGTTCATTAGAGTCACTAGTCGGTGTAGAAAATTAGAAGATTTTCAGTAATATTGTTGAGACAGATCTCCCCCCCAACATGTATACACGCACATGTATACAGTTATAGATATCATAATGTAGTCATCTCCCATAGTTGCTGCATAGGTACGACCCAATGTAGGGTACAACCTCTACAATCCACTACAGGTATGATCAGACCCCCACACACTTTTCATGCTTGTTCCATGTTAATGAACGCCCGACTTATTTCAAACTTCCTTAATTCTTCTCCACCCGCCCGATTTGAGATGACAAATCGACCTCATCGATTGATCTGATCAGGTCTTATTTCAATGTTCTATTGCAGAACAATATATTTGATACTCTTCTATCTCTCAATATACCACTCATAAATTATAGTTGATGTATCAAATGATATTAAGTTACGACTGTAGTGATTGTTTTCATAAAGACAATAGCACACCTAAGTTAAACATACCTTTATTGAGTGTTCAAATTGTTCCTTATGTAATAGAAGTGTGTAATAGAAGATAGAAATGGCACAGTTGTTAGGGTGTTCACATGAGAGAGTTTGTTTACTGTACAACGAGACTAAGGGATGTACATAGCGAGCCAAGGATTCACTTGGTTCATTGTGGATGGAACGTCTCACAAACGTGGCTGATACTTTGGTTAGATCCCACGACATCGGAGGTTTGCGGCGTAGTGCATTGCCAACTATGTCACCAAAGTGTCCAATGTCTCACATGACCTACACTGACTTCACTGGATTTAACTATTAAAAAGATCTTTATCATAAATTATTACGATTAGAATAATTTAAATGTAATCATAAGAGTCATAATAAATATAATTTAGATTGTGCCGTGAGTGAGTGAGTGAGTGAGTGAGTGAGTCATTCAGTCAGTCAATCAGTCAGTCAGTCAGTCAGTCAGACACTGGTGCAAGTAGGAAGGAAAGAAACGAATAATTGTGTTTGAGGATCAATGAGTTAGTGACAACTTATACACATGAGCGTACATCCGGTATCCGGATTTATAGAGGTAGTAAAAGGAAATTCCAGGTTCAGGTTCTGGACGGATTTATCATTTTGCAAGTTCCAATTGCCGGAAGATTCACCAGAATATATATATATATATATATATATATATATATATATAGTGGTTTTGTGTGTGTGTGTGTGTGTGTGTGTGTGTGTGTGTGTGTGTGTGTTTAATAGTTATATTATGGGAAATAAAGGATAATTACAGATGGTCAATAACTGTAACAGGTGATAGAATTAGTATAACAGATAACATAATATATTATATTTTGTGAAGCTTAGTGAATGAACTATTGCCATGAATGTGATCACTATATCAGTTTATTAGACTCTACGTTGCGGGTTTAATTCCGCAGTTGCGCCTCGGCTATCAAATATACAATACGTTGTAAAACTGTATTCTCTCTCCCTTTTTCTTTCTCTCATTCATCTCTCTCTCTCTCTCTCTCTCTCTCTCTCTCTCTCTATATATATATATATATATATATATATATATATATATATATATAAACCTAAATATACATGCATTTAAATACACATCAAAATAAAAGGCATCAATTTAAACATACATTCCCATACATTTATACATAGATAGGCTTGTGTATAACTGAACTATAAATATTGATAATAACCATGGGCCACTCATCAGCCAATGTGACTCAAACAATCCGATTTTCATACGTGATAAATGTGTGCTAGCATCGAGGAAGTAGAATCAGGTGTCGTGAATAGAATTTTCGTGCGGATCACCAGGAGCAATTGAATCCTGAATAGTGACTTTTCATTCTGAGACATATATAATGTTACAAGACACTCTGGAAATATAATATGTTTGTGTGTGTGTGTGTGTGTGTGTGTGTGTGTGTGTGTAAGAGAGAGAGAGCGAATGAGAGAGGGAATGATTGTGTCTATGTGCGTGTGTGCGACGCGTGTGTGTGCGTGTCTGTATGATAACGGCTACTAAAACTCTAGAGAACGTTCTTAGAAATAACAACGGCAAGCGCCCCCCGGGAGTAAATATCGAAATATTGAGCGTAGTGATTAATTCAGTTAATGGATAAATTCGAATTCCTGAAATACGAGGTTCCGATCCAACAACAGGCTGTTTCGCCTTCACGTTGATGAGTACCCGGCTCGATCAGATGGAATATGGTGCAGCAAGTGCCTAAACAAATACACAATTAGAGGAGTTTTGTTGCCAGCGGCTCGAACACGGTCCGGTCGGATTGTACTGATTCGTATGACCTCAGAAACATTATCGCAAAATACGACGTCTATGGCTTCGTTAACGAACAGCCATACTGCTATGGTGGCGCCACTGGTGGTCTGCACTAAAGGCTACATAGATGAACCAGCCTCGAAATATTGGTGGATAGCAATCACGGATTTATAGTTGCCGAGACACATATGTGGGGGCTGGGTGGCAGTAACACTTGGTGGTAAGCGAAACACTGTGACCAAGAATGATACAAATAAGTATTAATAATGCTATACAAATTAGCAACTCCATTGTTTATGAAAACCCTATAAAAACAAGGTAGCTTTTATTTGTAAATAATATTAAACCGGTTTTTGCGATAATATACATCATCCTATTATATTGACACCATGGGCTACTATACGAAGGCAGATGCGCTGACGTATTAACATCCGCTGTGATAGAAACAAACAGGTATACATGTCGAAGCTAACCACAACATAATGACATATGACAACTGACATCGGTAAATGGCCCACCTTTAGAGTACAGTATACAGTTTTTATGTGTCATTCACGTAGTATACGCACACCCACACGTATGACATACACATACCTGTACGAGCACACATCATGGCTTCCTCTCTTAAAGCCTTTCTCGTGCATTCTCTGACGACGTCAATATCTTTTACCTGTAATTAAGCAAGTTTTTATTGCTTTGTGCAGACAGGTGGACAGACATACAGACGGACAGCCAGATAGATAGCCAGTCAGACAAACAGTCAGACAAACGTACAGATAGATGGACAGACAAACGAGAGAAAGAAAGAATAATAGAAAGACAGAGAAACAAACGGTCAAATACCTTCACTTCCGTCACTTAGCTGATTGACTGACTGACTCACTGACTGACTGAGTCACTGAATCATTCACTCACTCAAAATGGAGAGGGAGAAATAGAACAGTACAGAAACGTACAGATTATACATTATACATAGTAGAGGAGACATACGCACGATATATATATATATATATATATATATATATATATATATATCATTATATGCCCATAGCATTACTCAGATTACGTAGCCATCACGTCCTGTCAAGTTCTCATTTCTGGTCGAGTGAACCAGTCGCCACATGACACAATAATGCAGTTCCGAAGCCTCGAACCCGCAACCCTTCGATTGTGAGGCGACGAGTGTAACCAGCTAAACTGTGGAAGTATCCTGTTGGTGAATTAGCTTTTAACAGGCAAAGGTCAAAGATCGATGACGCTAATCTTTAGATTATTTACGGATGCTACAAAACAATCGGTTCTGAGACTGTCTGCAACCGGAAGCTTTTATAAAACTACAATACAAGCCAAGATGATCTCAACAAGGTACCAAAGGCGCCACTTAATTGGTCATTACTGTAAATGCCCAGATCCAATCAGATGGCTTATTCCTAAAAGACATAAATCCAAACCGGAAGTGGCATTATCGTCTGATTCGATGCCGGTTTTTATAAGCGAACAGATCCCATCACGCGATTACGCGTACGCACATACTGAAACCGGTATGCCCATTCTAGTATGCACGAATAGAAAGATGCGGCCATGCATCGCTACTTGCGCATGCGTGCACCGCCGTACATAGAGGTGCAGGTTAATCGAAACCATCACTATCAATAGCATCACCATTGCTACTATCACAAGTAGAAGGCGACAGCGCAACAATAACAACAAAAATCAACAAAAAAATAAATCAATGTTCATCAATATGGCACCAATATCATCGAACAAATCGTACCATTATTTGAGGTCTGTTTGAAAAGATAATAATTTCAGGATAACTAATTAATTTTTCTCTATTACTGTGATGAGGACCTTCTGGATACATCGAAGACGAGACTCAGATCCGATGTTTTCCTTTCGCCGTAATGTTCTAGTATTCTAACCGCAATTTGGTCTCCTTCTGCAGCAGACTTCTTTTGTTGCATTGCGAACTCCTGCAGATTGTGCTGATGCGGATCAGGCAGTGCCAACGTGGAGGTAGCATTGGTATTTACCATCCACGACCTGGAAGTCTACAGTTCAGTGTATTTACTGATTGTGTCAACTTTGCTTCATTCGATGGCGTATCACGACTTCTCCATACGGCGCCCATCCGGAGATGGCGATTATCTGGGCTCAATATTTTGGCGTCCGAAACTAATGTCAGTGTCCTTCCATGGAATAACTGGTAGCGCAACTGGCAATAAACATCTACCACCCGAGTTCAAATTCCGGCGTTGCTAAGTCTATCGTATGGCTCTAAGTAGCCGTAAAACGAGAATATTTCGCATTTTTTAAACTAATGTACTATGAATCATTGAAACCATTTACGGCGCCGTGATATCATGTTTTTGGCGCGAGACTTTGTTCTTGTTTCTTGCTCAACATCGCCAGACGTAGTGAGCCTTATAGGAAAATCTTCTCGTTTGGTTCCGTCAGGTATATTGTGAGTGGCTGAATGGACCCGATGTTAGACTGATATATGCTGGCAAAACCTCCGATGCTAGGATTCCTTCATTGGTTTAAGGATATAGTGCAGTGGTTAGAGTATTGCGCTACAAACCTCCGGGCTAGGTTCGAATCCAACTCATATTCTGATAACATAGCGGTTGGGGCACTGCGCTGCAAACCTCTGGGTCAGGATTTGTAGCCAACCCATAACTGGGTTTCTGGGATGTTTCTTTAGATAGCTGTCCCTTTGTAGTACATCCAGCTGTGATCAGCTTCGAGAATAAACCGTAAACTCGCTAATGCACTCATTACTTATAAAAAGTATTCTGATGCTAGTGGTTGATTTATACAGCATTTATTTATACGGCTTTTCCAATATATAGTTTTTTTTCATAATCACATATATTTTAAATAAACTAATTTAAACAGGTAAAGTTTAAGTGAGCGGGTAGGCGGATTTGTCACATATGCCACTTATGGCCCAGACGTGGCTTCCTGTAGAAAGGTCATAAATGATATACTATACTCCTCACTTATCGCATGTAAAATTCGTCACAGAGGACCAACAGCTTTACTCTTGGCCATCATGGAGCCACCTAATGCATTCGAGTTAGTTGACCATAACGTGTCGTTCTCGCGATCGCATAATGCGTTTGGTTTGCCTTTAAAACAGACTTGGACAAGTTTTAATCTTCTAGTTTCGGTACTGTACGAGAGTATACATGTATGTTTTTGGGGTCTTTATGCGATATCTTTGCGGTTACTATTTGTCGGTTTCACAATTTTCATTTACTGGTCCTTTTGCGGTCACAAGGGTGGACGATGATTGATGCTTTAAGGCCACCGTTGTGCACATGGCAGGCTAAATGGGATGAGCGACCTCCAACGGTAATGAAGCGAAGTCAAAGATGAAACAACCTTCAGATATGCCTACGCATACCATCGAACTCAGATGGTAGTGCTCTTTGATCCAATACGCTACCAGCTAGACCATGTTTTCCTTTCAAAGTCATAGACCTCTAGGGATATCACCGGATGATGATTATGGATACAAACATTTCATCTTCTTTGATGCTACTTAAAATCTTTTGATTAAGGATGATTAAAATTCTGCTAAAATTGAAATATATTAAACTGGATATTATTTAGTTTCGGCATCATCCCATTATACAACATCCCTAAGAACGCTAATGTTGTAAATCTGTGAATGTCACCTTCAGCGAGTCCTGGATTCAGGACAAAGTCATATCTGAGAACCTCATTAAGATGAAGGATATCAGGTCAGATCGCTCCGTAGGCCAGTCAACATGCTAAGAACATCCTCAGAATAAGACTAATCTTGACACATGAGGCGTCTTCCTGTTATATATCATATGCATAACATAGATCGGCTTCTGCGAATTCAAAGATCCACAGTTCGTAAAGTACGAAATAGTCAAAATTAAGAACGTATTGCGCAAATGTTTAAAAATTATACTAACAACTATACAGACCATTCGCTGATGGGATAGCTAAATATGTGGGCCGTCTCCTGTCAATCTGAAAGTCATCGTGAATTTTCCGGTGAACCAGTCAGATGCTAAAATACGCACCTTTATATCTACCGAAGTCAAATCATAATTGGCTAACTAATGTAAACATCCATACCTTGTTGGGCTGGTTAACAACGGTGATTACAAGTGCATCACAACTAGAAATTTTTATTTATGTATGTACACTCCATCTGTATGGTTGTTTGTTCGAGTCAATAATATAATCATATTAAGGATTTGCTGTACAATCAATTTTAATATTCCTGATACTTAGAGCTAATGAATCTAGATTATTATTATTATTATTATTATTATTATCATAGGCATGATCATTATGTCCTTGACGTTTCTAGTTGACGACTGCCAAAACTTGTTTACAAACAGTGTTCGCACTGGCCGTCATATCGGATTAACCGACTCACCAGCTGATCAACCAATTGACAATCAGTCTGACAGACATGGAAATATATATGTCTTTAATATGTATTATCTTCACCGATTAAAATTAGCAAGGAAACTAGCAACAACAACAAGAAAAGCGAAAGTTCTAGAATTTCGTATCAGGAAGGTTGAAATGTAATATAGCTATCAGTAATGGTGCACTTCATGATCAACGACTTTTAATGTGTTGTTGTTGTTGTTGTTAATGTTGTCGTTGTCAAATAGATTCCAACAAAATACGTTTTAGAAATAACACTCGGCGATTGGCCCAGTAGTTAGTGTGCTCGCCTTGGCGAGATTAGCCGAGCAAGAGGCTTAGTGAGACGCAAGGTTACCGGATGATAATTGCTTATTGATAACATCTATCACTGGTCTCAGTCTAATGTGAGACATATACCCGAGCGGGTGTTCTCTATAGAAAAGGGGTGAGCACGTTGAAGCCGTTTACTATGCGATGAAACAATCCATAGACGCGACAACATCGTGTTCCGATTCCAGGACCGGAAGTCTTCGATACAATGCATAGCATCATGGGAGCACCTCACAATACCAACAACCCCCTCCCCATCCGAGTTTTCGCCAGCGTTCGCTCAGTTGAATGAGCCATGGGTTTCCCCGAACGATAATAGGGAACCCAAAAGCTCGCAATGCCAGCAGCGCATATTTACAGAATGAATTAAATTAGCCAAAAGTCATATTTCGATTTGGAGACGAGCTTCTCTACAAAATGACTTACTGCCGCCCGTCATGTTTATGTAAGGAGGACGAATGACTTGATGACAACCATTAGCTATTATAATATTGTTTATGTCTTGTTTGGCTTCTTGTCATAGACTGTAAGGAATATTGTTTTTATCATTGGCTGACTTAGTAGTCACCAGACACATATATTTCCCTGGGCGAGATGCTGAGTGGATTGATTGATTAATTGATTGTTTGATTGTTTGATTGATTCAGTGAGTGCGTGATTAAGTGACAGATATACAGGGCTAAGATTACCTGTGGACAGGTCAGTTATTTGTTAGAATGAACTTATTAGTAATTGAATAAAGTAGGATAGTCAGAAACACGCACGCACGCACGCACCCATACACACACAACCACACACACACACATATATACAACACACACAAAAACACATACACACACACATACATACATACACATACACGCGCGAGCGCACACATATATTAATATATATATATATATATATATATATATATATATAGAGAGAGAGAGAGAGAGAGAGAGAGAGAGAGAGAGAGAGAAAGATGCACTCACACAAACATTATTCTCCACATCAGTTAAAGTAGTGCACTGTGCTCTAAATATCCAGTCTCTGGTTTCAAATCCGAATGATTACTGTGTATGCGGGACATTTCATCTTTTCATCATATATATCTCTAAGAGCAGCCGATCTGTTATATGTTCTAGGTTGATACAGCGCCGATAATAAACAAAACAATCACTCTCTCCCACAAACCCATCAACTATCCACACCCTTCAACAAATACCCATTACCCAAACACAGACCATTGTTCTCCTGGGGCAGGCCATTAGCAGGTAAACACATTTATTTAGGCACCTACCTGCCTGCTGTCAACCCGCCTGCCTGCACCCCCCCACCCCCCGCCCCCCATGTCAACCGGTTGTCAATCACAAAGCCAAACCATTCGTCAACAATGTTGTATGCTGGCAACAATAATTAAAGAAGTAAAACACATTTAATCCGCCATCAAAAAACGCTCATACGTCAACTGCCGGTCGTCGTACATGGTGCCCTCTATCGATACAAAAATGGCCGCCAAGCCACTCGATAGCGCTCGGCTGGCAACCGGCGATGACGCGGCGACCTTCACATGACGTCATCATACCTGCTCCGGCATTGTGTCGTAATCGGGTGGCTTTATTCGACATCTATGAAATAGATAATAATAAACACGTTTGAACGCTGACATAGATTTCGCTTTTAATAGCTACCGCTCCTTTGCTACGTGATTGACTTTGACAATCGCCTGAGGGAGCCACCGGTCATCCGTCGTTCGGTTATTTGATTCAGGCGCAAGGTTCGCATAATTAATTACGCGTTCGAGAGATGGGTAATAATTTGTTTATTGCATGTCGGGTTATTCGGTTTGTTTAGGGTGAATGACCGGGGGGGGGGGGGGGGTGGAGAAAGGGTTACTATAGTTCATTGAGATACTTTTCAATTAAGAAAATACACGAGCCAGCTAGTTTGTGGTGGAAATATTTCTCTACATGTATAAAAGAATATGGAAAACAATAAAAGGAATAATAATTTAAAAATAATTGCAAAGAGTTTTTTTAATATAGTTTATGAATGGTAGTATTAACTAATATTCTTCTACAATAAGGTTAAAACATCAACAAGAAAAACAACAATATATATATATATATATATATATATATATATATATGCATGCACGCAAACGCTAACTTACTGACTATTTCCTGTCGGTCAGGGGTTTATAATTCACCCATTGTATTCTACCGGATGCGGAAAGAGAAGACTAAAGAGAGGCTGAACTAAATAACCTTTTGCACCGACGTGTCGTGAATCTGTACTTTCTATGCTCATTCTGTGTTATTGTTCCAGTTGGCGTCAAAGGGTCAAGTTTATGAGTTTGAGAAGTTATTCCGTAATGACCCAGAACGGCTGAAATTCAGAGATGCTAAAGGTCATACCCCGCTGCATCACGCAACTGCCGCCGGTCACGTGACTATCATCGAGTTTCTGGTTGGCACAGCCAAAGGTGAGTCTATCTGTCTGTCCGTCCGTCCGTCCGTCCGTCTATCCATCCATCCATCCACCCATCCGTCCATCACCACCATCCATCCATCTATCCATATATATATATATAACTCACACACACACACACACACACACTTTCTCTCTCTCTCACACACACACACACACACACACACACACACACACACACACACACACACACACACACATCACACACATCACAAGCCAGATATTACTCAGTACTTGACCCAGCTGACAGGTAGATCACGACAGATAATGAGGTAAAATGTATCATCAAAGTCATCTGTCCGGACCATCAGCGACACGTGCGCCTTTCAGCATCCGGGTCACACATACACGGTAATATGATCGATCGAATTAACGGCCATTCTGTACGGTGATGAGACAGGTGAAATATTCACAAGGTCAATTAACAATATGTTATTGTCTGTCCATATATCATCATTTTCAACACCTTTTAAGGGGAAGGGGGAGTGGGTGGAAGTGGGGGGGGGGCGGTCGGATCGTTGCAGGGGATTATTATCTAATTTTATTTTGGACGCCGTGGAACTTGTCCTGTATGGAAGGCAAAGGCTTAGGTCAGGGGAGGGGCACTACCTAGACGGGATCCTCTTATTCGGTATTAGTAAATAAATGACACGAGGTCAACCCCCCCACAGTTGTTCTATGGACCACTGTTTAATTTTGCCATTATTATACTATTATTAAATTACCATGTCCTCTATTAGGAACTGACTTCCGGAAGGATCTCTGGTAAAAATAAAAGAAACAAAAATAAAACGAAATAAAACAAGATTTGTCCTATTTGGTTTTGTTTTAAATTCCTGGCGAAGAGAGGAAAATGGCCCTACATTAATTTAAAACAAAGCCAGGCTGTTCCAGGAAAGCATTTCCTCGTTACGTCGATGAGTGGATGACCGTTTACATGCAAATGTCGGCGATACGATGGACAAGGAGAAACCCGTCTTTGGTTAGCGGACGGACTCGGAGAACAGTCAGTCTCTGACACTGTGGTCCACGTGATATCAGATAAAGAGTGCCGCGTGATGTCGCCTACGACATGAAAGATCACAGATCACGTGACAAAATCGCGCAAAATATTGCATAGTATGGGATACATATCTCACCTGACGTGTATTAGGCCGTGTGAGATATCACGGGGCGCTTAATAGTTCACGTTTAACGTCAACTAACTATGTCATATATCTTTCTCTACTTATTGAGGAACCCCTCCGTGGTCTAGTTGGTAGCACATTCGACCACAGATCACTAACACACGAGTTCGAATCTCGGCGTAGGCATATCCGAAGGAAGTGCTTCATCTTTGACTTCGCTTCATTACCGTTGGAGCTCGCTCAGCCCATTTAGCCTACCTGTGCACAAAGGTGGCCGTAAAACTTCAATCGGCATCTTCCTTTTGACTGCAAAAGAACTAGTAAATGAATATTGTAAACCGAAAAATAGTAAGTGCTACTTATTGTGGAGGAGGCAGTTATTTATGTCACGTGATATTTATCGACGCATTTGATTGGTAGTTTAAAAAAATTATATTGCACAACGTCTTTCTGTCCTGATTATGGTTGTTTATTTTGCATAGCTGATATTACACAGGCGCGTGAGTACGTTCACATATATAGATACATACACGCTTACACACATCATCATCATCACGAGCAGCAACAGCAGCAGAATCACATTATCTCAGACATTAATACTAATCACTACTCATTGGGCATATGTGGTTCTCATGTAACTGTTTATTATCTCAACACACACACACACACACCTTACACTAAGCCGCGTCTGCCCTTCACTTGGCCCTTGGTGTCCCAACTCATTTATGGCAAACAAAAGCAATAAAAATAAATTGCTTTACATCACTTTACCTTTTTTTATGGAAATCTCCCCCCAATCGACGCATTATGGTCCTGGCCATCAACGTGCATTTACCCGACTACGAGAACAAATAAATACTACATTAATCTCTGTGTAGCAGTCTAACATGCATGGGTAATGAGGGTCGCACATTGTGATTGGCTAATTATAGAGAAAAGAAGTAGGTCAGAATTAACGAACTGACCTAGTTATGGCCCGCTTCTTGGAAACTCTAAATGGCTTGAAAATACAACACAAAAAACCCACAGATGAGCCCAGTGACTGAAAGTTTTATAATTTTTGGGTCCGATTAAAATGATCAATGAACCAAGGTTATTACCAACCCAGTTACCTACCATTTTAATAATTTTCTGTGATAGACAAATGACATAGGTCTATAAGACAAAATCGTTTTATTATTTTAATTTGTAGATTCTTGTCCTGATGCTTCTCTTTCTCCTCCTTCCTCTTGTGCTCTTATTTATATTGCATCTTTAAATTATGATTAACGGTAGTATCGTCTCCTTCCTCTCACTGCTGTGACACTCTCGAACATCGCAATCTTTCTTCGTCCATCATGGGGCCAGTAGTTAGATACCACTAATGGTATACTCATCCTCTCAATTTTCATTTTAATTATTCATTCTAATCAATAGGAATTTAACTGAATATGTGCTGTATATATATATATATATATATATATATATATATATATATATATCATTGTTTTTGATTAGCTGTGCAAATGATTTGAAATGAGAGCAAAATCCATTAAATGAAACGTTGCTGTGTGATGTCCCGTCCCTTTCCGTTCATATTCTAGACTAGATAGACCAAACGTTGTTCGTCGGTAATGAGATGGAATGAAAGATGAAATAGGTTTTAGGTTATCTTTATGTTGTATCTGTTTGATGACACCTCAGTGGCTCGACGGAAGATTGAAAAGTTATTAGTCAATGTTAGGTTATAATAAGAGATTTTGATTTTTTTATCTGTACCATTTTTCTTTTCCCACATAGATCACTCTATCGAGCCAATAAATAAATAGTATTACAAAACGGATTAATCCAGATTATTTTGTGTCATTAAATATTCACGAGTATTAAGAAACCTTTTTGCGCACCACCATTTACGTCATGGCAAGATATAATTTTATGCCTAGCGATATTTATTATCGAGCATTGCTAGCTCTCGTACAATCAATCAACACACTTCCTTGTATGAACGTGAAAAATAAACCGCTTGGTGGATATGATCAAGTGTAATCGAGGGAAATGAACGATGAAGCACTCCTGAAACGTATACCAGTATTTGAACCCCTATCCCTGAGATTTGTTTCCGACAGCACTCTCAGTTTCAGAGACGGAAACACGTATGATCAATGTTGCAAGCCTATCGTCGGTGTTTATATTCCCGACAACTGCAGTCGTAACAACAACACCACCAACAACAATGCTGATGACATTGACAAAATAATAATAATAATAATAATAATAATAATAATAATAATAATAATAATAATCAGACAACAGTGTATTATTCTGCAACGCTCTGGAGAAAACATTATTTGGAGAAACTGCATTAATACTGCATATCATTAAAATTTACCGAGAGGAAAATTATTTTATAATTTTGCCATTTCTGGAATTTGATGACGAGAAAGGTCGATTCACGGAATATTTCAAAGCACGCCGTACCGTTATTCATTAGCTGTAAGGACTCACCCGTCGTCTGGTAATCTATCTGCTCAAATTGAGGAAACACGAAGCAGATTAAATCAACTGTTAATGCAATCTTGGCAATAAGTAATCCCATTTTAATCAGGTTGGGATTTCTGATACACTACCTTTACCCATAATTGGATGACAAAAGCCATCTAGTGTGCGAGGTAAAGACGAAGTGCAAATTCTCAATAAGAAAAGGTCGAGATGGACAGTTTGTAATTCTATGGAAAAACCACTCTATATTATTATGTTATACACTCTGTGAAATAATCGTGTTTGTTTTAAATTTGCTCTTTATTCACGTCTATTGCATTTCTGTTTCATCTGCGAAATTTGTTTGCTAGAGAAAGTTCGAATCACTTTCGACGTGGGATGGATATTGTTAGGCTGCACGGAGCGGGATATTTTGATGACAGGATGCCAAGTTTCTTGATATTGTTAGGGCCATTTAACCTATCATTTGTAAAAAAACCCTCTTTACTCCAAACGCTTTAGTAATAATAAATAATAGCAATTACAAACTTCTATAGGGCCAATGTCATCGAAAAGTAGTACAGGGATTGGGCAATCTCGTAGTCAAGGTACGATGAATACTCCGTGAAATTTGTAAAGCTGTTCCAGTCAACGAGGGCTGTAAAGGAAATATATAGGCCACAATGAGTTATAGTGAGTTCCCTTTTTTTTTGGTTCAATCCTGGAACTATGTTGATAAATTGTAAAACAGTTATTTCCGCTTGATTAGACCCCAGTTGATTTTTTCTGGTATAAAATATTGGTTACCTTTGAGATGGCAGCAATGCCCAGGTACTTCTACGTCTTTGGAAAATGAAGTAAGGGGGTTTTTGTTATGGCGATTGTTTTTAGATTTTATATGATGGTGAGTAATTCATGTCATCCCAGTACATTTACTCTTGACGGTAGGCCGTTCTTCTTACACCACCCATTATCCGTCACTAATCACTTCCAATTACCTATCACCCATCGCACATCACCCACCACTACTACTACTATTCACCACCACTCACACACACTACCCGTTTCACATCACCCACCACTCGCCACTACCAATCACCAATCGCCGACCGATACGTCTTACCCATCACCCAAAAGCTGCCCATTACAATCACCCGACATCCATCACCCACGTTTAACCATCACCCATTACTAACCAATAAGGTTTTCTTCACCTGACTGCAGAAACCACAGATGGTGATATGAAAAGGCAATATTAGGCCCACCAACAGTTTTAGTGTCTGTATGCCAACCACCATTGTTATACCTACAGTTACCTGGCTAATATTACCCTTTAATCATCTGACGTTGTTTTATAAAGATAACAACTTACTTGTCTCCGTCCTGACCTTGACCTGGATATCCTAGAATTAGTCGTCAATCAGATGATCAAGTTTAATGACACCTTTATTCGCTCGCTCGTTTATTTGTTTCCAACAAGTCAGTGAGTGCTCACAAAGTATGTGATAAATACAAATGTATCTTATATTTTAGAACCTTAATTCAATATATTATATATATATATATGTATATATATTATATATATATATAAATGTTCATTCGATTTAGAGTGACGAATGTACAATATTCAAGGATTTTCTATCAATGCTTATGTAAAATAACTACTAATTAATATATATATATATATATATATATATATATATATATATATATATATATATATATATATATTCATTTTAAGACGAACAAACTTTATGAGAATATACCTTTTTGTCTTATCTTTACATGAATGTTTCTCCCACGTGACATCCACATATGACCTGTGATGTTTAATCCTATTGGTAGTGTCATTGTTGTTGTTGTAGCCGGTGCTGTTACAATTCCTGTCGCTGCTGTTGTCGTATACATAAATAACTTCATATGCCATACGTTTCCAGATTATGTTGACATCAACGATGTTGACAACTGTGGCTCGACCGCCCTCCATATTGCCATTGAGAACGGCCATAAGGTGGCGCTCGAGTATCTCATACGTCACGGCGGTGATACCAGCCTACTGGACGGCAGAAACCGTACACCACTCCATCTGGCGGTGGAACTGAACAAACACGAGTTATTGGACGTAAGTCATTCTTCTGAGATGAAATAAGCTGTGGAATATATCAGAGTAATTGTGAAGCTATTGTAATTGAATAAAGATAGGAAGATAGACAGACAAGTAGACTAAATAAATAAATGTTTAATCACAGAAGAGGGTTATTCATTCAGTAACATTAGTAAGAGTTCTCTTGACCAACATATATGTACAGTTATTATATATATATATATATATATATATATATATATATATATATATATATTGGTACATACATATCACACATTCATAAATACATATACACATAAATAAACACAGGCGCCTAACTGATTGCGTGAGTATCCACAAATCTTTAGCATTTGGGTTCAAACCCCGGACGGGCTATGTCAAAGTGGCTGTGAAATAGCAATATTTTGTACACACATACATATATACATACATACACGTGGTCGCTTCATTACTTTTTGAGGTTGTTTGGCCCATTTGGCCTACCTCGTGAGCAAAAGTGGTCGTAAAACATCCAACATTCAGATATACATATGTAGGGATAGAATGAGAGAGTTTTAATACAAAAAATCTCCATTAAATATCCAAACAGAGGAATCCCGATTTATGTGCACACACACACACACACACACACACACACACACACACACACACACACACACACACACACACACACACACACACATTATGTCAACGTTTATATTCCCTATACATTTTATTAGCTTCTTTACGTATAATCGCTACCTTTAATTACCACATACCTGTCTACTGTCTCAGGTGATGCTGAAATTTGACAGCGTTGATCCAAACTTGGGCGATGATAAAGGATCGACACCATTACATTACGCTGCCTGGAAGGATCATGCGGAGTGTGCCTTAAAATTGGTTAGAAACGTATTTATATATATATATATATATATATATATATATATATATATATATATATATATGTTGTGTGTGTGTGTGTGTGTTACTAATAATCTGTATAATTAGGTAATATGTATATTACCTGAAATTTTCAGGTAATATACATATTACTTAATTATAAAGATTAATTGTACTTTATATATATATATATATATATATAAGGTATTTGTCATTTTGATATATTTTGTCACAAATACTGTTATTATCCACACGGGTTTTTACTATATTTATCACCCAATTCCGTTTTAGAACGTTTTACCTTTGGCCAAAATCTCACCTGTTTACTGAATCTCTCTCTCTCTCTCTCTCTCTCTCTCTCTCTAATCCAAAATTAAATTAGGAGCTGTCTGATTGGCATGTCCTGTTTTGACAAAACAGTGATTTGTGATAATAGTGAATAATAATAATAATAATAAAGGGTTGTGTGTTTGAGATATTTGGTTATTATTACAGATATAATAATAATTATTTGTTCTTTGTTTACGTAAAGCTTGACGCCGGAGCTAAAATGTGTGTTGAATGTCTTAATGGTCTTCATCCGCTACATGTAGCCGCACAGAATGCTTCATCCAGAGTCCTTCAAGTTATACTAGATCATGGTATAGTTGTTACTTACTTACCTACCTACTTATTCACTTACTTACTCACTCACCCACCACCCACTTCCTATATCCACGCGCATAGATAGATAGATAGATAGATAGAGAGTTAGAGAGAGAGAGAGAGAGAGAGAGAGAGAGAGAGACAGACAGACAGACAGACAGACAGACAGAGAGAGAGACAGACAGACAGACAGACAGACAGACAGACAGACAGACAGACAGACAGCAGACAGAACACACAAACACACACAGCAAACAGCAAGAGAGAGAGAGAGATAGAGACGAAATACCTTGTAGATAAATGTATATACATATGGGTGACTGAGTGGGAAGGTTGGGTATGTGATTGAGCGACGTAGTGAGTGACTAACGTCAGCTATGAAGCAATAAAACGCTCAAATAGCGAATCAGTCAGACAGTAAAACGATCGACAACAACGCCACGACGCTACTCAATAGATCCAGCACGTTATGACGACTTTATGTTCCAACATTCTATTTGATCAGCCGAGAAGTCTGGTTATAAACGAGAAGAACTCCTCAGTCACATCAGTCAGGAGAGATTTACACCGCTTCATGCCGCCATCAGCAGTGGTGATACCAAGGTAGGCTATTAATACAGTAATGATGATGATGATAATAATAATAATAATAATAATAAAACAACAACAACAACAATAACAACATGTTAGTTCACATTTCGGAATGTTGTTATAAAGTATTATGATTTGTCATAATGGACGGGCTAAGTGAACGGTAAGGAATGAAAGATTGTTTTTGTTTAAATATCTGGTTCAGTCATATTTATTTTAATACAGAGCCCCTAGAGCACACCATACTATGGAATATTTATAAATATGCATGTAATTTTATTAGTATAAATAATCGGTGTGCACCTGTATCTGTGTTGGGGGGGGGGGGGCTCTTGATTGTTTATGTATATTTCATCTCCCATCATACTAAATCATAATAAAAATATTTTCCCGACCGTTTTCAGACTTTGAAAGTGTTATTAGACGCCGGCGCCGAAATTGAAGCGGAACAGGTAAGTTTTTTTATCCTGTTTATAGTCGGAATCTAAGGACTTTTATTTTGCTTCGATTACGGCGAAGTAGCCGTCATTCGTCATCTTCGACATTAACTCCTATCGGGAAGTCAAACGTTCATAACAGCTGGCTATATAATAATAATAATAATAATAATAATAATAATAATAATAATAAGAGTATTTTATATAGCGCCTTATTCAACTGAAATTGTTCTAAGGCGCTTAACATTTAAAACACAATTAAAACATATTCTGAGCTCATGTAGATGAAATACATTTCATACATAATAAACTGGTTTAATATTATAAATAGGCCAATTTAAATAAATGGGTTTTAAGAACCTTACAAAATATGTCTTTACTTGCTGCGAGTTTTATTTGGTTTGGCAACTCATTCCACAACCTGGGAGCTGATGCTCGGAAGAATCTCTCTCCGTACATTGCTGTATGGCCTATTAGTACCCTCAAAAGTGAATAGGACTCAGATCGGAGCATTCTCATTGGTATATATTTTTCGATCAGATCACTTAGATACACTGGCGCTGTTCCGTTCAGTACTTCGAACGTAAGAAACAGGATCTTGTACCGTGATCTGAAACGTACAGGAAGCCAGTGCAGCTGGAACAAAACTGGTGTTATATGTTTCCTTTTGCATGTCACCAGACGTGCAGCACAGTTCTGTACTCGCTGTAGGCGGCTTGTTAGAGATAGGGTTATATTATATACTAGTGCATTGCCATAGTTCAGTCGGTGAATAATAAGGGCTTGGACTAAATTATTCATGTCTCATCATTTATGTACTTACGAATAAGTCCTATATTTCTTATTTGATAATAACAAGACTTACATATAGAATTCACCTACTTCTCCATTCCTAGGGTATTATCTAATATAAGCCCTAGATGTCTTACAGACATGGAAGAATTTATATAACTGGATCCTACCTTAATGCGAAGATTCTCCGTTTTCTTTACATGTTGCTTGGATGAGAAAACAATGAACTCGTCTTATCTTTATTCAATTTCGGCATGTTGCTGTTAATCCAAGTACTTATGTCTGCATTACGAGCTTCAACTGAATATGAAATATCATCCCATTTATCACATGACTTCAAAGTCATGAACACTTGTGTATCATCGGCAAAACAATGATATTCAATGTTATGCCGTTTAATAATTTCACCAACTGGTTTGGAATACATACAGTAATTCTTTGGTCCTAAAACGGATCTCTGTTGTACACCAAAAAGAAGACCCACATTTGGCGATGTTTTATTGGCCACTGAAACACAGTGAGGTCTGTCGGCGAGGTATGACTTTACCCAAGTTAAAGCTTTTTCCTTGATCCCAAAGGAAAATTCAGAACGCTTCAGTAGAATTGGGTCATCGATTACGTGGAAAGCTGCGGATATATCAAACATAATTAATCCAGTTATGTATCCTTCATCAAGAGCCTCAGCAATGTCACTGTGCACTTTCAAAAGAGCGTTTCATCTCCGACAATCGTCCTTGATGCAAATATGTATCGATATCTGACCGAGACTGCCGTTGTAATCGAATGCAAAGGTTTATTATTTATGATTCACTATTTGCGTCCGTGACAACAACAGATGTAATCTTCGCGACGTGTCTCCCAAATGTTTCCGCTATTCGGAGTTGTCAATAGGGGGGCGATCTTAAGGGGTCTTAGGGGGGACTACCAAGAAAATAAATCAAGCAAATAAATAAACAAACAAATAAAAACAAACATTACATGTTGTCAAACACCTCATCCAGGCAAGATGGTATACACACACACACACACACACACACACATATATTATATATATATATATATATATATATATTATATATATATATACATGTACACAGTACAAGCAGAGCAATAAATAAGTACCGAGAAAGAATTGAATCACAACATACAGAGAAAGTGATAATTTCTCAGAAGTGATATGTTGCTTTACGGGTAAATTGCTGTAGAAATTGCCGGGAAAGTACCTTTATCATGTAGTGTCAAAGCAGTTTGAAAATCACATAAGTATCAATATATACGAATTACGGTCGTATTACAACAACAACAACAACAATAATAATAATAATAATAATAATAATAATAACGACAAGAAGAACAACAAAAACAACGTCAACAGTAACAACAACACACATGTGTTTAGATTGTTGTCAATGATCACCTCATTCCAGGAAGATGGTAGTAATGCCATCCACCTAGCGGCCGCCCAGGGAGGTACGGAGATGATTCAACTGATGTTTGAGATGCGCCCCGAAAAGAAACTTGTTTGTCTATCAAAGACAACTGCTCAGAACATGACACCCGTACACAAGGCGGTACTCTTTGACAGGGAACCAACTATGGTGTTACTTCTGGAACAGGTTAGTCTGATTGGAAATGTTATGTGCTACCTTGGTATGTATACAGCAAATTTGGTTTAATTATGTTTAGGCGATTTGTTCCCATACTTTTATCATATGAAGACATTATTTGTTCACTCCAGACGCTTGCATGATCGATCTGTTTCTAGGAATTAAGTTAGTGTTTGGAAAATCTCTTCGTTTTCATTTCAAAAATTTTGTTTAATCATTAATATGCATTTCTTTGGGGGATATGAGTTTCGGTATCAATTCCATAATTCCATAAACACATCCGTGGAATTGGAATTTCTACATGATGGCAGAATGCCATATTCGGCAACATAAACTTAAAATCTTATCTGCGGAAACTTTCTTCCTCCCACTTTCCAGTCAATATTATTATCTCAGTGTGCAACCCCCCCCCCCCCAATACATCATCTATTGATCAAGACAAATGTGTGATTCCCATGATTCTCGATCTACATGCTGCATTTGACACGGTGGATTATGATATTTTAGTTGGAGCACTCGCCAGTAGACTGGATGGTATAGGAGTGTCCCTTCACTGGTCAAACGTTTATCTTCGTAGCCGTACACAAACTGTCACCATTATGGATGCAGTGTCTGTACTTGCAGAACTCTTATTCGGAGTACTCCAAGGGTTGGTTTTATATGTACTCCCCTTGAGCGACATTACTCGACAGCATGGTGGGTCCATTCACAGCTACGCATATGACACACAACTGTATATTTCATTCGACTACAAGGACCTGTCTAGCATAAGTTAATTTATAAAGTCTTTAGAGTGTTGTATTGGTGATATCAGGATTTGGATGTTGAGAAATAGACTGAAAAGTAATGACAGTAAAACAGAAATAATGGTCTTTGCTTCTCCTCTTGTCTAACTTCCTGCTCTTAGTATTGCAGTAGGCACCGAATCTCGTCAACCTGTTGGACAAGATAGAAATCTTAGTGTGACATTGCTTGTGCACCTAACTATGGAAGCTCATATAAAGCGAGTGTGCCAAGTTTCGTATTTCCAGCAGAAGACCATTCTAACTGTCCAAAGAGTTTTGTCACCTGAGGCCCCTGAGAAACTAGTGCATGCCTTTGTAACTGCTCGCCTAGATTATTGTAATTCCAACCTGGTGGGAATTTCGGATGCTACTGTCAAAAAGCTTCAACTATTACAAAATTCAGCAGCGCGCCTTGTGTCAAAGACAGGCCGATATGAACATATCAGTCCTGCAATTAAGGCCCTGCATTGGCTTCCAAAGAGATACAGGATAGATTTTAGGATCATCACTCTTACTTATAATGCCCTGAATGAACTGGTGCCATCGTATATCCGCAAGATACTACAGATATATCACTCAGCAAGGACACTGAGGTCCACAGGATCGAACTTATTGTTAACAGCCCGGGTTAGGTTTAAGACGTTTGGTCGCCGGTCATACCACTATGCAGCACCCACATTAAGGAATCAACTCTCAACGAAACTGAGAAATTGTCATTCAATCAGTAGTTTTAAATCTATCTTATCTTATCAGTTTAGTATTACATATTCTTAAATTCTATAATGTCTATGTATGTTTTAGCGGTTCATCTAGTCATTTTATGTAGTCTACTCACTTTTTATGTAAAACACTCCAAAACAACACAATTGAATGTGGTGCTATATAAAATCTCACATCATCATCATCATCATCATACATCCTCAGTAAAAACATAAGACTCAGCCCATGTTAATACAATACTGACTCACCACAGGGAGCTGATATCAACGCCATGTGTGAGGGAGGCTATACGCCGTTGTCTTTAGCGGCCTCCAAGAAATCCTGGAAGTGTCTGTCGGCTCTGTTCCGGATGGGAGCGAGATGTGACGTCAAGGATAACTCCGACAGGAACATCCTCCATTTGGTCATCAAAAATGGCGGCAAACCATCCGACTTCAACTTTAATCTGTCGATTAGTGGAGCTGTGAGTCAATTTAAGTATATGTATATTTTGTAGGGTGGATCCTAGCGTAATGAGGGTTAATCTTTTTCTGGGTAGTAACTCACTCACTCACTCACTCACTCAATCACTAACTCACTCACTCACTCACTCACTCACACTCAACCATACGTTCATCTACCGAACCATTCTCTGACTCCTTAAATAGATAAATAATCAATCAATCAAGCAGTCAATCGATCAATCATTTCATATCCGACTGTTTCAGATCTTGAAAAGAATGTTAGATCAGAAGGATAAGTACGGCTGTACTCCACTGCATTACGCCTCCAGAGAGGGTTACCTCGGTACTATAGATGACCTCATTAAAATGGGCGCCATATTGAATGCTAAAAATAATAAACAACAATCGCCCCTACATTTTGCTGCCAGGTAATTAAAAAATAAACAAAGCAAATCTGTGGGTAGAGAGAAATTGTTAAAAATATATTTAGGGATAGATGGAAATATAGGTAGATTCTTATAAAAATATATATCACAACCTTCGATATCCGCAAACAAGCTTATATATGTGCACCTGTATATGTTACAGTTAATCTGTATAATCAAGTAATATGTATATTACCTGAAATATTCAGATAACATATATACAGGTACGGACGCATACATATCTGCAAGCACAGCCTTGAAACATGCTTAAATACTCCCATATACAAGTGATCACACAAGAACACACACACACACACACACACACACACTATATATATATATATATATATATACGACACACGCATATTGACTTAAATCAATTTATAACAACACAACATCAACCTCAACAGAATTAATAATAATAATAATAACAATATCATTGTTATTGTTGTAGATATGGCAGATATAACACATGTTGTAGATTGTTAGATGGCAGCAAAGGTAAAGTATTAATCAACGAAACTGATGAGCGTTTTATGGCACCAATACACCTGGCAGCTTTAAACGGTCACATTAAAGTAGTACAGCTACTTCTACAACGTGGAGCAGGAATATATAGGTGTGTGTATGTGTGTGTATGTGTGTGTGTTCACCTTCAACTCACTACATAAGTATGGATACACACCAATCAACTCACTACATCTGGCCAATTCACTACCTCGACCGAGGTAGTGAGTTGGCAAATTTCACCAAACTTTGCTAAAATGTTATTTGAGTCACATAATTGCTATTTCCACTTTCATTTCAAATGATGTCATTTGAAGGTATAAACGTGAAATATGTGTATTGTAGCAGGTCAATTTTACACATTTTACTCCATTTAACAAATTAATGTACTTGTGCTGCCATCTAGTGAGGTTTTGTGTTATCGCGTGCTATTTCGTAATCTCGCGAGATTTAACCGAGCGTCTCTTCACCTGTTCACGAGTGATCTGCTTGTTACTTTGAAACGTATATACGGAATACAAAAGAATATAGAAGATATGCCTGTTGATTTAGGTAAGTAACAATGATTAGTTAACTTCCCAAAAGTATCAGTGGCATATGCATTGTGCATGATGTGATTTTCTTGTCGCCAAGATTGAAGATATTCTGCGCAGCCGCAAGCAGTTGAGGCAGACATACTTTCTAGCTTAAGCATTGGCGCATGTGACATTTCTCCTCCCATTATTTAACTATATATTATCGATACATGTATATAGATTATATTTACAATATCACAATCCGCCTATGGTACTTGTGTCGCGAGTTCAAATTGTCCACCTTTTTAGGGCTAGCCCTAGGCAGCTAACGCCAGTTTATTGCGCACGGCACTCTCAATTCCAGAGTGGCCTCACAGCCTCAGTAAATAAATTTATTCACAATGTCAATAATAAATATATGATTATATCATACATAAATCTGGAAATTGAATACTATAGAAACTATTACCATGAATTCATGATTACTCATATACGAATAATCTGTCTATATGTCCCATGATACTGATAGACATAGAGTGATAGACTATTTGGCAACGAGGAGCAATAAAATAGAAAAGAAAATATAAATTTGCCAAACAATATTGATCATTATATTTAGGATATAATTGAATCAGCACAATATATAACTATGAAGATGAGATGATGACACAATTTGCAGCATGACACAAGAAAAACCCATTCAATATTTTAATCACGACACTTACTTTGTTCAGTGTTTGCAATTAACATAGGCGCATTTAGCATTACTATGGTAAGTGTTCAAGAAAGATATTTGTATTTGAAACAGGAATTGTGTTTGAGAAGAAATGTCAGTAATTATACTGAACCGCTTGTTCCATTTAGCCTTATAGGAGGAAAGTTCCTTAGGCCATATACAAAAATATTGTGTTACCCGTGTCATGCTTTAAAAGCGTGGATAGGTAGGGTTTAAATTCTTTTAATTTTCGCAATGTGTCATCGCAAGGTGATTTTTACAGATATTACAGAATAAACACCATATAATGTAATTCATTACTTGACCAAAAAAAAGACGAGAAACAATAACACCCTCTATTTCAGAACCAGATATTCAGAAAATAAAATTGTATTTTTTTTATCTTGCGGTTTTTTCCGGTAGAACACCTGAATTTGAGGGGACAGGGATTCATCTAATTTATATATGCCATTATGGTATCTAAACACTGATTTCTTTGTAGAGTTTCCTGTATTCGAAAATGGCTTTTGCCAGATGTATGGGTCTTTTTTAAATAAGGGTATTATTATGTGTGGCGCGGCTGTGACTTTGTGAATTATAATGACTGTTTTTTCTGTGTCGGTTAGGTTGTGTTGTGCCGGAGTTAAGTTGTTAATTGTCGCAGAGCTTTGGTTCCTTATATATATATATATATATATATATATATATATATATATATATATATATATATATCAGATATACACCAACTGTGCACCCCAAGTGAGATTTAACCAATTAAAATGGTCTGGATACCATGGACTCCGCCCACATTGGGACAGGACCACATAGCATACCTGTAATCTATATAGAGATATTGCTATTTAGGAATTAATTAATTTTATCATCTAACCGGGAATGCATATCTGGAGTCAAAGATTGCCCCTCCTCTACTCAAACTGTGACTACTATAGCCTGTCCCCAGACCTAACTGTTTAATAGCCATTTGAGAGATTTTGTAAACTTACCATATGTCATTGGTTTAGTACCCAGCCAGGGTGTGAAAGTAAATACAGGGTCTGACCCCTTCTGGGTGGAGCTAAGCAAATACATTCGTTTCAAGGCTCCTACTGGGCAGTGGAATATAAACACACCTTTGATGATTAGAAAATATACTCTTACATGGGGATGCATCCAAGACTATGATCCACCACGTGATATAATAACTCTTTAGCTAAAAGCGCCTTGTGGTTAGGTTTGCGCATATTTTACCATGTTAACACTTTCCATCTTCTTTCCAACGCTATGATTTGAGGTATTATATATATATATATATATATATATATATATATATATATATAATATATAATTTGCACACTGACTGTGACACCGCACATGTGCATTTAACCAATTAAAATGGTCTGGATACCTTGAGCTCCACCCACAACACGGTGACACCACTACATAGCATGCCTATTATCTGTATAGAGATATTGCTATTTAGGAATTTACCCCCATTCAATGTTTAGAACAGGCAAAATTAAATCCACAAATTAATTTACCATTTAATTTTTTAATTCAGAAATATTTCTTTCATGACAATCCTACTTGGAATATAAACTACTCGGAGTATGTATTACAAGTAGGTACTCGGAGTATCTACTCATAGTAAAAAGTATTAAGCAAAAAAGAGTCAGAACAAATTTTGGAATTGATAAATTTGAGGTCGAATTGAAATT
>JAODUP010000497.1:0-152500 GCA_025642065.1 Paralvinella palmiformis
AAAGACGAATTCATAAAACATGGATAATTATATTTTATAACTCTTTTTACAAAACCCAAATTATTTTAAACTAATTTTATTTGGTCTAAACAGTAATGAACTTCTATGAAACTAATCGTGATTCAATAAAGAAAATAATTTAACAAAAATAAATTATTAATAATTTTGCCACTAAAAGTATTCTTTTCTCAACACTAAACACCCCAGTTCTAGATATTTGGGTACTTGGTATTTTACTTCAACATATAAAAAAATCGCTGTATTTGAATATTTCAAAAATTTATCAGCCTTTTAGACTGACATTAGAGGTAATTCTTAGCTTCATTGTTGGAGCTTTATATATTATTTTTAGAGGCCGAAAGGAGATCGCTATAGACTAGAACGAAGTACTTTTAAAGACGTACACTATATCGAGTGAATATACCCAAATAATATATATGATATTCGTGTGAAATTCACCCTAGGCTACTAATTGTATTTCGATATAATTAATAACTGAAACCTGTATATTAATTAACTATGTTAAATATCTTGACCGAAGTTCTAGACACTTACCAATGAGATGCAAATATTTCTCTTAATAAAACTATGTGGTTTGTTTTGTTGATGTTTAACAATAAACTATCCATGTGTTATGTATTCGATCATATGAATATAAAATATCAAATCTTAAATTGACGTGTGAAGTGGACAAGTGAAACATATCAATGATATTTTCAACTGTATTCATTTATCAGGAAATATCAGGCTAACTTTCTGTGAACAAAATCAAAGAACATCCATAATGCTATAGTGAAAGGTAAAAATAGAAATGATATCAACAAAAAATGTGTTAGATCCCGCGAACCGGAGTCGAACCGGTGACCTAAGGATATCTAATGTAACCATCTACAGTCCTCCGCTCTACCAACTGAGCTATCGCGGGCTGACAAAGACATTACATATTGTATTTTGTGCTAACCGAATTCGTTTTTATAATATGTTTTCCCACAATATATTTACCTATAATTTCGTTATTTAATTATCCGTCATATTGCTTTCTTTTTCAGCCCACCTTTACCTCTATTTCTAATTCTTTTATAGCAAGTAAACTGGAATATCAATACAAAGCATAAAAACAACAATATCAAAACGACTTTTTCTATGTATATACCACATTTTACATTCAACATCTACCCAACAACCAGTGGGGCCTATCACAAGTTCTTTCAACCATATTGAGGGAAAATACAAAATGAAGAGGTGAATAAGAGAAACAGTCATGTGCAGCTACGACGAGCAAAGATCCAGACGTCTTATTATCTTTATTGCTCTTGGCGTATTGCTGACATTTATTCCAGTTTATATTTAACGCAGGAAGACGAATATAAAGATAGGAAAGGCTAAAATAAGTAGCGTAGAAAAGAATAATAATAATTCACCTCAAAAACATTTAGGTATTCTTGTCTATCAATCGAATATCTAAGAATCAGTACTCGAACATATTAAATTATTTTTAATTATCGCTCGAGAATAGCACTAATTACACTTCAATATGTTCTATCTAATCTAATATATATATTAGTACACATAACTCAATAAGGAACAATTAAAATAACTTGGTTTGAAATCTACCTTACCGGAGCTTTACTCCGACAGCAAGCACATTTTATTAGACCAGACCATATTTTAAAAAGAAATTGTTTCTACGACCCACTAGCAAGGTCATGGCTAAGACGAACGTTGGCTATGAAAACATGTAGATCAACATTATCCATTTTATATAACTTGCTTATTTTATCAAAACCAAATTATTTTAAACTAATCTTTTATTTGGTCTAAACAGTAATACCGAACTTCTATGAAATCCATAATCTAGCTGATATCAATAAAGAAAAATAATTTAACAAAAATAAATTATTAATAATTTTGCCACTAAAAGTATTCTTTTCTCAACACTAAACACCCCAGTTCTAGATATTTGGGTACTTGGTATTTTACTTCAACATATAAAAAAATCGCTGTATTTGAATATTTCAAAAATTTATCAGCCTTTTAGACTGACATTAGAGGTAATTCTTAGCTTCATTGTTGGAGCTTTATATATTATTTTTAGAGGCCGAAAGGAGATCGCTATAGACTAGAACGAAGTACTTTTAAAGACGTACACTATATCGAGTGAATATACCCAAATAATATATATGATATTCGTGTGAAATCTTCTCATTCCTAGCTGGACATCACCATAATTGTATTTCGATATAATTAATAACTGCCAAACCTGTATATTAATTAACTATGTTAAATATCTTGACCGAAGTTCTAGACACTTACCAATGAGATGCAAATATTTCTCTTAATAAAACTATGTGGTTTGTTTTGTTGATGTTTAACAATAAACTATCCATGTGTTATGTATTCGATCATATGAATATCAAATATCAAATCTTAAATTGACGTGTGAAGTGGACAAGTGAAACATATCAATGATATTTTCAACTGTATTCATTTATCAGGAAATATCAGGCTAACTTTCTGTGAACAAAATCAAAGAACATCCATAATGCTATAGTGAAAGGTAAAAATAGAAATGATATCAACAAAAAATGTGTTAGATCCCGCGAACCGGAGTCGAACCGGTGACCTAAGGATATCTAATGTAACCATCTACAGTCCTCCGCTCTACCAACTGAGCTATCGCGGGCTGACAAAGACATTACATATTGTATTTTGTGCTAACCGAATTCGTTTTTATAATATGTTTTCCCACAATATATTTACCTATAATTTCGTTATTTAATTATCCGTCATATTGCTTTCTTTTTCAGCCCACCTTTACCTATATTTCTAATTCTTTTATAGCAAGTAAACTGGAATATCAATACAAAGCATAAAAACAACAATATCAAAACGACTTTTTCTATGTATATACCACATTTTACATTCAACATCTACCCAACAACCAGTGGGGCCTATCACAAGTTCTTTCAACCATATTGAGGGAAAATACAAAATGAAGAGGTGAATAAGAGAAACAGTCATGTGCAGCTACGACGAGCAAAGATCCAGACGTCTTATTATCTTTATTGCTCTTGGCGTATTGCTGACATTTATTCCAGTTTATATTTAACGCAGGAAGACGAATATGAAGATAGGAAAGGCTAAAATAAGTAGCGTAGAAAAGAATAATAATAATTCACCTCAAAAACATTTAGGTATTATTGTCTATCAATCGAATATCTAAGAACATCCATAATGCTATTGTGAAAGGTACAAATCGAACCGGTGACCTAAGGATATCTCATGTAACCATCTACAGTCCTACCAACTGAGCTATCGCTGACCGACAACAACATTAGATATTGTCTTTTGTGCTAACCGAAATCGTTTTCATTTATATATGATTTCCAACAATATATTTACTTATATTTTCGTTTTATCATTCTTCATCATATTGCTTTCTATTTCAGCTCACCTCTACCTCTATTTCTACTAATTATTTTAAAACAAATAAACTAGAATATGAATATAAATTATCAAAGTAATCTGAAAAGGGTTGTTTCTATGTATATACCATACTTTACATACTATATCTACCCAACAACCATGAGGGCCTACCACAAGTTCTTTCAACCCTATCGAAAGAAAAGACGAAAAGAAGAGGTGAATTGGTTCGGATATGAGAAATAGACATGTGCAGCTATGACTAGCAGAGATCTTGACATCTTAGTATAATCTATATAATATAAATGATATTCAGACAAAAAGACGTACAGCCAAATTGACAGCTAAAAACCAAGATCATAGATACACACAAACGAATCCCTCGAACATGAGTCGTAGCGGTGACTGTGAAACAATCAGATGAATACTTACAAACTAAAAAGAATATAGATAGTTTTGTTGTCGTTGTCCACTCTACCTGTAATATTGGATGTTTAATTGTCCAATTTTCTCTCGACGGTCTGTAAATGGGATAGGCAGGTGTTCGTGTGCATACGTTTGCATAGTAATAGTTGTATCTTCGAACAATTAGAAAACAATAAATACATCAACATACCAGTATTGTGTACGTTTAACCTTCAGTGTAATAATTTAGAGACATATCTAACTGAACCTCTGTCACATTGTAGGTCAGTGAGTGCTGCGTCGTATCAAAACGTCATCACTCTCCGGTTATAATAATAAAAAACTAAAATGCTCAAGGCTACCTTTGAACTAGGTATATGTTACAGCTTCCTCGTTCATACCATCAGTGTATGAGGTTACTTTGTTGTAGACTCATGGCACGCACACGTGGGACACATACACATCAGTTGTCCCCGATTATTGAGGTGCACCATGTCTGGCAACAGTCACTACTAATTACTTAAAAATATGTTCACTTAGAATAAATGAATGAATGAATGAATGAATTATTGAATGAACCAATGAATTAATGAATGAATGAATTAATATTTGTATTTGCTACAGGAGAACTTAGAATGAGAGATAATTTTGAGGCAAAGAGCTTTTTTCATTATTCCCGTAGATCAATAAAATCGAGATCCATTATAACAGAAGATCAATTATTATTGGGATGCTAGTAATTAGTAGTTTTCTTATATTATTGAATACTACTTTGTACGTAGTTTATTTTTAACTAAGCCCGATAGAAGAGACACGCATGTTGTTGCTGTTATTATTCTTGTTGTTAATTCATTCAATTCTCGATTAAAAGGATTTTAATTAATCATTATTTAATTCAGCCAAAATCTCAAAGGTGTCTTCAAGTATCACTTCAGTAAGTGGATATTAGATTCATTATTATTATTGTTGTTGTTAATGCTGTTATTGTTTTCTTGTTGTTCTTGTTATTAGTGTTGTTGTATACGCAACATCCGTTCCAAATAAAACAGTATCATCATGAAGCAAGAATACTTCAGTGACAAGATCGTAGTACAGGTGAATCTGTCTGAAAGAATATTTTTACAAAATTGGTTATTGTCCGTGCTACTGCGATTTGGTTGGAAAAATTGCTTGAAAACATTCTGTTTAGAAGAATTATTTCAAAATGTCAAATCCTATATATCACAAACATGATCTGATCGCGATACCAATTCCATCCGTTCCGGAACCGATGCAATATACGCCCTACGTAGACGAAATGTGGTCCATTATGACGTCAGACCAAGACGTTGGATGAATTTTACAGATAGTTTTAACGTCAGTTTACAAGAGGAACTTAATTTGTTTTAATCGCTGACCTAATTTCCACCGTCATCAATTAATATTTTAGCTTCATCCGTCCAAAATGGAATCACAGTCTCAATACACAAAGTTTTGTCAATGAAGTTTTTCATATCTTCTCCATATTGACAACTTCTTTTCTACAGAAAATGATGTTAGATTTTGGTGGAAGATGACAATTGCTGGGGATGGTATCTGGTATGTTAGCTAAGCGAAGTTCATGAGTTAACGTTTCAGCATTGTCTCCGTCGATCAAATGACAGTTTATATTCTGAGCAGGTTTCGTTTTGGCATTGAGCCTAATAGGTTGCCAGTGCAACGATAACAATGCGGTTGAATTTCACTGTTTCTCCTCATCTATTGATTACTGTTTCCAGTGTTCTTCACCTGGTACGATGCGCTAAATGGACGAATTCTATTCATTGCGAGTCAGGCGCTGAAACGCAGCTGTTCACTCATTATGGCTAATAGGGTGCGATGAGTTTAGACTTTCCACGTTCCCTTCCACCGAGCGAGCAATGGGTATATGTCCTCAGCGTTTATTGTCCTTGTACCATTTATACCATCTCTAACAAATTCATACATCACTGTACATACTTCCTCCGTTATTATTAATGCTCTACTACGCCATGTATTGTATGTGGACTGAATTTGTGAATAACATTTCTTGTCTTGTCACTGACGGTCTCCTTTAGATCTTACTTGTTTTTTACTTTCCCACTGCCCCATTACCCCGCTTACACATTCCAATCAGCATTATAACATATCAAACGTTGTCGTTTGTAATATTCACCTATATCGATTTAAGTTGAAACTCGTCTAATCTTCTTCTATAACATCGTTATCCAGCTTAGCTACATAATGACCCAAAACTATGAATTGACGAATCTAGTCAAGGACTTGATGGCTGACCTGTTTACTTATAGCCTGTCTAATTAAATAAATTACTGACCCAGAACTGTGATCCTTATTCACCGCAACTGGGAAGCTAGAAATGACACAGATATGACGTCGAGGTTCTTGATTTCTAAATCCTTTAATTATACAATGATACATTAATTCCTATGCAACACAAAGCGCTTAGTACTAATTATATCATTATCAATTATTTCCCGTTATACGAAATAATGTTTTTAAACCGTAGCGTTTGTTCTGAAGAATACTTAATGTTTACGAGGTGTAGGCTCTGATACGTAAAACAACACTTGAACCAAGTCTGTGCTGTCCTTTTCTAATTGTATTCGAGAAGAGACATAATTATCATAACGTGTCCATCTATGAGTCAACTCAACCACTTATTAGCTGATAACGTTGGAAAATGTGTTTTAATCGCAGGTGGCTGTCAGCAATTAGATGACATGCACGCCTTATTCGATTAAACTACAGTGATAACTCTCCGGGTATTTTGGTTCAAAATATATGTGGAAGAGAAGTCTATAGGCATACTGCATACATATAAACTAAACGGACACATTACTTATATGTGGATGATTGCCCAGCGGAGGTAAACGGTCATATTTGGTGTAAATAATACGAATAATGTGGACTGTCTGGCTGATTTAAGTAAATAAATAATATCATGGCACGAGGATCTGTTAGCTGGCTTATTTGTAAGAGCCAACCAACAAGATCTTCTCTCTTCATATTCCGTGTAGTTCACTAGTCCGCACTACACAATCTGAAACACGGCTAGTTAACTCCGTACCATGAACCAACCCCGAGTGTTCTGATCATCTAGCCTTCGTCATTTAGTCGAATTAACCTCGCTTAAAAACTGTACGAAATGAACATTTCTGGTCAAACACCAACGATTTTGGAACAATATTCAAAATGAATAATCCAAACGCCGGGAATACAGGCATCTATTGCCTGATTTATGTCTGCACAATTTACAGACCGATCCCGCTACGACTGCGACACCAAGCAGGAAGTGAGCGAAGCTCGATGTTGGGTTACAATGCTGTGACTACTCGTGTGAAATCTCGGATTACAAGGCAAATGATCATCGCACGCTTTTTCAACAACGAAAGCAAATGGATAATTTGTTCCGTTCAATCTTGAATATTTCCTAGGTCTGACTGTGTTTAATTTATTGTCTCGGAAAGGTAAGAAATGTGTTATATTTCCCCCATATTTACATTCAATATCAAACACGTGCAACATTACCGCAATGGTGTTTTGTCCGCATGTAAATATTAAACAAATACGTGAAATACGGCCATAATCTGCAGAAGAAACCAAATGCAAAGAATGATATGTGTAGATACAAAATTATTTGGTAAAAGTAGACCTATACTGCGCCACAAATGTCAACAACCGTTACAGCCATGATAGCCCGGCTTATACACGTTTCTGTTCACATATCACCCAGCTCATTTACATATAACTATATAAAGGGGGAGCCTGTTAAACCGTGCTCCCGCCTCATTTCACCTAGTGACTCGATATGGGCAGCAGCAGTGATCACGTGATACTGAATATTCATAGCTTTCACACAACTGCCACGCTGACAGCGTTGTTTCTTCAGCAGTATTGTTTACGTTACAACCGACACAGATTTCAGAATAAAATAAACTATTCTTTTGACAAGTGTGAAAGAAATATAAAACAGCCGCATCTCTAGTTTATATTATTTATGTCCTGAAATAAATAAATGTTGGATTCATGGCTTAATTCACGAAACAATAATGTAAATGTTGCACCGTTGAGCAAATAAATGGCCGGATCCGATTTTTCTATTTTAACACCTTCAATTAAATCGTATTTTAGGGCACTCTTTACATATATCTGTATATGAAAACATGCTCCCGACATTCAGAATAGATTCACGTATTCAAATGTTTATTCTAGATGACTATGCTCCCGACTCAGTCCGAGTGTTGAAATCCATCTTGTTTCAAACAGTCCAATTGACTTACACGTATCCGGCCGGTTAGTATATTTTTTTCTGTCATCAAAAACGTACGTGTAAATAGAGACAATTGAAATAGTTTGATTCCTATATTAATATATCATTTTGTTATTCTATATCGCATTTGTTCGTGACTATATGAAAAGCACGGTGATGTATATTTACAGAATTCGCTGAAATTCATCAGTTCATAAAAATTAATTCACAGGACCATTTCTCTAAAACTTAGTTAGAAGTGTTCATTTTTAAGGTTAGCCTTATTAGGAAAACCTGAAGATTTCTTCATATTCTTCATCTTATCACTAACCACAATTCAACTGAGATAGACCACAAAACACGGTTCTGTTACTAATTCAGTGAAGACTTGTCGTATTTAGACCTTGATTACTTTCGGGTTTACCTTAATAACTGACATTAAGATGTCCGCTGATTCATCGTTCATCGCTTACTTCTCGCTGGAACTATTTACTATAGAAAATAAAATAACGCTTTCTAGCTTTAAGCGTGAGAGCAATAAAAAAGCACTCATTCTAATGTGGCCTATTTATTTACATAATGTAACCCACTTTCTGAAATATAATTTTTTTTATTTCTACCTATACAGTTTGTCTGTACTCTATGAACCGAACAACTACAACACACCATTCAACTCCATGTACGCTCATTCGTGTGGGAAAGAATAATAAACTGCCATCAAATTATTCATTGCGACACATGTATTCGATTTAAAATAGTTTGTTGCGGGCAAACATGGTTGTGTTTGCGGCAGCATGAAAACCTATTAAAAGCAGCAGATAAACTGCAAGAAAACAACATAGCGAGATTCTGGAAAGATTTAATTGTAAATAATTAAAATACGTATGAGCTTTATCTTACAATCGCATCAAAATGGTGCTAATATGAATTGATATGCTGAAAGGCACCAGATAGCTATTGCAGAAATTAGAAGGTAAAAACTCACTTGCTAGAATCTTTATTTTTCTAGAACGCAGCCGTGAATAATATGAAATAAACCTTCGTTTGTTTGTTCAGCAAAATCGATTAGAATATACACCTCTTGCAGCCTTACTATCGAGAGAGAAATGTAGGAAGCTTGTTGATTTTTCTCAGCTTAGACAAGATAAAAAACTGTTTTGATACGGTGCCAGGACCTCGTGTATTTCTATTTAAATTACTCTTGGCATTGAAGTCACTGAGTATGATAGTGACCGTCAAATGTTTGTATGTGGAAATCTAAAAAATAGCCCTGTTTGTTGATTGACTACGACATCGAAGATAAACACATCTTAGATCATCCCCTATGCATCAGAGAACACTAAGCATTCTCCTCGGGAGGATTTCATCGTTTGATTTGTGTACCGATCAGTCAAGGTATTTGTAGTAAAAGTAATTACGGGGAGTGAAATTGTCGTAGGATATAAGCGCAGTCTTAGACTAGAAAACACAGGTTAGTTCAATTACATTACGGATTACTGTACATATCATTTATTTAATAAATGCTTATAACAATGTTGAAATAATGTTAGAAATACACACACACACACACATATTTTGAAATTGTTAAAACAAAATGTCTAATAATTTGTATTCAGAGGATAATGAATGTTCTGCGTCGCTTATTGATTGTTGGTATCCTAACCACTATATTACTGATTGATGAGATACACTGTGTTAAATATGACCAGCTACAGGCATGGATTGAACGCTACTTGAAAAAGTAAGTGAAGTACATACTTGCCTATTATAGTACAACGAGTTGCTGGATATCTGAACAGGAGGGTGAAATATGGTAGTAAATTGTGAGTGAGAAAAATTGGTAAAAATTGGAATAAAAATCATTTGAAGGGACCCTCCCCATACACACACACACACACCACACACACACACACACACACACATAAACACACACACACACACACACACATATATATATATATATATATATATATATATATATATATATATATATATATATAAGGGGAAAGGACTATATTAATAGTTCTGTTTTCTAAAGAACATTTTCTGAAGAACGTTTTATTTTATTTTATACTCAAAGTAATTACCACACGTTATACATGTGCAATAGTTGGACCAATAATGTTGCTATCGTTACCTTAAAACACCCCGTTAAACATAACACACAATTATCTGAATACTGCTATAGTCATTTCATGAGCAACACCCACCAGCCAGCCTGGTGTTGGAACTTTTACATTATTCTTACCACGAATTAAATATACAAAAAATGTTCATGTACTATATTACACGTTATATTATTATTTCTTATTATTATTATTATTATTATTAATGTATATTAATGAATCTAGTTTGCTAGTTTTTAAAGGTGTACAGTGATACTCCAAATAATATGTTTGTAACAACCCAATATCAATGAACGATAATCGTTATTTATAGGTGAAAGCAACTTCAACAGTTTTCAGAACAACTTAAAACTTTCAAGAGAAGACCATTTAAAATATCCACCGGCAATCTGTTTCACAAATTGTGGGCTAAACCATTAAACGTACAGTCAACTTATAACTTCAGCCGAGACACGGGTACCTGTAATAGTATCTGACCTGATGACTTGTGTTTTCGGGAAGACTTCCTAATCGACACGATTTTACATAGGTGTTCAGGTGCCATGTCATTGATAGAGTTATATGTTGTTCGCAAATTCTTGAAATGGATATGCTCTCTAACATCTAACATCTGGGTGATATGATCATATTTTTTAGTATTTGTCAGTATGGGAGTTTCACTATTCTGAATTTTCTTAAAGTTCATAAATATTTAATACATTTGTCAAAAATAACCACAAGATTTTTCTACTGATTAATTAGGGGTAATGAAATAGGCACAAATCTGTAATATTAATGTTTTGGGAATTTATAATGATGCGTCATTCAAAGCCAAATATCACCAGTACAATGTCCTAAATTCAACAAGAAAGAGGAGACATTTAACACATTGTCTGGATCCATTGATAAATGCAACTGTGGATCATTAACGTAGAAGTGATATTGAACGGCAACTCGCTGCGCAATGATTCAAAAAAAGTATGTGTATACCGAAAAAGGACTAAGAACTGAATCTATAGTAAACCAGATAACACTGACAGTACATCAGACAAATTAGCATGCATAGAAGCCCTCTGGGATAATTGTTCCAAATAGGACTAGAACTATTCGATTAATTTAACACATGGTCCAAGCATGACTTTAAACCTAGAGACGAGTATCTTATGACCAATATATCAAATGAAGCAGACAGGTACAGGAGAACAAGAAATACTGGCTTACTTTGATCAGCTGACATATTAATATCATTGCTTACCCGAATCAAGGCTGTTTTGGTGCTGTAACCTTTTGTATGTGTAGACAGTATGATTTACCAAGGTTATTATTGAATAAATATTTATTTAGACGGAAAGCAACTGCCCTTCCTATCATTTTAGATAAAAATGTTAGATTTGAAAGAGGTCTGTAATTGTTTAGAATATTACAGTTCAAAATGAATTATTTTATTAATGGTTTTACAAGGGCAGCTTTTATGCATCCAGGGTTAATGACTTATTAACTTTCTTTCTGTTTGGGCTTATCGGAGCATGCTAACACTCTTTCACAAGCCATGTAGGCATAGGCTCAACATTAGATAACCTTTTCAATAACTGTTTCATATCACTTTCCGTAAGAGGCTCAAATTTATCCATCATGGATATACAGATCCCTTCTAACCATGGCCTACCCTGTGATAAAATGCTGGAAGAGAGCCCTTTATGTATATTTAATATCTTTTAACAGAAGTATTTATTAGGGCAATCGGTAATATCTTTGTCGTGGTTGATAATATTTGCAAGGACAGTCTGAATTTTAATGTTTTATGTAGTACTTTATTCACAGCACTGAAAACAGTCCTTTAGTTTCCCTTGCATGCTTTGATTTGTTTATAGTAATATTCTGATTTTACACAGGCAAGGGTGTTTCTAATCTGAATTTACAAATGTAGAACATTTCATAATGAACAAACAAACTCGTCCTGATCTAAAGCAATTCCCAGTTCCTTCTAGTTCTCTTTGTAACTTGTAAATTTTTTATTGCGCCAAGGAAGCATTATTCTTCTTAGCATACCCTTTGTCTTTTAAGGTGCAGGCTGATCTACAAGGTCCATTCTTGTACTATTGTGGTGTACTATTGTACTGATCAATATAATCTGATGGATCCAATATCAGATAAGAGACCACAGATCAGCAAGAAAGACATCCTTGTTAATTGACCTGTATTTATTCTATGAGAGGATTTTAGCTGAAACGGGCTCTTTCTGTACAGAAACCTTAATGTTAATAAGGAATTGATCAGACAGCATGGAAGACACAGATATACCCTGATTCAAATTGTCATCGTCACGAGAGATGACAAGATCTAAGATGTAACCATGTCTGTGTGTTCTTCCTTGCACATGCTGCCTGACATTGGCTTGTCTAAGAATGTAAGCCAACTGTTTGGTATCTGCATTCCTCTGGCAATCCCAATATATAGTGAAATCACCTAAGATCAACAGATGGCTACCGTTGGTATTTCGAAAGTGAACAAATTCCGAAAATTCCTTAATGAAATCTGTAGCTGTCTGACCATGTTCTTAGTTGGGTATAATCTATACTACACATATATCGCAAAATAAAAAGGTCAGTTCATTATTTCCCCAAAAAATCTAGCTTGAAAGCGCAAGTAAGTTTCACATTTCAAATAAACAGTAGAGTTCTAACACCTCTTTGTGAGTCTGCGCTGCATGGTGGAATGAATATCCAGCTGGAGTCACATCACCAATATTTTTCTCGTCCGAAACATTACCAGTCAGCCAAGTTTACATAATAACAAGAGTATCGAGATCCATATCGTTAACAACATCAGACGCCTTATCACATTTACGACAGATTGATTGACAATTTATTAGACGAATAATTACAACAATGGCAATAAAAGGTCTTTAAATTCGTCTTTCACTGAATAATATTATGTAAATCATGGCAAAATATTTGTTGCAGACACTGTCGTTCTCATGGTAGGCCAAATGCAATTATCAAGGGTAACACTGTCATATAAAAAGGGAAACACACTTTAAACGTAGGCTACCAGATATTGATAGCCCTTTTATTTACTGCTTCATCGTTCAAAGCATGCTATTGTGGTACTCTACCACATTATATATTGCAGATACCATCACGCTGTGGATCGGCCTAGGCGTGTAAAGCTTCCTCGTACATTGGTACGTCCTACTCGCATGATGATGCCAAAGAGATTCCTGGAAGACGACGACTCTCGGCCTCTGGTCGTAACAACGACGCACAAACCCGGATTAGGCCGCAGGTACATGGTGGATCCTGAAAAAAGGAAGCTAAGGCGGTACAAGAAAAAGGGGAAAACGTTGAACGCCCAATAAAATTGATCCCACGACTGAAGCATGCTTCATCCTTCTGAACGATGTCTGGCGGCGAACAATGTCCTGTTTAACCCGGTGCGACTAGTTCTAGAATTGTCTAAAATTAAGTTTGGTATCATCCTTTATCTGTTTTATAGGCTAAACTATAACAAGACTGCCAGATAGTAGTTGACAGCTGTAATTGTATTCCAGCTTGTGCCAAAAGAGCTGCTATCTTAATAGATGCTAGATTTTGCCATGATTAAAATATCGTCGTCTTTATTTGTGTGTTAATGTGTGCACATCGAATTACGCATGTGCGTATGCGTGCGTGTGAGTGTGTGCGTGTGTGTGTGTGTGTGTGTTAAAAGCCCCAGTGACCGTGACCAAAAACCAGCGCTACAAAATCAGAAACCTATTCGAGGTCACCTACTGAGCTAAAAAGTGGTTTTTTACCTTAAAACTTTCAAATTTTATGCTTAACATTCGGCGGTTTGCGCTACTTCTTTATTTCTGATCGGCATCTAGGTCTGTTTATAAACACTGACATATTATTAACATTAATATTTCAAATTAGAAGAAAGGCGATAACGAGTTTACTGGGTGAATCACGTGACACATGGCCGCCATCACGGATTCATAACGTAGGAAATCAAAAGGCAGCATTCATTAGTCACACGAAGCAGCTCATAATGTTCAATATATCCAATGCCTTGGTCTGAATTCGCTGAATACGCAGGGCCTGCCTCCCTCTTCACAATACGAGTCTTTCTGCAGGCGAGCCTTGTTAACAGATTTCAGCGAGTTCCGGCAACCGAATAACTCCTCCTCCCGACATGGAAATCTCACTCAGGAGATAACGACACTAAATATTTACTGATAAACATTATTAATGAAATCGTCAATTTTGAAATCAATATTCTCACAAATGAAAGCAACAAATAATGTTTTCATTCATAATATTTACAATAATTGCCGTCATTCCAAATTTAATGCACGCGTAATTCATTTCCGAAGTGGTTATTTTGATGGCAGTGCAGGGGTTAATCGGTCAGTTTTAATGGGGTGAAGGTCGGAATCCGCTGGCCAAGTCTTGAAAAACTTCGAAAAGAATAAATAAATTCACTCGAGTCGCAAAAGGAAGCGCAAGCACCGTAACGACGCTTGGGCGAAGGATCCTTGTAGTTATTAGAGTCCAATAATTACGTCCGCCAAATATCGCTCGGTGATCGGCCGTTGTTCAACTTCATTCCAGACGTTTTTAGGATCGTTTCGGCCTAAATCCCGAAGGCAGAAATACCAGACATTTTTTGGTGACAAGCGTCTATGGCCATGTCACGTTGCGCGTTCTTTGAAAGCGCTTCATTATATACCCCCATTAAAATCAGCCCTGTTTCACCGCCATCTCACAATAAATCTTAATTTTTGTACGCTCGCCGTATTGGTCCACACATTTTTCACCTCTGCGGCCATTGTCAATGTGTAGTAATTAGCGGGACTCGGGACTCGTCGACTGATTCATATTTCTGGTTCATATTTTCAAACGGTTTTCTATTTGTCTAATATTCATCAATCAGGTCACGGCATTGACTGGAAATCGTATCAGTTTAGATTTTTAGATGCGTGAGGATCAGCCATCTTGAAGGCCGGAGCACGTGTTTTGTTCATTTACTCGATGAGAGTTGACGGTGTTTCAGTTCATCTTGCTGAAACGCGTGGCTTTAAGGCAACTAGTTTCTGCCGAATATCCACTATTAAGCAGCCAGTGGCCGATAAAATTAGTTTTCTGTCACAATTATTTTCACCGGGTTATATTTATGTGTGCTAGCTGATAACCCGATAAATTAAATAGACATATCTTAGTTTGTAGATCTCTAAATATAAAAAAAAACATTCCCGCCGAGAGTTTGTGCTTACTTTTTTTACCTTCTGGAAGGGTGCCAGGAAAAATGCCTAAACATATCACATTAAATTAGATGACAACTCATGTGCTACTTTTTGGTTTTCTTAAAATAGCCAGACACATGAATAATTTTATAGAAAGTTCTTATCGGCACAGAACGTTGTATGTATTCAGCATATACATATAGGTTTCCAATTGTCTAGCCTTGGGTGATATAGCGTTGAAACATATTGCAGTGTTTGGCAATAATAGAGTGTACGTGACGCGTTATTCCGGTGATATCTCGTAAATGTGTTACTTTCACGTTTTAAAACTTGAATGACGCCATTGGTTACGAATGTAAATATGTTTATTAAAAATTATGCAATACATCAGTGGGTTAAAAAAAACAAGTATCTATATTTCACAATTATCTCGTTGTCAATTTTAAACAGTAAACTTGTAATATATTAAACAAATGGCAGTTTCATAATTCAGTCCGCATGGTCGGAAACACAAAGAAACACACTTCTATAGAAAGTGCGTCCTGTGGTTCGGACGGTGCATTAATGCCCAAATGAAATTGGTGTTCTTTGTCCATGGACCAGAAAGACGACAGAGGAGACAGAAGGACAGTCGATCCTGGGCTTCATCCGTTCAAGTTCCATTCACTTCGCCTCAATCAGCGTCGTACCCTTCAGAATCGGGTAATCGAGCACGTCCGGGATGCCGTTTTGTCGACACAGCTCTCGGATCAGCTTCACATCTTCGTCGCCAAAAATCGGCTTCATCTTTTTCTTTGTTGTGTTTTTTCTGCTGAGCATCGACTTCTCCTGCGAGTCGACTTCCATGGACTTCAGGGCCTCGTCTAGATACTTCTCCGATATGTCGCAGTAGCTGAAAATGGCGCCGAGCGTTGGCCGGGGACTTTCAGCCAGATCTTCGTACCGAAACGCTGGCATGTCGATGCCATTCTCGAGGCAGTGGTGGAAGACGAAGGTGGGAGCAAGAATTTTTGTTATGATGAAACTCTTCGGCGTCAGCGTGTCCAATCGGCAGTCCTCGACTGAGCGGTCTTTGCTAGCAAACTTCTGGTAGATGGCGTGCCTCCTGGCCAACGCCGGGAACCATCTGTCGAGAAACTGCTGCAGGTAGGCGAAGGGCAGCATCGGCGTGAGGCTGGCCAAGGATTTCATCGAGGCCAAATGGTGTCTGTAGAGGAACAGATAGTAGGCATTGGGAAACAGTGAGTGCAGCATGGGAACGACACCCGTCACCGTGGCCATTATCTTGACAACGTGCCCTTCGACCGGGGGCCCGTTTAGTCGAGACTTGCAGAGCAGAGAGACGGTAGCCGATACGTGCTGACGAGCCTCCGCGTCTTGGACATCGGTACAGTCTATCAGATCGCTGATAGCTCCCGGCTCCGTGTAGTTGACGAAGTGGCCCGTCTTTTCGAACGCCTGGCTCAGCAGCGTCGAGCCACACCTGGCGATGTTGCCGATGAAGACCAACTTGCCCGCTGGCCTTCCGAGCTTCTCGGCTAACCTGTAGGCCGATCGTATCGGCAGCACGATGACCCTCTCGGCCTTCCGGTACTGGCCATCTCTGGAGAAGCTGTGATCGTCGAGTCGCCATGGCGTGTCGCCGTCAGCGCACTCGACGAACACCGCCTGGCGACGGTCGATGTGGTAGAGAGTGACCTCGTCTCTGAGAACGTACTCAGGGTGAATGAAGCCGTCGTGGTACAGGATAAAGTCGCGGAGTCTGGTACTCAGCGCCACGCTGTCGTACCGATAGCGGCCGGCGATGCTCAGAACGTGCGCGCTCCGCTCGTAGTTCTCTTCCTTTCGGCTCTCCTTCACCAGCCGCCAGGTGCCGTTCATCAGCCAGACGATGTTGCGTAACCCGTGCAGGATGTGACGTACAATGAAGTAGAGGAGGGCGATCAGGATCGGAATAATGGGATGGATCATTCTGGAAAAGATACGGTAGGGGTAATTTGCCGAAAAGGAGTATTTCACTTGAAATTATTCGCTGCATTTTTGTGGTTAGGTTCGGGTTCATGAAGCCGACCATTTCTAATTAAATTGCCTTTACAAATCCGAATTATTAAAATCAGGATATCTTTTTCCTCTTAGTTTTTGAGCGATCACTATTCATTTACTCATTCCTGTGGTAATATTTTTAAACAAAAAAAAAAACATTAACCTTAAAACATTTATATAAAACACAGCCAAAAATAAACACATATTAATCACGTGAATACCCAACAGTGACATAAAGTTTTTTTAATACTAGCCTAAACTGTTTTTTTTCTGAGCTTTGCTAGTGGTGAGGGTCATGCATAAAGCAGGACTTTTTTTTAAGTGTGAGTATTATAGTTCTGACGATTTACAATAATTAAAAATCATCCTTGTCTTAATATGTGAAAGACAATGAATGAGAAATAGTATATTTACACTTTAGAAGTGTAAACGAAAATGATATATATATATATATATATATATATATATAATATATGTTTTATTAATCTGGAAATAGTTTCAAATAGTGCGTGACCAGTGTCCGGAAATAGGGTACAGTGCTGGATATAAAACTTCATCAGTGTTTTACACCTTTAGCCAAGACACTATTATACCAATAGCCCAGATAATATTACACCTATAGCCAACATATTATTACACCAATAGTCAAGATACTATTACACCTATAGCCAATTTACCATTACACCTATATAGCTAAGATAATATTAGATTTATAACGAAGATACTATTACACCTATAGCTCAGATACAATTACACCTATATCTAAGATAGTATTACACCTATAGCCAAGATATTATTACACCTATATCTAAGATATTATTACACCTATAGCCAAGATACTATTACACCCACAGCCAAGATTCGAATAACACCTATAGACAAGATACTATTACACCTATAGCCAAGATTCAAATAACACCTATAGGCAAGATACTATGTCAAGACACAAATTAGTCGTTACTTAGTTGTTGTGGCTTTGTTATCAAGCGCAAACTTATCGGTAAAAAAACGAAATTACTTCCTGTATTTTATAGAGGTGTGTGTTTGTGTGTGCTCGCGCGCACTCACGTACGCGTGCGCTTACCCAAGCACAACAACTTCGCCCGAAGTAGAAGTCGCTTATTAGACAAAGTGGCTAACTCAGCTAATCTGTCAGAACCAACGTTAATTCACTCACACGCAAAGAGATTTACATATATTAGCTGTTAAACACCGCCACCATGCCTAAGACGTAGACTGACTTGTTATCGATTAACAATCAATACAAAATATGCTGGTAGGCAATTCCTTAAATTACCTGGACCAGATTACAAAAGTAGCTAACTTCACTTGTTGTAATCAATGCTTGTTGGTGTGCCTTTGAGTAGTGTCCGAATAGGTACTGGCTCAGAAATGAACAAATCACCATTTCACCGTCTTAACTATTTTTAATGTAATGTTGTCTCCTAATAAATAATTTTGATATTATATTAAAGGAATATACTGACTGGTCATGTGTGTGTGTGTGTGTGTGTGTCTAAACACAACTAATTATACACGTCTGCCCTATTAAAAAGACAACGCGACCAAAGTGCAAACGACAATATTTACCATTTTGACCCGTGGGTGTTCTTTACCTTAAATTTTTTAACTTCAGTTTAACCACCAACATACCCACCACCCCCCACCCCAATACAGCCCCCCCCCCGCACCCGAACAACACTCACATCACGTGCACCCCATTAGAAATTTCTCGAAATCTTGAAAGTAGAGCAGTGTCCGCGGCCTTCGGCGGTTCAGAGGGAGCCCTTTGCGTACTCTGATTTCTGGGAAATACAAACTTCTGACTCTGTGGCGGGTCATGGTGGTAGCCGGTGTCTATACGATACGTCAGAGGGGTTGGTGATGACGATAAGCTGTCCAAAATCAAGACGACATTAAGTGGTCTGTCGGTGATTGACAGACAAACTGACTGACTGACTGACTGAGAGAGAGAGAGAGATGGGTAGATGGAGAAAATAATCAGCCAATCAGAGTGGTACAGGTAACTGGGGTAAACAGTTCGTTGTCTTCGCCGTTTTTCCTAGGCATCTGGCTCAATGCCTGGCTCGTTTGGCATCCTAATTCCAGGAGAGCTTTGACCATATCGCATTTATGAAGTTTGTGTCATTGCACCGAAAAGAAAAAATATAATAGGCACAACTATGTGTCTACGTGACGGTAATGCTTAAGCGAGAAGTGGATTTTGGCATGTACTATTCACGTACGTACAAGTACGTACGCACGTACATCCCGACCGTATTCATAATTCGGTTTTAAACGCCTTGACGTGCTATATGCACTTGTATAGACACGAATCGACCCCTCTCACATATAGACGCGTATGCGTAAATATAGACTTGCGCGCGCATCATGCATCACGTACAGAAGGAAAAAACAGGAAAACGATAAGGTGGGAATATAGGTAAGGAGGCATGTAGATAGGCAGGGAGGCGAGCGGGAAACGTTTCTATATTCGAACTGAAGACATTTCTCCTCGGTCGGTGCAACATCGTTGAACTTGGGCCAGCTTCGGTATTGTTTAACCTATTTTCCTAATTAGGCCAAATTTAAATAAAGCAAGCCTGAGGACAAAACCGCTAAAGAAACTTTTTCTTTTTTCATCGGAGCGTGACAGGTCATTTATTTCTCGCTTCATATGGCACTATTGCTGAATGAAGGCTTAGTTTTGTCAAATGCTATAAATAGTTGAACGAGATGAACTTTTGAGTTTATTTTAGTATTTTAATATGGTACTGCGCGCGCACCAGCACGCAAGCGATGCATACGGGGATATATATATATATATATATAATGTTACTGGTTTAGACTACTAAAACATATACATCATTGAAGAGCTCAACTTCTACAAATCTGTGCATCCTTACATCTACACATTGTTTTACGGATGGGCAACTCTGCAGTCGGTGAAACTCGGACCATCGATTTTACATCGCACTGATCTAGGGGCGCCACAGAAAGAGAGAAGAGCTACAACCATTCATACATGAACGTATATATTCATTGAATTGAAAGACAAAATTGATTAATATATATATATATATATATATATATATATGACCGAGGATGAAACTAGATGGTCCAATCAAACACCCGACATACATAAGTAAAACTGACACGATGAGATCAGATACGATTGATGTCTGGAGGTCTGCGGAGTAGTGTGCTACCAGACTAATATCTGAACGCCCCATTTATATAGACCGATAGATATGTTGGTGTTGTGTGTGTGTGTGTGTGTGTGTGTAGAGAGAGAGAGAGAGAAGGAGAAAATCACCTAATGATCGCATTTGAACAGTTTCTTAGCCTGTTCACGAGACACCAGACATATGACCTGCGCTAAATAAGACAACAATAATAATGACTGGAGACAAAGGTTTATTGGCTCAAAGTGATATTTCACCGATTTAACTTACCAATCTGAATAATGCAAGTACGAACTCGAAATTACATTCACAGCCGCGCACACACCATCGTAACAGCACGCTAGGACGTTCTTAAGCAAAGACGTACAGGCACGCGCGTGCGCATGTACATACAAACACATACGCTTTCTCTCGCTGATTCGCTCTCAGCTGCAAAGGCGAACCAACCGACGCGCATACACGGCCATACAAACCAATATACACGAACATGCACATATACATACACAATGCTCGCACGTTTACTCGTACGCTTACATATTTACTCAGTCATTGTCGTAAGACTATTCTAAGATGTTCACGTCATGATGTAATTTTAAAAAATCGGATTTAGCGTTTTATCTCCTAAAAAAGTCACCATCTTCTTAATAACTTCCAGCAATATTTTATTCGAATTAAAAATTAAAAAAATTAAAGCCATGAAACTATATTCCGTTTTAAAATATATTTCACTGACCAAAAGAGCTCACTTTTGCGTTCGAGACAGAAGACATGTTCACCTCGCCAATGTTATTTAGCCAAACCTTTTGTAATTATTATATACGATTGTCCTTGCTAGAAAATAAACTCTTACTGAAATGACGATTGACTCAGAAAGAGTGGACATCTCCGGTAGACTACTTTTATCCGGAGTTTGCCATTTTCTAAATAAGGAGCCACCCATAGACACGCTCCGCCGCACATAATCCGGCCACCAGGTTAATTAATTGGCAAAACAGTATAGCGTTCGTTAAACCTTACCTGTCTCGATTGCTGACAACTTCAAAACGGGTAATAGCTGATCATAGACTCGTAGACACCCCAAATTCTGTGCCTCTGAATTGTCGGCTATCTGTCTAGGTGTGCGGGACTGATGCTGCTCTCTGGTGTCGTCTCCAATCCAGGCGTTCGCCTTAAATACTGGAAGTCTGTCACGCCCCTCTAAAGCTCAGCTTACCTGATGCCTAACCATCAAATGTCACCTTCTGGTCGAAGCTCCATTCGGGGCTACAGGTCTGATAGGCCATTGAGCTGAACGGACGACGGTATAGATGTCGTGTAACATTAAACAAGGGACGGAATTTACCTTAAAACCGGCAAAGAATATGCCGTGTGTTATTTCGCAGACACCGAACGATGGCATCAGTTTGTGCGATTTTGATGCGGGCTATTTTTAGACATTTTTAAGAAAATCTCCATGGTTGCGGTAATATATCGTAAATCAGGTGTTTATATTGCGAATGGAAAAAACGCGCATAGATCATTTCGTTAAATCTGTCTCGGTGATTTTGAAGAATAATTACATTCGAAGAATGAACATTGATCAACGTGAAATTACGGTTCGCCAATTTGAATAGAATCGGAGAATCGAATGAACAATAAAAAATTGTTTCTACAAAAGATAATTTTAAAGTACGGATTTAGTTCCTATAATTTCTCATTATCCTTCAATTTAAACGTTCACACAGACAAATTTCGATACGTCCATTATTTCATAAGGTAAACGTCAATTTTGCTGATTAAACATATATTTTATCATTTACCTGATTCTTCTTATTTTTGTTTGTATTTAAAAAAAATATTTTATTGATTATAATTTTAAAATAGCTTTAATCTAGAGATCATATTTTTAAGGAGAAATACCAGATGGCAGATTTTATTTCCTATTAGTATTTGAAGCTGAGCCTTTTACTTGCAAGGCTATCACAGTTTCATGAGTAGATAATAATACGGAAGCGCAAGCGGGACATTATTATTGGTTAACTATCCAGGGTCTTCTCGATGCCACCGAATTACTAAGTGTTAATATAAAAACCACATACGATTAGATCAGAAAAAAGGGGCTGTTTTGGTATCGCTTTCTTATTTCCAGTGCAATGTTTGTGAACGTCACCGAGAAAATAGTTTTTGTTTTGTGCTTCCGTATTAGGCAGACTTGACGTTTTATTTCCTCATAAAAGCAAATCCCATTTTGGACATTTCCCCAAAACGCTACATGATATAATATGACCATTGAAAAATCAATCATGCTTTCTCATTAAGTCGCTCGATTTCTTCCCTACATTTCACTGCTATTTACCCCATAAAAGGCCCCATATCACCAACCACCCTATATCTAACTAATTTCAATAGGATTCCGGCGTGTTAGTTCATGTCTAAAATAAGAGCATGCTTCTTCTGACCCCATTATGCCATATATGGTCATATATATATTACTGATAGCTCACCAAATATCACGATGTACCACGTTTTTGAACTTTGGCGATATATATATATATATATATATATATATATATATGACAGTAATTAGACTGTAATGTCCTCTCTAAGGGAAGATAGAAATGTGATTTTTAGGGCATACCTCAGCAAACTAAATTCTTTACGTGTTAGCCAAGTTTCTTTGAAGAACCTTATTAATTTGAGTGAACTAAAGGCCCAAAACTACGTGCGTCTAAAAACGTCAACCCCGTATTTACTTATGTGACACAGAACAAGAGAATCAGTGTATAATATTCATATTAGCAAGAATGAAAGTGGTTGTATATGTATGTTAGTATGCATGTATGTATTATATATGCATGGATGTATGCGTGCATGCATATTTAACGCCTGTCATTGCTGACATGCGCATGCCTCAGACAGTAAGATATAGTAATTTTTGGGTGAATAAAATATCTTTGTGTCAATAAAAGTTTTGGTACCGGAGGAGATTAAATCTGTGCTTTATACAACAACCGAGCTATTTATGGGACAATATTGGCATTGAAGTTACCACCAACAACACAGCTTCACACGTCTTTGAGTAGGTATCTAAACGGTGAACATTTGATATGGATCTTGTTTGATATGTGCATTGTGGCCTCGACAGACAAAACAATAAATTATGTATATACTGATTTTCATCTATTGCTTACATATTACCAGATCAGAAGCTCGCTATTTGAAGATGAGCCTGCGTAATCAGTTTCTGCACGAATGGTTCTGTTTCCATTCCTATGGCCTTCCCGATTTCTCTTGCGTGTGTACACGTGTGCGTGCGTGCATACGTGTGTACATGTGCGTCTCTGTCAGTAATACTGTAATAATATAATAATAATATACGAAATTTATTTAGCGCCCTATATAGCCTGTAAGAAGGTTACTCTAAGGCACTTGACAATAAATAATTCATATGGATGTAACAGATTTACATCTTTAAAAAATACATAATTCTTTCCAGCCAAATACCTAATACATCTGTATTCAGCTAGGAAAAGCTGAAACAAAAAGATTAGTTTTGTGAGAAGGTTTACCGATTGCACCCAGTGTTGATAACATTTCACAACGCAACTCTTATGTACTTAATGGTGTTGTGGTAGCTGATAAACAGTATCGCGCCTAATCGGATGAAGTAGAGTTTCATTTAGCTCTAACTATAAAGCCAACTCTTTCTAGTAATTCTCTACGTGTAGAACTACGAGACTGTCATATTGTTTATCTCATCAAATATGTTTGGCTTCCGTCCAGTGTGGCCCTATTTTGGGATAGAAACGACTGGGTGTGCGAACTAGACGTATCATCTGATGAAGTGGCTATACCTTCAACAGATAGATAAAAAACCACATATGTCAGCTTCGTACTAATGGGTAATTGTCAACTAAATAAATTTTAAAAAGCTCGAAGAAAAATGGCTGTCTCAAAATACTTCCATAACAAAACAATATATCGTTTCGATCCATTTCTTTCAGAATGGCCGATGACCCACTCAGACACCCTTGAAGTACGTGTTACTGGTTTGCACTGAGAATCAAAGGGTAATTAATCAGGTAGAAGTTAACGACCGGGAGAAGAGTGAAGCATCTCCGGTCTGTCTGTCTGTCGTCAATTTGTGCTAACTTCGGTGCATGTCACTGTGAAGTGTTTATACTCTGGATGCCGCTAAAACCCGTATGTGGGTTTTGGCGCCCTTCGGGTTGGAAACGGGTACGGTGAGGTGACACTCAATTGTAGTCTGGGTTAAACTCCCATTCAGTGGAGTGCATTTGGTCTTGCATTCGCCCGAACAAATGTGCCAAGGAGAGGCAGCGAGTAAATAAAGGAGTGTGACTTTTTGACAACCGTACTTATTTGTTTTTTTAATGATAATGATCAGTGATAATGATTAAATATGGAACACCTATGAGGACATGTGAGCTCAGGTCATTTTGTGTATCACCGTTTGATAATCTGAATCGCAGTTCAAGTTGTGTGCGTGCGTGTGTGCGTGTGTGTATGCGCATATATATATATATATATATATATATACGTGAGTTCGTGCGCATGCGCGTGCGCATGTGTAATGTTCACATCTCTATTTTCTGTTAGTAAAATGTCATGGCCCTCTTTAGGCTGTTCAGAAGAATGGATGTATTAAACGGTTTATATGAAATGGTGTCATTTTAACTTGATATTGTTGATATTTCTCCTCCATATTATCCCATAGCAAGATCGTCGTTCTCACATTAGTCTAATTACGTCACTTTTATCTAACCTACTCTTGTATCATAAAAGTGTTCAGCCGTTTAATGTAATACTTTCTGCTATGTGTTGCCATGATGCATGCAACATTGACATTTTGCGGTGCTGTTTATAGATGAATTATTTTAAGATTCTGTATCCTTCTGAAGCAAATTAAAATGAAAGTGATAAGGTTTTCCTCGAATCACGAATTGTGAACATGATCTCTGGCCGATTCTACCGAATGCCGAGTCGAGAGAGACGATTTTACGTGCTGAGACGTGCAGTTGTTAAGTATTATACAGGCACAAATCATAAAACATTTTTATATGGCCAGTATCCGCTCCGTAATGAACAACAACAAGCACCAAACAGTGAGATTGTTCGCCACGTACTTAGCACTGCTACCTGAGGATATAGCAACTGGTTATACCGTTAGATATTAATGTTGTTCTAACCAATTTTTATGTAATCTGGAAGCAGGTACTTTTCTATCAGATTTGCTGGTAACAATTATAGTTGCTAATAATGCGGTATATACAGATTGAGTTAGTTAATGCCATAAGCAAGGAAGTGCATTTTCACTTCGGTCCGTTGTCAGATGTTATAGAACTCGCTGAAATGCGTTACAACAACAGGACGACAGTTAACAATGGCACCTGTCGACTTAGCCAATTATCTGATCCTCTCGCTTGTGATGTGATTAGCAACAGTAAAGCACACGAGCAAGGTGCACATTTTGTTGTTGTTACTTCATAAACTAGAAAGCGCTTCCACTAAAGATTATATTTCAATACGTGTCTATCTAAGTTAATTGTTGTTAATTATAATGATACAAATTTGCTCCGTCGTCCAATTTCTGGTTGCACGTACGCTACGAGTGTCATTATACCATATCAATTTCAACTATATAATTTTTTTAATATGTTATGTTAACTTGCCCCTGGTCACTATTTTAACAAATTCAGTTCTTTAAATGTATAAACTTTGCATGTTTATACATAAAGAACGCATTCGTTGAATGATGGTGAATTAACATTTTGTTGTTGAGAAAGATACCTTTCTTCGCATCATCAGATGTCAGCACGTTGCTTAGCTGCAAATAAACACAGATTCGCGTCACAACCCGGCCCAAAGTATGCGTCCGTTAAAAAGAACAAAGTGACAAAAAAGAGTTATAGATGTGTACTTAAGCAGGAACTTATGAATGAATTTCGCTTGGGCCCCTATGAATGGGGTAATGTGCTCGTGTGTGTGTGTGTGTGTGTGTGTGTGTGTGTGTGGAATTCAAAATTGACTGTCGTCCTGTGAGTGAAGTACCTCAGCCGCCACTCATTTGCATACGCGATACGGAAACCTTCGGCAGTGCTGACGCTTGACTGTCCAGGGACATCTTCGATATAGGCCGAATGGCGAATCATTCATCAGCACCGTTCATTATATCGGGCGTGACTGCGACTGACGACGAACATTCACTTGATACTCCCTCTCGTCAGTCGAGAGTGTCTTAATTATTGCTTAGAACACCAAACACACCCCGCCGATATCGGTCCGAGTGGCGCGTTACAGTCGGCACGCGCCAGACCCGTGCCCCGCTCGCGCGTACACGCCAAAACCGTGGAGCAACGACACTAGGAGCCCGTCTAGTAGACACCATACCATCTCTTCTTTAACTCATCAATTATCCGTTGATTAGAGGCCGAAAGACTTGGTTATACAGGAATGTCTAATGGATCGCCTTGGCCTAGTTCAATCTGACCGCCTTTTACGACTCAAAATGCATACTTTTGCTCTTTGTGCGGTTGTTTGATTAAAACAAACCTTTTTTATAGATTAACAGACATACATTTGTCACGAAGGTCGAAGAACGCGAACGAGCCTCAGGACGTCATTTGTTTAAACCGTTTTACAGTTCATTGCTGGCTTCAGGAATTAAACGAAAAGTGTTTTTAAAAATTCCGCACTGTACTGGCTCTTGATTTCTGTAATCTAATTATTTTATTTTGCAATCTTCTTGAGTATATATTTTGCTCTTTTCCCTGTTCCTATTTATTTCGGTACCTTATTTCCGGTCTGGAATCTGCTTAATTTTAATTCTATACACCGCTTCGTTTATATTTCTGCGATATGTTTTGTTTTATTATTGAAATCTTGATTGTTTTTAATTAGCTGTCTGCGATAGTCGTACCTTGGTCATCCTTATAACGAAAATAGTTTTGAATATGAACACACACACACACAAACACGCGCGCGCGCAATAAAATTTGTACTAGACCTAATGTCTATTCATGGCTCTTCTTTTCATCTGTTACCTTTATTTCAGTAACAATCTTCATCATTCAAAGAAGCTAAATTTAAGTTCTCTTATATTGCAGCCACTCCTCAATTACGGCCACAAATAACTGGTCCAAACGGTGACCGTAATACAGGCTTTGTATTATATATATATATATATGTGTGTGTGTGTGTGTGTGTGTGTGTGTGTGTGTGTGTGTGTGTGTGTTGTGTGTGTGTGTTATATAACACATACAGATTAATGAGTGTGTATATGTTACAGTGATATTGTGAAACCCATGAATTCGCGAAATCACAGAAATATTCAGTAAGTTCGCGAAATCACTGATTCACTCAGGAGTTTCATGAAATCTGAAAACATTTCAGCGATATAGCAGTCAGTCAAATGATAACAGCTATATACACTGCGTCTTACGTAACACGTAGATAATCCAATAATAGATGCATGTTGACAGAGATGTAGGCCTACTGAAACTAATAACAATTTTATCTGTAGGAAAAAGTCATTATATCTATAACATTTTCTGAGATTGGTTGCATCACGTTTAACTCTGCAGATGCTTAATGCGTCGACAGCGGGGGGTCCCCGGGGTGAGGGGGGGCTCTTTAATCCGATTTAACAATTACGTCTGGGTTGTAATTACGATACGTTTATTTATGTATATGATAGTTGTAGTATGGTAGATTTATTTCATAGCCGTAGACAAGGCAGACCAACAGCTGTTCGTATTGCATAAACGAAAACAAGTGTCTTCATTAATCCACTGGCTATATTAGTATATATATTTGAAGAAATATTCATTCGTAACCAATCATTATTTACTTTTCTTAATAGCATTGTAATCTGATCTAGAATTTGGTGCCTGCTGTTTTGAGAACACTTTAATGCAACATTATGGAACACCTGTGTAAGAAGCCAATCAGCAATTTAATAAAAGGCCCACAGCTGAATTACATATCGCTCCGCCCAACATTGATCTGCCCGTCAAACTAATGGATGGTTGGACTGTGGCGCCTCTATCGACCGATGAAAACTTCGTTAGCTACACGATGTAAACAATATGGCAGTTAGTTGAGTGAGCAGTGACATCCATAGGATACATTTATGGAGTTTTAAAATGTCTAGGGGGTAATGTTTTATCATTTTTATATTATCTGCAGAATGTATATGTATATATAACAAGTATTGGTTCTTACACGACATCAAACATAACGCATATTAGCCTTAAGCTTAGGCTGAGCCATGTCTGACAACTACTGAACTAGAGCCTAGACACTGACTGACTGAGTGACTAAGACTAACTGTGAGACAGTCATTATATTAATTATTATAATAAAATATACTACCATTTACACACTACCATTTGATAATATGAACCGCAATTTGAATTATATATGTGTGTATGTATGTATATATATATATATATATATATATATATATAATTATATATAGTTTGTGTGTGTGTGTGTGTAGAGTGAGTGAGTGTGTTGTGTGTGTGTATATGTGATCATATATACAAACATGTATAATAATTATACATAAATATACTCATACACTGACTAATACAGTGAGTGAGTTATAATGGTGGTGATAAACATCTTAAAATATCAGATAATATTTGCAGGGTGATGTCAATCCAATTCGATCCTGCCATGGATCTACAGCTTCCGCTTGGCAGTGAAGGCCTATTAGACATGAGAAGACGTGATTCAGATTTCACAACAACTGATTTCACGAATGAGGAACTAGACCAAGTAGAGAGAAGTTCCTACACCAATCTGACAAATGACACAATCTTTCAAGATGTCAGAGATCAAGTGGAATTAAACACTCATCATGGTTCTCTGGACACAGTGCACAGTGAAGATTCCAGCAACTGTGAAGATGAATATGGCACTAAGACATCAGATAATTTTACATCAATCTCATTTGGAATACAACCAAGGGCTACTTATGAACACAATAAGAAGAATACAGATATTATTGGAAGTAAGTTTTCTAATAAATAAGTGTCATTTATATATCCTGTTCTAAGAATTTAAAGTTTATAACTGATTCCTTTACATAGTAAAAGAGGCAAAGATAACAGGGATTCAATAAAGCAGTTTAAATCACTGGTTAAAAACTTGTCTATGAATCACAAGAAGATGCACATGTTTTTAATGAAGTAGTTGCTTAACGTCATTTGGTCCAAAAATGAAAAAAAACAATGGACCAGTTACTAGTTAGGTAGTTTTTCCAACTCTTTGCTAGGTGCAGCACTCTTTTCGCAATAGCCAGTGAGGTTGGTTAACAAGAGACTTTGAAAACAACAAACAAATCATACGATTTAGATCTAGTACAGAATATATAGTAGATATCTACCTTTTTCTCACCAGACTGGCTCCACATATACATGATATAGGGAATATCAAGGGTCTGAAAACCTAAGTTTTACTAAGAATAAACCCCTCAGTCTTGTTTATAAGGGAAAGTATATACAGAAAATCCCACAGATGGCAGATAACTGTATTTGTTCACAATTATTAATCACCTGTTAACATCAATGTCAGGCACTTAAAATGAAATACATTTTCTATTCGCTTAAGTGGTATTCTATTCAAAAACAATAGTCAATCGCAAACAAGTTTTGATAATTGGAAGTAACTGGCGTTTTCAATGTTGTTGATCCATCAGCCTGTCAAACCACACACTACTAGCCTAGCCCTAGAGGGCTTTCAGAGGCAGTTTAGCAATCAAGGGGTCATATAAAAATATATATTCAGACATAATTTCCATATGTACTGGTATGTTTTCCCTACTGATCAACATTGAGCAGCGAAGATGACCAACATGATCCCACACACACATGGATGTCTCCCAACACCATTTATCATAACTCATCACATCGAATGATGGCCGGTCCGAGTCACTTATCTTGTTTACATGCCTTTCTAACCAAATTTACTGGTACAATGTAATGCGTGTCAGGTTGATATAGGTTGATATGAAAAGGGGTGTTTATTTTCTAAATCCCCAGAAGTTGGAACAGCACCCCCAGTGAATTATTGTCCGGATCTGGCAACTGAAACATTGAAATAAAATCTGAATTAAAAAATACATTAAAAAACATATCTTGGAATATTAATTTGTGACAGAAATATATATTTGATAAGTCCTTTGCATCTATAATACCTTTTCATCCAAGATACATGTGTTAAGGTAGCATACTACGGAATACTATGTTTCAGCATGTTTAACAGACAAAACTACTGAAGTGTCAATGACAATTTGTTCTTAACAATTTTCTTAGCATCATGGGAGTATCTTGCTGGATTTAATAATATTTTTCTGATTATTATTGATATAGTATGTGGTTGGTTTGGTACTTGTGATGGTGGATAGTTGTGTTTTGATAGTTTGTGGATTAACAGATTAGCATAGTCAAGGTAATAGGAAACTGTACAAAACATCATCGAATAGTGACAACCCTTATCATCGTATAGTTCCATTTAGGTCTTTGCTCTTCAAATAATTTCAGAATCATGTATATTTGTATATTATCTTCATAGCAATGATATAGAAGTCTGTTTCTTGATGATTTCAGCCACTGGTTTGCCACATACCCAGGTACACAAGATACCCTTATTAATAATAATAATAATAATGTCTATAAAATGCCCTTACTAGCATGAGCCATTCAAATGTACTGTACACTGATACCCAAAATAATATGGCTCTAAAAAAACAATAAGAGATTTAAATGAAAATCATTATTTATCTCTGAAGGCAACCATGAACAGGTGTGATTCAGGAACATATTTATGATTTTCAAGAGACTACATATTTCTAATATCTGCTGGCAACTTATTCCACAAAGTGGGGTCTGCAACACTAAACGATTGTTTAGCAAATTATTGATCAATGTAATTCATTAAAGAGCATGCTGATCAATGGAAACTGCATTGGGGATGATGGTGCTTTGATATTCAATATAGAAATAACACTTGAACCATATCAGTGAGATCCTTCACTGAGCCATTATCTAGGTTTTGACATGATGCGTCCACGGGAATCCTGGGGAAAGTTTCAGTTGAGTGTTATATCCTATATGGTTATTGCACTTTATCTATGATATTGTTATTTACCAATGGCATACCTAATATAGTTGTTATTAATCTGAAGCTGGAGAATGGACAATAGGTATGAAGTACCTCACGATCAAGACCCGTTCTGTCGCACGTTCTTTTCATAATTATCAATTTTTTATTTATTTGAATGTTGAGACTGCTTGTTTACAACTTATTTGATTGAAATTTGTTATATTTCAGAACTCTTCTATTAAATATTATTGCCCTTCAATCTTACAGTAACTTACAATGGCCGTATGAGACAGTTCATTATATTAGATGCCAAAGGGATCACCATTTGGAAGAAAGATTTATTGGAACAAAATGGTACAATTATTGCTGAGTATCACCTTCTTTTTGTAATATTTCTTGTTTGAAGCTGACTAAGATACGTTATAAAGGTAACACGTCATACATAATTTTGTTTTATTTTATTTTTAATAAGTAGTGACCAGTTTAGTTGAACTTTCTATGGCTTCCTATGTTATAATAAATAGCAATCCATTCTCTGTTTACTTCAGTTTTTCGTACCCTGTTGTATCCAAAATTTGAATACCGCACTATTACCAATCTTGTGTATGCCAAGAAGCACAATGTCTACTTTGCACTAGGGAAGGACTTCTCTCTCAAGGTATTATATCTGTGGCATATCTGTGTGGTAACAAATCTACTCCTGGCATTCTCAAATTTAGTAGGCTACATTATTAGTAAACTGTTGCTGACTAATGACCATTTTAATAACAAAATTTCAGCTGATTCTCTGTACTCCACTAAATTTATCTTTATCTATACTAGTATTCAAATGATTTATGAATTTGAAGATGTATCAAAACTATATATATATTATATATATATATATATATATATATATATATATATATATATATATATATATACTTTTGACAACATCACTATTACATGTATTTTTTATATGTAGTTAGGTATTTGCTTATGCATATTTTTATATTGCAGCCTTCTATTTCTTGTTTGAATATTTTATGCATATAGGATGCTATCCGGACATATGTTATGGCAATTTCCCCTATACTAAAGTGTGTTTATTTCTGTTCAGGTGCTAAACAGAGATTTTGAAGAGACATGTAGGGTAGATTCAGACCTTAGATCTGTTTTGTTTATGATATTTAATCCTGTTAGAGATGAACTGATTACTGGAGGTGTTGGTGGCACAAAGGTTTGTCACTTTCTGTATGATTCATCATATTTTGATAATTATCCGAGCTTTCTATTATTTTTGCTGCTATACAGTTCATAGTTTAGTTATGTAGAGGATATCGGTTAATCATCCATCAATGCTGAACGTTGTTTATTTTGCAAGATGTGGAGCTATCATCAAGTGTCTGGACAAACTTGGACAGAGATTAAACCAATGGCCAACTACAGGCTACAGCTACAGTAAGCCAACATCTACCCAGTGATAGTAATGGTTGAATTAATAAGAAACAAAATCCATTACTAGTGCATAGATGGCGATAAGACATATCATAAATATGCAGCAAATTTAGCACAGAACACGTACAGCAGCTTATTATGCTGACTGCAATACATCATGTTATTTTGTTCCTATTTCTAGAAAAATATAATTCCTGCTCGGTACAGGAATCACCCGCAGAAGTTATACATACACAGTATCCGAGTTTAATCTATTACTTAATATAATGTATTACATAATAGACCTACTTATAATTGTTGTACTTGTAATGTTACAAATTGAGGACCTAGTAATAATCAAGCTATATTTCCTTCAGGTGATGTAAACCCCAAGTTTTTCATGAGTACTGATGTGTGCCATTTATAAATGTTTACATGATGTTGGCTATAAGTGAAAGCTTTCTGTGTGCATTTTAAGCTCTATATAAACAGTCTTCATAGTTACTGATAATGATACCCAATCATTGTTTATTTTCTTTGTATTGAAATCACTTCTCATAATCTGAATATAATATAACTGTTGTTAAAACCATCATTATTTGATATTGTATTAATGAAGTCTGCCTTAAAAGTTTTACCTTATATTGTTGATATATCATATATTGAATACTATACCTCTGGGAAACAATTTGTTTAAATCTTTAATTATTACTTCTAACACATTTTCATTGGTACCCTTACTAACTGTAACACAAAACATCAGCTCACACTGGATATTCAGCATAAATGCTATCATTGACTGCATGCATCCTCTAATGTACCAATTTACAGCTATTAAGTGTCCCGAATATTGCTGCAAACATAAATGACATTTCTTAAACATTGAAAGTTATCAGTGACAGCCTTAGTTACATTAATTCTGCTCACCTAATTCTGACATGTTGATGAATATTTAAATATTAGGTAATCACATCCAGGAAGGGTTGATGAGACTGGTATGAATGTATGTATGTATGTATGTATGTATGTATGTATGTATTATATATATATATATATATATATATATATATATATATATATATAATTATTATTTTGTTGTAGATATGAACTGCCTAATGTTGGTGGTAGTTGGGTAAAAAGAGTGGAGCTAGATCTTATAAAACAACATCTCTATTGTTGTTCTGACACTGACTTGTTTGCTTATAATATGGATGGTCAGGAGGTATTTAGGTTTGAGAGGTAAGTTACCAGTATGTGAATATGTTTATTTAAAGAGTTATTTCTGTGTATCTATTCAATATATAAATAGATATCCACAAACATATGCATACATTTGCATATATATGTATACATATATATCTATTACTTCTGATCTAACCTATTTTTCCAAGACCTCTTTGTACCTAAACAAACACACACACACACACTGACACACCTACATATCCAGTACACTGAAACACATTGAAACAGTCCACATTTTCTTACATTGTTGTTGTATCATATATCCTATATAACTGTCGTTTTTATTGTTGTTATTATTCAGAGCTCATAACATGTCTATAACAGGGTGTGCCTTCTCTACAGAGAGTAATCTCCTAGTAACAGCCTCTGTTGATACAGAAGGTAAATCAGAATATTAAAACTGAGTCAGTCCTCTTTTCATATTAATGGCTGCAGGTTATCTTTCTATAAACGTCTTACTTAATTACTAATACATTCTGGCTATACCCGTTACGGCATGAGTTTAATGAGTACACTAATTGTTATGAGTACATGTTTTCACTAGAATTATGTCTTTACCAAATTAGAAGTTTAAGATCTCACTGTACTATCTGTACTAAGTGGTATTCATATAATTGGGACAATTCCCATAATTTTTTCATAATGCTATTTAGCGTCTGATTAATTTGTTGTCATCGTTATACGCACTGATTATTGCTGGTACTAGAATAGACATAATACAAAACACAGGTGTCATAATTCTAAGTCAACTCACTGAGTAGTGTTTTTTTTTCTTCTTTCTTACACTGTTGGATACTTTATTATTTTTGGCAAAAGTAGGTTTCTTAGGTTAGTGTGACATTTAGCCTTGGGGTGAGGGGAGGGTAGACTGGTTATGGGGTTAATGCTGCTTTTATGTGAACACAATGGCAGCTCAAACACAGCCTTTAGTGAAGATTTCTCTGTAAATTTATCCTTTTTATTATTATGAAATTAATAAAAGGTATGCTTTATGCATTAATTACTATTCACTGGTTAAAATCAGCCATCTGTATGATCAGTATAGATCATTCTGTTTTGCGCATTTTTGTTTACCAGTTAAGGCATGGAGTCTTGGTGGAGGTCTCGTTCACACATTTCGAGGACATTCTCGGGCAATTAGTAGTCTCATTCTACATCCTGGCACTTCATCCATTGTGCTCACTTCATCACTCGATGGCTCTATCAGACTCTGGTCATTGAACACCATGGAATGTTTGTACAGGTAATATAATAATAATAATAATAAGTGCATTTAATTATGTTAATAATTATTTTATCATTTGAACAATCATGTCCACAAGCAGTGAAGACAAATCAGTGAGTGTAACAGGACCAACAACACACTGATTATAAATATAAGTTCAAAACACATAATCTTTGTTTGTTGGTATTATTGTAATAATAGTAATGAGTGGACAGATGGTGGTTTGCCATCATAAAAGCATTCATTGATTCAGTGCATATCTGTGGAATCAATTTATATTTGTCAATTGAATGCAGTAATATTTTTCAACCGCAGATCTCAACCAATTTCTACAATGACAATTCATTATACAGATAACCCAAATGCTGCTCAGGATTCCTACTTGTCTATTGATTAATTCATGAATCATTATCTCAAAGAGGCATTTACAACCAATCTGGATTGAAATGTTTTGGCCAAGATGATAGTATGGATTCTATTCAGAATCATCTTCAGCCATGATCAGTCCACTGCAGGACGAAAGCCTTGGCATGTTGCCTCCAAAGGTCTCGGTTTCTTTCCCTCATGTACCAGTTCACATTGCCTCATCTCTCCACCTTTATCATTGCCTTCCTCTATTTCTTTTGCCACCCATGGGTGTCCAAACTATCAGTGCTGCTCTCCATCTATTATCCATTCTGTGACTCATGTGACCTGTCCATTTTCTGTTTTTAGCTATTTCCATAATGTCCATAACTTTAGTTTGGTCCCTCACCCACTTGTCATTTTCTGGTCTTTATAAGCGATGTTGAACATGTTTAATTCCATGTTGTGTTGTGCTGCAGACAATTTCTTTTCCATTTTTGTCGTTAATATCCAGATCTCTTCTCCATGTGTCATTGCTGGATCGATGAACTGGTCTAAGAGTTTTCATTTTAAGCATGTTGGTAGTGTACCCTTCATAACTGTGCAGTGTCTTCCAAATGCCTGCCATCCTGCTTATTTCGTTTTCTTAGTTTTTCTCTATTAATGTAAAACTTTGGCCCCATTATTCAGAATCTGCATCACTAAATGAAACATTATGTAAATTATTTGGTGGATCTATCAACTTCAGTTTTTCAATTTCAATCCAAAATCTAGAATCAAAATTGACTCCAGTGTCTTGTTCAGAGATGTGCATGTTTTAATAGTAATGGTAACATTTGCAGCAGGTTACTGATATTGCGCTGAAAAGCATTAGGAGCAGTTACATTATGTTATTGAAGAGTAATTTCAACATATTCTTTGTTTTTGGATGAAGTAAAACTTTTGCAGTGAAACTAAACATCGTCCAAAATATGTACCCACTGGAGCTCTTCTGGATCTTAAAAATAATGCTGTATCTGCATGGTCAACACCAAATATAGCTAGTTGTGTGAAGGAGTAATACTCATAAAATTATATTAATATATTATTGGAAGGATAAATATGTCACAAACACCATGTTTATTTTGATTACTTTTTCTTGATAAATAAAGATATTTAATAGGTAAACAATACAGAAATAATTAATTCAGCCTTTTACTAATTTTTTCTGTGTGCAATTTATGTGTAAATTTGAGATGTTTAGCCTCAGTCATACTCGGGAAATATGGTCAACAGGCAACCCCCTAGAATAACATATCCTACAAACACAGATATGAGTTGAATTAAAAACCACAACCTGGAGGTTTGCTGTGAAATGCTCTAACCTCTATGCTATCAGAGCACCCAGCTGTGTGTTTGTGTGCATGTGTGACACACACACACAGAGAGAGAGAGAGAGAGAGAGAGAGTAGTTTGCATATTACTGCTTAAAGATCAAATGATCAAATGAATATTTCCTGATATTTGCCACTCTAACTTATCATTCCTCATGTTATTGCTGCTTATTTGAACTAGCTACTCTTGCGTTGTTACTCAATGCTCTCATCAAGCCACAACATGTACACCATTCAATGTTAAAACATTAATTTCCTATTTGGCAAGTAGCTGGAAGAGTTATCCTGATTTCACACAAAGTTCAAGTAAGGGCTGGATTAATATTCAACTGTTTGAATACAGTAAGAATAATTGGGTGCACTTAACTAGCCAGTAATTTTTCGAACATATCAGATTTTAAACTGATCTAATAAATGTTCTGTCCATTAGAATTTTTTTTAATGTTGTACATTTAAAAATAAATACTTAAATATGAGTGCATGGTACATATTTTTCTGATGAAAATGTCTTGATTGACATTCAATTATATGGTACCTCCACCTGTTGAATAATTAAGACACTACATATTGAATAATGTTTATGCTTATGTTTTCCCACAGATGGCAGCACTAGAAGTTATATTACTGATCTAAACAAATCAGTATAATCATCAAATGATATAAACATTAATATTATTAAATATGAAATTTAAAAAGTTGTAATTTTCCTTGCCGTTTGGTTATTTTCAGTATTGTAGTGTCATCAGACGGTCTGTTGTGGATGGGTTTGACTGATGATAACCTCCTCTACCTTGGTACGATGCGTGCCATCAGTGTCTGGTCTCTGAACAGATTCACTACGTTCTGGGCAGCAACAAGGAGTCATCTATCAGAGATGAAGCTCGTATCAGGGGAAGCTAAATCTACAAGGGTGTTAGCTGTTTGTCTAGATAACAGGTCAGCTAAATCTTACACTAATCAGTTATTAATTGTCATGTATTAGTTTTGAAGATGATGATGATGATGATGATTGGTGTTTTATGGCCACTTTTGTGCACATGGTAGGCTAAATGGGCCGTTGAAGAAATAAAGGATTGTTTTTGTGTGACTCAGTGGATTGTTTTAATTCCATTAGCATATATAAAGTTCCTAATATTTAGCTATATATATATATATATATATATATATATATATTGTACACATATATATTATACACACACAAACACACACACACATATACCAGTCAGTATTTAGTGACAGTCATATAATTTTTTATATCAGTTATTTATGTTTTTTTAGCTGTGAATATATCACATTTTTAGCTCTATGTAATATATTCAATACAATTATACGATTCCTGTTCAGTATCTTGTGCAGCCATTTGAAATATGTATTTAAGGAACATCCTGTTATTCATTCGCAATGGTCCTCTTTTGATGATGACAGAAATTGTTTCACATTTCCAGCCTCAGGATATTCTGCCGAAAAACTTGTAAGAATCTGTCAACAGTGCTGCCACCACCATCACTCTCACCCTTGGATAGACTTATTGAGGTGGCGTACAATCGTGTAGTCAATATTGTTCATGTGTTAGTCAACACCAGAGAGATCCTACTTTACACCGTCAGGTAGGAACACGATATTACAATTTGTTTGCTCAGCTCAGCTCAGCTAGAAATTCCATTGAATAGCCACAAATAGAGCACAAGAACTGTAATACAACATAAAACTTTTTTTGTTCATGCCCCATGCAGTAACGGGTAGTAAATGAGCTTGCCCAACCCCTCTACAAGGTGTGCCACTGAGCTCGATTCATCTTGACACTATAGAAGTTTTGTAATTATTATAGTCGTATTCTACAGCATATTGTAACTAATTCTCTACTCCAGTAATATTAAATCATGACCAATAGTAGTGGTTCCAAAGATCATTATCTCAGCCTTCAGTTACCTGCCAAGGAGAAATAACTGGCACAGACATAAAACAATTTATTCTGATTCCTTGGTCTTCTCAAAGTGCAGTTGGTTCAGTGCTGTGATTATAGTAGTAGTAGTAGTAGTAGTAGTAGTAGTAGTAGTACTAGTACTAGTAGATTATTGACAAGATATGTACAGGGTAAGAGAGTGTACATGTAATTTGAAGAAAAAAAAAACTTTCTATAGTATTCTGCTATTTTCATAATTTCCTCAAAGTCCCAACAATTAGAGAGTTCATTTATTAACTGAGGGTATAAATTGTAACTGTTTCGGATATGTTGACACAATGGCCACAAGGTAAGTATATGTTCCTCAGACTGAATTCTCGCATCACAAGTGCACGTCCCCTGTTCTAGATACAAATATTTAGGCCATGGTTCAAATCCCGGTGTTACCAGTATGTCGGTTGGCAGTTTCCCTTGGAAGTTGCTAGTCAACCGTGCGTATTCCTAGATATTACCACTCACTCACCGACTGATTCACTTACTATCCCGCAGAACTGACCCAGCCTGTATGGTGACAGTATGGGACACCATGGAAATACAGTCTAACATAATAAAAAATGAACAAGAAATAGCGGGTGAAACATCCGCTTCACAGAAACGGTAAATATAGTTTGGAGAAATATTTGGCGAGAACTATTTCGTTTAGATTTTCCATCGACCATAAATTAATCATTTATTATATTTCTTCTCCTTTATAAACGCAGCCACAACTGACACGCTGTGCACGAATTTGTTATAATTTCAGCAATACTTTATCCAACTTCAACAAAAGAGCATTGACAAGAGCCACGCAATATGGTCAAGGCAATGAGATAGTGTGTCAGTGTCACAGTATATGTTATCTTAATGCCTATGTAATGATGTACACCGAAGAAGGTCCATGTACACCCTTACAGGATAACTATCTACTAATGGGCCTAGAGGTAAGTTTGGCTGTTTTCTTTTCTTTGTTTTAATAAATGAATGTGGTCAGTGCCAGATTTACGTATGGGCTGGTATCGGTTGCAGCCCAGAGGCCCCCGGAGTCTAGAGGGGCCCAAAGGGGACCTCTAGTTCTCGGGGCCCCTGATAAAACTACAAACAATTAAAGATATAAGAACAAAGGAGATTTGTATATTTTCAGATTTAATGGGGCTCATCTGAACTAATTTGAAACAGTTTAGTATTCGGGCCTCCCTGGTTGGAGTGGGTCATTTAAATTCAATGGGGTCCTTGAATATATCTTTTGTTTTAGACACGGGATGAACGTACATAATGAAGGGGCCGAAAATCTATTACCCTCAGGGGCCTCATAAAGGCTAAATCTCACCCTGAATGTGGTAATTATTTATTCAATTATAATTAGGTTTTTAGTTAGTTGATAGGTGTGTGTGTATATGTGTGTGTGTGTGTGTGTGTGTGTGTGTGCATGCCTGCATGCATGCATGCATATGTGTGTGTGTGTGTGTGTGTGTGTGTGCTTTGGTTTTGGGGAGAATCCCCAGGCTGTCACTTATTCATCACAGCCTCAAGGTTGGAGTGGTTGAGAAATGTCCTCCCCCACCACTCACAGGGGAGCAGTACGGAAAGATGGAGCCGTAATACCATGAGGGTGGTCACTGCCAGAGTGTTTTATGTCCTCAGTGTGTGTATGTGTATATATATGTGTGTGTGTGTGTGTGTATGTGTGATCAAAAGAAACTGAAAAAGATCATTAATATTATAATTTCTATATTTCAGGATGGTAGAATACTTTTCATGGATCCAGTTGTCAGAGCTAGAAAATATTTCCAGTTTCGAGCTAACAAAGAAGCTGTAAGTATTTATCTGAGATCTGTTTTTATTATAGTCATCACTTAACCATGTTTTATGTAGTTTGACATATTAATGCATTTATTATCCATTAATAGAACTTGCCTAGATAAAGAGACGACTCGATACAAAATATAGGGTTCTTTATGTACTATTAGTGGATTAATTTCACATTGATATGGCGTGCATACTGTAGATTATCATAATGTATACATACAGATCAGTATCAGCATCATAACGTTTTGATGTAGAGCCTCGATCTTCACCTCTGGGTGTGTGTGTGTGTGTGTCAGGATAGTTCTGAGTACAGAATCTTCTATCATTTCAATTTGCCATGTCCATATTGGCTTACTCTTAGAACTTTAACCTTTGACTCATATTCCCAGATCGTTCAGATGAAACACGACAAAGAACATGGCTGTCTGTGGACGCAGTGTCACCTTGGAGATGCCATTATCATACAGATCTGGTTATTACCACAGTTAGAACTCCGACATGAAATCTACTGTCCTCCCGATATTACTGGATCAGTTAGACTGGTAAGTGTATTAAGCCACAGACAGGGATCAGTTATAGATAACTGGCATGTATAAAAGAGACTAAATTCACATCCAATATGCTCTTCTAGAACACAAATTGTATAGTGACTTTTGCCAACTTACTGAGACTCATTCATTTCCCAGAAAAGTTGCTGTGCTCAGCTGAATTAATTTTGTGCATTTCTTCACGACACCAAATAAATTCCGTTCTCATTCCTTAAGCATCACCAATCTCTTATATACGAGTTCTTCTGTAGTTCGTTATTCAGTACCACTTCATATGTCGATGTAAATAATTGTTATTCTCCAATTACTATAATTCTGTTAGAGATTATGTGCTAACGTTTGTTCTTTGTTTAGGGTTCATCATTTATAACTAGTCATAAGAATGGTGCTGTGATTCATCATCATTTACAAGATATAGACGATATGGGAGTATCTCTCTACAGACCTCGGTGTGAGTATGTTTAGTCGGTTTAACTGTAGGCCTTAAGGTATTAAGAGCACGTAGAGAAAAATCTCTGATCTGGCCAATATTAAACTTTAGAATTAAGTAGTTACCTTAGTGCGTGGCTGAAGTGGATGGCATTCTGATGGCACCAAGTTGGCCAAAACACTGTGCTGCAAACTTCCGGGTTGAGGGCTCCAGTCTGACTCATACCTGTATTTGTGGGATGTGACGTGACCAGCAATGAGGCTAAATTACTCAAATCACGTCAATTCAATCCTACCTGGAGTGGCTGTATCTTTCGCCGTATATATGTTGTTTTATAATGGCCATGTAAAGTGCTGCTACATGGCAGGCTGAGTGCACATTTGGAAAATTGTTGATTTAATTATATCATGAACTGCAGACATTAATGCATAAACTGATTTTATCCACTCTTATTATGTGCAAATTTGGAAGGCATCAAGAGTGTTACCATTGATAAAGGACTAAACTGTCTTTAGTTAATATTTTCTTTTCTTAATACTGTATCTGAAGTGAATATGTTTCTACTATTAGACCATTTTATGTATTGTACTGGAGCGGAAGGCACTGTAACTGTAGTCTGTATGTGTGTTGATTTATGAACTGCAAAAGAATTGCTATAAAAGAGAGAGAGAGAGAGTAGATATAGCTAGGGATGGAGATTTCTATGGATATTTACAGTGTTCTCCATCTGTATTGTATTTTATCTCTTGTTTACTTGACAGTTGTTGTCAACGATGTTAGTTCTCAAAGTAGTTTTACTGGCTCGGGGAAGACTGATCATAACGGACCCGTATTCAGTATTGATGCTTGCCACAGGCTGGGTTTATTCTGTACTGCAAGGTATTTCGTTACATTATGATATTTTAACAAAATTAAAGCTAAACATTAACACCAACTCGTATACAGTGAAATGGCTATCATACAAAATTTCAGTTATAATAAATATATCTGTGCTTATTGAAACCGGATGATAAATAGTAAATACTGAATGAACGAGTTTAGGAAATGTGTAGTAATTATAGTTAACAACATTGCAGTGAAGATGGCACAGTAAAGGTTTGGGAGAGTACAAAGACACTACTTACTGAAATAACTCTAGACAGGACTCTGTGTACTGCTGTCTTCCTTAACAGCCGTGGTGACCTTCTTATTGGCTTCAAGAATCACATCTTTCATATTGATCACAGTAAAGGTCAGCGTCATGCATTTTGTGATCTTGTTACCTTAATGTGATATTTTTATTTATAATCGAAAAATGACATAACGCTTTCAAAAGATCCTGTATTTTGTATATAATAATTAATCTTCCATATTTCCAGTGTGTCCATCTATTAAGACTGAAGATGATTTAGAAAATGATTATCCAGGTAAACCTTTTAATCGGTTCATTTTAATAACTTATTTATATGTATATTTAGAAACTTATTACATAATTAAAATATTTGATAAAATAATTATGTTGTCATTATATATTGATTGTAGCTGAATAAAATATGATATATATGCCAAAAGAGGTGGATGATGTAAATTAAAAGGGAGCTCGTATAATATGATTATTACTGTCATTCATTTGTTACAGAATCAGATATAGAAGAAGATCCGGCCATCCTTTATGAAGGTGTAGCAGAGAATCCAGATCCTCTGGATCTCAATAACTATCTGGTAAATTATTTATTACAAAACTAAACATACATAAACAGTGAAACATGCTAATGATGAACTGTTTTATGGGTAACTATAATGAGTTTATTATATCTTTTAATTTGCTATATTTTTTAACAAGTAGGTGGCAATGTTGTGTAACAGTTTTTAATGATCCATGTCATAAAACAGTTACAGATGTTTATACTTATAGTACATGCAGTTATTGTATACAATTGCAGTTTACATGGTTAGTTTGACATTCAAGCAGTTGACCGATTTAAGACTTTTAAACAAGCACGATTATATACACAATTGAATGCTCCACCTGTTAAAACAGTTTATTTTAAAGATGCTATGTGAATTTTGTTTGATAAAATCTGGTTTGGCTTATTGTTGTAGTTAACTTGGTGATCAGGTAAAATTCAATCTGTAATCATCTCATAAAATTGCACACACACACACACCACTAAGTGTAATTCACACTTCTACACACACCATAGATATGAAATTGTTTCCTCGTATTTGTGAGTGATTTAATTGTTTGTTATAAGCATGTTATACATTGTGTGTGTGTGTGCGTGTGTGTGTCATCAATTATCATAACTAGCTCATCATTCTATTTATATTTTGTGTCTTCCTGATTTTTAGGTGCCATTTAACATAGAATTTTGTCAAGATTATCTTGAAGGCAAGACAAAAACCGAAATAAAAGAACCAGAGTCTAGTGAGGTGTGTTGTTATTGTATTAGTTGAAAAAGAGATCAGGTGTGGAGACACAGCCAGGTGTAAAAAAATTTCAAGTTTTAATGGTACTACACTCTGTATGTATATATATATATATATATATATATATATATATATATATATCACTTGCAATCATCCATCTTTGTTTATCATTTTAACTAGGATAGTTTTGATGACTCGATATCAATAGCTTCTGCTGCTCCCAGTGCTATTTACCAATCTCCATATGAGACACCACAAAGCCTGTCTTTGATTGATCTAACACTTACCAACCAGGTTACAGAACGTGATATCCAAGAACATGCTGCTTACTCACAACCCCTGAACCAGGTATATCAATGTTATATAATATGTGTGTGTGTGTGTGTGTGGTGTGATTAATATGTGTAAATAAATCAATAAATTGATCACATACAAGTTTATACTCATTTATACTCAATCATGTGTTTTCTGTGTTTCTGAGTATTTGGAAATTTCTTTTTCCAGTTTCGTTTCTCAGGTTGTCCTGATGATACAACCAAAGTCTTAGTGAATGGCTAGTTTAGATGTTCCTACATTATTTGTTGTCATATTTGACCATGTTCAAACGATCTATTTCTGGCTGTATCTTGGTTTGAGGGAAAATCTAGTCCAGCATTTGGATGCATGGTCTTTGCTTAATTTTGAATTATCCTGTAATCTAGCACTTCTTCATTCAAGTGCCATATTTCTCTTTATTTTGAACAGATCATTTTAGAGCAAAGATCGGATTTCTGCTTGATGATGAGCATCAACATCAGACAGAGAAAAGAGAACAAAAGATGGCATTACATTATGACATGCCAAAATTTGGGATATCACCTGGACCAACACCAACCCCATCACCACCATCAACTATTGCAACACCGAGCAATTTTGAAGTGTCATCGGTATGGTTTCTAAATAGACTAATTCATTTTTAAAACGTAATAACAATAAGTGTATGATTGCAGTGGCTGATATAAATGCTACTTATATACCATGAGTAACTGTGATGTGTCTCATTAATATTTTTTTCAATTACTAGTGACATGGATAATTAGTTTAACACCAAAGCTGTGTTTTAAAAAATCCTTTCTAATATTTGAGGCATTTTATTTGTTATCATACATTTGGTTATTATTTTGGCGCTAAATCCTAGTACACTTTTTTTTCCAGGGCGGTGAGAGTACACCAGTTGACTCAGAAGATGAAACTGAATATCCATCTGCATTTAAGCCAATAGAACCACCAAATGGTTAGCATTATTTATTATTTTAATTCTGTATTTTGTGTAGGTATTTCAGTTATTACTCCAGCCATTGCTGTTATAAAAGACTTTGTTATGATTATGATTTTCTTATGTAATATTATGGCTTATAGAAGGTCCGTGGTGTTTTTAATTTGGCTTCTAACTTCCAGACAGCACACCATCCGAAAAGGTTGTTATTCCAAAACCATCAATGGCACAGCAGAAAGAACCCTTGCGAACATCTCGCTTTGGTGACATCAGGATTGATTCTAAGAGTTTGTTAAAAGAAGGTCACAAATCTGTTCCTGACAAATCCAAACTAGAACAAGATCAGTTAAAAACTGTGTCAGAAACAGTTGTTCAGGTTAGGACTTATAGTTTGTTCTGTATATATTTGCCAATTGTTTGTATTTAATGTCATTTGTTTTAATAAGTAGACCATTCTTTGTTTGTTTTGATTTCCTTGTGTCTGGATGGGTGAAGGTATTGATCAGAGGCAACTTGGGATAGAGTTAAAAATAATAGTAATTGTAACTGATAAAATTTACATCAATATGCTCTATATAGCCAGTAGAGTAATGAACCACAAAACTTATATTAATTTGCTATACATAAAATTATAGTGTGTACTATTTTATTAGCTCTCCCTTGTGAACTGTTTATATTTTAACCAAAGCCTAGACCACCAGCACGGGAGCTTAAACGGAAAGAAACGGCAGTCACTCGAAAGAGACCAACAACTAGAAAAATGACAGATGTAAAACAGGTAAATAATTTATTTGGACTTTTAGGTTACTGGCATTAATTTAGTGAATCATATTTGAATTAGATATAGTTACGAAAATTAATCAAATATTCAAAAAGGGTATTTGTTGCCAGTGTGTTGGCATACCTTTTCTGCCATTATATCTAGGGAAATAACTTTTCAAGTATTTTTATACTAGTCTATTGTCAGTATACATCCAGCCAGTTCAGAGAAATGTGTGGTTTTTGTGTCATTTTATCTGTACAGCTTATATAGCTTTCTTTTTAAACATTCAAACTATAACTAGTATAGTGTAATTGTATTGTCAGTCATCCACCAAAAATATATGAATATTGTTAAATATTTATCAACGGATGGTTCTCTTGCCAGACTTTTGTCTAAACTGGGTTAATTATCACTTTGTTGTTGACTTTGTAAATTTATGTTGTCATTATTTTCTTATGTTTTTATTTACAATTTTAGAGTATAGCCAAATGGGGGGAGGTGAAAAATACTACTATATGAAATTGAACCCGCAAACTTGCACTTGCATAAGCACATCTTTCGAATATTATATGCCAGAGATTTTTTGAAATCTATTTATCCAAAAGGGGAATATACTAATATAGCAGAGTTGGTGTTTGATTGTTACATAGTATTGATTTAAATGGATCTATAGCTGTGATATTATTGAAAGATAAGATAGGTGTTACTATAATGTATCTTTTAAACTATTTTCTGAATCTATTGATGTTGTTGTTGTTGGTGATGTTTCTGATGGTATGTTAATGTGTGTGTGTGTCTGCATGCATACATGGATGCATCCATGCATGGATGTGTGTATGTGCATGTGTGTGTGTGTGTGTGTGTGTGTGTGTGTGTGTGCATGTGCTCACATGTGTTTGTGTGTGTCTTTCTCTCTCTCTCTCTCTCTCTCTCTCTCTCTCTCTCTCTCTGTGTGTGTGTGTTTATGTGTTTGTGTGTGTGTGTGTGCACAATTTTGTGTCTGTGTGTGTGTAAGTGTATGTGTGTGTTTTTCTCTTTCTCTCTCCCCCTGTGTGTATGTGTTTGTATGTATGATTGTGCATGTATATGTGATTGTGATGTGTGTGTGTGTGTGTGTGTGTGTGTGTGTGTGTGTGTGTGTGTGTGTGTGTGTGTGCCTGTGCATTTACAACTATTCTGAACATAAAGTAATAGTTCAAATGTAACTCATTATTAGTCTGCTGTTTCATATAGAGGTGAGTAGTCTGTGGTGTATTTTAAACATCAAAGCGTTTTCATATTCATTACAATTTATTTCTATATTAAGACAATAAATTACAGAATGTGTAACATTTGCCTGTTTTCTTTATATGTTGCTGCATGTTTTTGTTATATACAATTGATAATGTATGTGTTACTGTTTCTGTCAATAGATTTACTGTATATTCAATTGCATGTTCTAGCTGTCATATATATTATGGATATATAAACATATGGAGGTCGGTTTCTCATTTGAGCATGGATGTTGTTTCTAATACTGAACTTGTTAATGCGCATTTCACTGTGTGATTGTTTCCAGCTTCAGTCACACAAGAGCCAGCTTTATCTACTTTGGTCTCTCATTGACCAAATTAATAACATATGATTGGCTTTATTGATTTCGAAGCTTTTTTGCAATAGTGTATTCAGCTTTTATAGAAACCAGTTTTTCCTATATTGCCACATTTGATATTGAAATTGGGCATAGGCAGATAGCTTAAAGGTCACTTTGACATTTATATTTGTTATTTCTGATCTGAGTTGGAATTTTTTATTCACGTTAATTTTATTCAATGTAATATGACTTAAGATGTATATAGATGAGATTAATTGTTGTAATTATGTGAGTTTTTACCTTTAGGCTTGGGTAAGTTATTACTTGAAACTGACTGGTATCTTTACTAGCTCTTTATGTGGGAATAAATTTAGGATTATTTTTTAATAATTTTTCTTTCTTTTCTTCTTCTTACCTGAATTCTGATATATAATGTTGGCTTACATCTGTCAAACATTTAATTATCCTGATCATGGTCAAAATTTGTGATTTTAACACAGAATGCAATATTGTTATTATTATTATGTTGGCACTTTTTACATCAAAATAGTAAGAGAATGCTGGATAGACAAGATATATATATGTGTGTGTGTGTGTGTGTGTGTGTGTGTGTGTTGTGTGGAGGGTCATTCTGGTGTTATATTATGCTAAATGCAGAATGTTGAGGGTCATTCTAGTGTTATGTTAAATGCAGAATGTTGAGGGTCAGTCTAGTGTTATATTATGTTAAATGCAGAATGTTGAGGGTAATTCTAGTGTTATGTTAAATGCAGAATGTTGAGGGTCAGTCTAGTGTTATATTATGTTAAATGCAGAATGTTGAGGGTAATTCTAGTGTTATGTTAAATGCAGAATGTTGAGGGTCAGTCTAGTGTTATATTATGTTAAATGCAGAATGTAGAGGGTCAGTCTAGCATTATATTATGTTAACATGGATATGAGCCCGATTCAAACCCACAACCTGGAGTTTTGCAGCACAATACTCTAACCACTGCACTATCAGAGCTAACCAAGTAGATGCACAACATAGCTAATGTGTTTATCCGGTGACGTTATTTCCCACTAGGTGTCACTGCACAGTGATGATGATAGCGATGATTCTGTCAGTGATGCAATGAGGACAAAGAAAACATCGGGAAGAAGTGCTCCAAATCTCAAGTCAGTTTTATCATTAATAACGTCATGCTTTTGTTGATGGCATAAATTCAGTGACGCTCATTCTGCCTTAATATTTAATTACTGTAGTACAACTTTCTCGTTAATATGTAAACTGTGATTATTTCATCTTAGGAAGAAGTCAAAAGTCATCGCTCCAAGGTCAGATGATCAGAAGCGAATACCGGAGGTAATTCTCCAATCTGAACCAGTTTTGCCACCTTCTGGAGAAGACTTAATGAGACCAGCTGCATCACCAGCTGTGTCACCAACTGGTCAGGTGGTAGCATCTAGTTCTGAGCCAGTAACAACACCTCTCATTGGTCATCCACATGACATCAGTGCCAAGACACAAGAGTCTAGGATAGTACTTGACATGACAGTATGTGTAGCTAAGTATATAGTTATTTATATCGAGCCATGCTTCTTTAGTTGGATTTCTTCCATGTCAGTTTTCTAATGTAGATATATATATATATATATATATATATATATATATAGTGTGTGTGTGTTTCTGACAGGAGTTAATGTGTTAATGCACTGAGTAGAAATAAGCAAGTATAGATTTTGTACTAGCCAATAATTAACTGCTTCAATAGAAGAATTTTACAGCAGCTGTTAATTGTTAACTGAGTTAAGCTGGAGATGTTAGTTAGAGATGTGACATTCTCTCTCTATCTCTCTCTCTCTCTCTCTCTCTCTCTCTCTCTCTGTGTGTGTGTGTGTGGTGTGCAAGTGTGTGTGTCTGTGTGTGTCTGTGTGTGATTTTATGTCTGGGCATGTTAAAATTTTCTATATATAACTGCAAGCATTATATGTATATAAATGCTCTGAAGCTTTAAATAGTTCTTTGATGTCATTATTTATCATTTGAAACCCAAGAAACTCCCAAATTATTTATAATTTAACGATTAAGTAGTTTTAAATTAAAGCATATTCTTGTTATTACAAAAAAAAGATATAACCCTTCTTCCATTGGTACAATATATGTACACATTCATAGCACTGGATTTTCGAATAAATCAGGATTATTAATGAATTTTAATCTATAATGATTTGGTGACCAGTGTTCCCTGAGTCTACATATAATAAACAAATTCTTTGGGGGGAGGGGGGTTGCAGTTTGAAATCACCAAAATTTAAGATCAGTTTCAGAGTTAATTATACTTTGAATTTTGATACCAAAAAAAGTTTTTTATTATAAATGGGTATCTACTCTCTTGTTTCTTTGCAGAAGGTGAATGCACCAATTGAAGGTAAGATCTCCTCATCTGTCATTTTATTCTAATAAATATTAACTGAGTTATTATTATGTTATGATTCAGATATGATGTGACTGTGTTTATGAGGAAGTTATTTTTGTTTATTTTTAATGTTATTGACATGAGACTTTTTACTCTTATTTAAGGTATTGTATTTTACACCATTTTACCTTAATGTATATGTTTCATAATACTTAGATATACTCACAGTACAGTATTTTGTATACTATCTATTTTGTGGACTATTTTTGTGAAATCATGCAAAGAGCATTTTTTCCTATAAATATTACTAACATGATTTATGAGTCATTAAGTTTTAGGCAAGTGTTATTTTTTGTTTTGGTGTATATAGATGGAGTATAGAGTGCTGTCATTTCATTTTGTTAGTAATGCTAGATTTTTTCTCATATGATGGCAATTAATTTCTCTGACCATCCGTACAATGTACATGCATTATTCAGGAGTATAAATGATTTTGTAGAAAATATTATACTTTTTCAGGCGATTTGTATGTTCATAATGTGCAGGTACACATGCATTGCAAAATGAATGTACATAAAAATAGAAATCTTAAAAATAACTGTACATATACATTCCTGGGCTTTCTGTAGGCTGTATCCAGTAATGCAATAATTGTCTTGTATTTCACAAGACATATCAGTCAACCATGTCTCATAGAGTGAAGCAAACAAAGGCTCCTTTATGTACTTACAAAACACCTGTAATCAAACGTTTCTGCCAGGTTTTATGTCCATCTTCATTGATCTGTTAACTATATACACACTAATCTCATTTGACTTGAACTCAATCAGACTTCAATGCCTCTATGGTCCTATTCAAATACTGCAAGTACTATATAGTGTCCTAACTGGTCAATAATCCCGAGGTCGTAACCTATGACATTTAGAAGAAGTGACAGAGTAATGGCAGATCTTTTTATGTTTGAGGCTGGGGCTTTCTACAGGTTAATCAAGTTGTTAGGGGATACCAGTTTTAAAACTGATCAGTTTTAGGAGGAACATTTTATAGATGGCATGCACTGAACTAGAAATTCACAATGGTTTGTTGTCGTTTATTCCTTTGAAAATATTAGACCGATGATGACCAATTAACTGTTCAGTTAGTCTTATAGAGAATACCCCATTATGAAGGCTGTGTGTACTTGACAAATGCTTGTATTAATGTGTCAATATTTGTTGCTCTTATTTATGTGTCTGTTACTAAGATTTGTAATTGATTTTATATCAGGTCATAGCACATTGCTATTCTTTTTCGTTCTCATTGTATCTAAGGGAGGCACTTTATTAGGGTGCAGACATTCGATACAAATGTTTGATTTTTCTTGTCTGCAATAAGTGGAGTTTTTATTATGAATTGAAGGATTATTAACTATACAGGAAGGTAGGTGATAGTGAGGTGAGAATTTGCACCATTGGTATCAACAATGACCATAAAAAAATTAAACAGACAAGTTTTCTGGAAGCCAGATTTTTGTTATAAGTGAGATATTGGTTGTATACAGCAGATACACCTGTACACACACACATACCCACACACACACACAGAGAGAGAGAGAGAGAGAGAGAGAGACTAGCTTACTGTGATGTAACATTTTGCAGAATTTGTTTCAACACAACCACCAAGTTCTTTCCACCAAAAGGAACATGTAATTCACGGGGATACTGATCAAATTATTCATTCTGGAGAACCTGGACTACAGCCAGATGAGAAGGCTGCAGAACATGCCAACATCCCTCTAGAGCAGTCAGGATCTATCTCTAGTCCAGACCAAGTCAGTAGACCCCAGAGTTCATCAACATTGACGAGGCCTAATACGGTCAGTAGTTCACTAGCTACTGAAGCAACAATCGCAGAAGTAGCTGATCTCACTACAGTGGAACCTCAACAGGATGATATTTTAGATAGACCAAAATCTATCCTAAAATTCTGGAGTTCACCACCAACTGTGCTAGGTCAGGTGTCAGTCCGAAACTTAATCTTCTAACACCTGTTTGTTGGTTGATATAGTTTGCTGTGTGGTGTGCTGTGTTTAAACCTGTACTCTTTATGGAGCGAAATATGGTATTTCGACATCACTTCATGGATTGGTTTCAAACCGAGTGCGTTAGTCAGCGAGTCAATCATTGATTGCTTTGTTTCACTGCAACATTGATCTCATCTGGAACATCATGTAAATGACCCGGAGTATAGTTTGTTTTTCAAAGTTAAAGTAGAAACTTTCACAGTTAAGAGACAGACTGTTGGATTGATAGCCCAATTGCTAAATCAGCAGACTAGCTGTTGTGTGTTTAATAACTCTGTACCCTTTGTCTGGTCAGTGACATTATGTTCCATTTTATTGCTCTCTCCATATGTCTCAGTGCTATTTCCTCTGTTGTAAATGAATCTCTGCTAGAAGTGAATAAAGTATGTATACAGCAAGATTCCTTTGTAAGACTTGCATATCATGTGTATGGTTGATTTTTGCAGATGTTCAAATCAGAACGATACACAATTACTGTTGATTTATCTAAATAGCCTCTAATTTTAGCATTTTAAGAATATGTTATGTAACATAGTGCGGACCTCTTTTAGTTCACTATTTTCTTACATGAAACAGACGATTGTATTTCATGCCTGTGTATAGGTTCTAAATATAGATATTGTGTTCTTAGTAATTGTGTCCTGAATTGCTTAGAGCATTTTATTAATTTATGAACAAATACAAACTCAAATATCTGATGACCAATCAAGAAAGTATACATTGGCTATAGTGCCGATTTTTGGCACCTTAACCCATACCACACTGATTCTGGATTATTAGGTTAAGATCTATGTTTTGAAAATCTATTCTAATCAGATATTAAAGAAATCAGCTGATATATTAAGCAATTAAAAGTGCACTACGATGTTGAGAACATGCTGGAAGCGTGTCTCAGAAATCATCTCAAAATCTAGCCTGGTTTCAGTATTTCTTGAAAAACAATTTGCCAGTTACTCTACATGTAGATAAACAATTACAGTGTGCACAATATTATATTAAAAAGTGCTAATAATAAATATGTTTGTCACATTTATTTGTCTCTAATGGCATACATAGGAAGCATGTTTAGAAAACATTCCAACGCAATAGATTGTGACGTGTTCAAAACTGAAAAATACTGAAAATTGGAAGAGAATGTATAATTGCTAATTCTTTGTAAGCAGTATCTGTTAACTGATGGACAGATGAAATATTCCATTAATGATGAGGGTATGTCTCTTTGAAGAACCTTTTTACTTGAAGCTAAACTTAGATTGGAAACTGCAGCATGATTCTGACCACCATCAAATTAATCTATTTTGTTTTGTGAGAATTGGCGTTATTAGCTTTGTGTCTTGACATGGAGGGCTTCAACTGTATCACATTCTTTTTTTGTTTAAAATCGGTGTTTATTTCAGTATTTCTGTATACCGACATCAAACTGGATCATCTAATAATAATGTTATAACTGATAGTATATTCCATGATAATCATATGGTAACTGATAGGCCACACTGACTCGCATTAGAGAGATCAGTTCAGGAATGATATTTTTACCAGAAGGATAATACAGCTGTATTATCAATTAAAGACAATACAGTATCTAAAATACATGTATGCTAGAAAGCTGAAGTATCAAAGCAAATATTAACACACGGATGCAATATCAACCACAAGAATAGATGTTTGTGATGAACAATAACATACAAACAGTAATATGGCATATATCTGTTATTGTGAAGAAAATATGCTTTTGTAAACAAGCCACAAAGCATATTATTTACTAAAGTTCATTATGTGTCCAGATGAACAAACATTCATCTTGAAAATCACTGACATTGTGAAATATGGTCATGTTATAAATTTTAATATATATCGATGTATAGGTTAGAAAGAGTTCTTACTTGGAGAATTGTTTCTGCTAGATTTCACCAGCCGCATACCTTTGATATTATTATTATTGTTTTTCAGCCAATGTATATATTGTCTAACAAACACAAGATTTGTTTTTGATTAATGCAGCTTATGAAATTGTATACAGAATGTAATACCTGAGTGAAGTATACCACATATTATAGACGATGTAAGATTTTATTGAATCTACAGATATCAAAGCACATTGTTTACAGATTGTCATAGAAGTTGCTCAGATGCCGCACCCATGCATCCTCTTCATTTTACTCGTAGATGTTGGTGTAATCTTCATTGATGTTGTCATCATCATCATCACATTTACATCCTTTTTTGGCACCTGATGTAGAGCAAGCTTGTTTTGTAATTGCTACTAATATTTGAAGAGATTGTTATCAATACTAAAATTTTGCTGCATGCATATATCACTGTTCATATAAAATATTTAGCTTTTGTTCACACTTAATTTATGATTTCATGTATAACTAATGTGAACTCACTGTGTTCGTGTTTTGTGTCACTTGTTTGATTCTCACTGGCTTTAAAGATTATCGTAATGAAATAAAGATATAAATAATGTTTTGGATTTCCACCCATCAGAAAATGTGCTTGTGATTGTGTACTGACACTCTCTAAATAGCAGAAATTATTTATCAAATTTGTTTTCGGCCTAGTGTATAATTCTAATTACAATTGTGTTTATGTTTTTTTTTCTTTTCTTAATACAGACAAAACAGGCCCAGGTCTGTCCCAACTTAAAGTTGGCTTCCATGCCAATCTACAGAGTGAGCTACTGGCTAATGATGGCAAGGCGCACAGCCCACAAACTGCTACCAAGACTCCAGTAAGCGACCACAAACAAGATCCGAGTTCAGGACTCACAGAAAAGCATCGTGTTCATCCTGGTTTGGCTGAAGATTCGGGTAGAAGACAGTCTGTTCACATCGATGTTATGACATCTGGCAGCGAACGTCCAGCTACGGGAGATAGTCAGACAAGGTAATTGCTTTCTCTAATTTCCCAGATTATTTTTACATTAATAGTAACTTCAAGTCAGCAGTGATATGTGTGTCGACTCGTCTGTCTTTGTGTCTGTTTGGTGACATTTTTATTAATATTAAGAATAAGATGTTGAAAATATACTTTTAGTGGAATAACACCAGATCAAATTTAAAATGAGTACTTATCAATGACTGGTTTTTAGTTCAATTATTTATGACTAGATATAAAACATATCATTATCTAAATGCTGACTATTGTCACTAGTATTTGCTTGTTTTATTATATTGGCATTTTTATTCTTAAACTGTCTTAAAGTCTCTTGACAAATGAATAGATAAAACTGATGAAATTATTACCAAGATATTGAAGGTTTTTTGCCTCATTTAATACACTTCTATTTGGGCACCATCAGTTGCATGAAGCACATCAAAATGGTAATTGATTTCCTTCCATGTTAATAATAATAATAATAATAATAATGTATATTTAATAAAGCGCCCTTACTAGCAGGAGCCATTGAAAGGCACTGTACAAATAATATGTAATATAATAATACCCCAAATAATGTCTGTAAAAACCCTCTAATGATTTAACAGATAATAATTATTTATCTGTGATAGCGACCTTAAATAGGTGTGTTTTTAGAAGAGACTTGTAAGTTTCAAGAGACGACACATTTCTAATATTTGCCAGGCAACTTATTCCACAAAGTGGGGGCTGCAACACTAAATGCACAATCACCATATGACTTGAGCCGAGACACTGGCACCTGCAATAGTATCTGACTGGATGACCTGAGTTTTGGGGATGACTTTCTAATGGAAACCAGTTCACACAGGTATTCTGGCGCCATATCATTAATAGATTTATAAGTTATTAACAGAATCTTAAAATGGATACACTGTCTAACAGGTAGCCAATGTAGTTTTTGAAGAATTGGGGTGATATGATCATATTTTCTAGTATTTGTTACAATGCGAGCTGCACTATTCTGAATTCGCTGTAGCAATTAGCCTCATCTGAATGGTGGCAATGGCATCAGCGATCATTTGCTTCAGGTCATTGATATCCCATATCTTGGTTTAATACACCATGTCTTTAACCTAACCCCATAGAAAGAAGTCCAGGGGAGTGATATCTGGGGAATGAGGTGGCCAGGCACATTCTTTCCAATCCACCATTCTGGAAATGTTTGATTTAGGAATTCATGAACATGCAATCCCCAGTGCGGTGGTGCAACATCTTGCTGAAAAATGATGGTTGATTAAAGGTCATCTGTTAAAAACATCCCATCAGGTGCCTTTGTATTAACTTTTTTACTTGTAAAGAGACTTTATAGACACCCTGTGTAATTATTCATACTAGCCGGTACATTTGTACTCAATCTAGATCTCAGTATGAACGTACCAGATCACCATCAACTACCATAATCAGTGATTATGGTAGTGAGTGGACAGTGGCAGCAGATGATAGGATCCGGATTGATGATGCAAGTGGAACTTACATTCCAGGTTGGCATCGTGCGACGATGTCTGCCATTTCTACCAGAAGGCGTTCTACACCAACTGCAGGTATGGATATAGATGGTTTGATTGATTTGATTGTCATTTTAAAGTCATCCTGATATGTCAGATATGTTTTTTGTCCAAGATATATTTCTACCCAGCGAGTGGCTCCATTAGAATAATTATAAAAATCATTTTTTTTATTTGTGCCTGTGGTTTTTCCATAAATAATTATTAGCATGCCCTGATATGAAATATATGATATAATTATTATTATTTATTATACCAAACTTATAAAGTGCTCTTTTCATACTTAAAGCCTGTTTAAAGATATAACAAATTTAATATGATTATTTCATAACAATATATGTATAAAGCTAAATTGGGATATATATAATATATATATATATATATATATATATATATATATATAAAAAACTGACTAAGAAAAAGAAGAAACAAAATAAAGATTAAAATGGCTGGAGAACAAATGCGTTTTCAGCAACATTTTAAAAATGTTCAGTGTTTCGGATTCACGAATGTGAACTGGGAGTGCATTCCACAGTTTGGTTGCTGAACACTGAAATTTTTTCTTTCGCCATAGCTAGATGTTCTAACCATTGGAACCACCAATGTCAGTGAACCCATCGAACGTAGTGTTCTTCTTGGTTGATAAACTGTCAACATGTCAGATATGTATCTTGGAGCCTGTTCATGTAGGGGTTTATACGTGTGCATCAGGATTTTAAATTGCACTCGATACTTAACAGGCAACCAATGCAGATCCTTCAATATTGGTGTAATGTGACTCCGGCTTGATGTTCGAGTTACAATCCGTGGCGCTGTGTTCTGTATATGTTGCAACTTGTAAGCCCATTAACCAGTGGCTTACTTGCATCACTTGTTAAGTAACGCCTAATATGCCCAATGTTGCAGAGTTGGTGATAGCCAGCCCTGAGATATTATTCAATTGTTGCTCCATATTTAGTGCAGAGTCTAAGATAACACCTAAGTTCCTCACAGTATTCACTGATGTTATATTAATGTCACCAAAACAAACAGTAACGTTTTTCATATGGATGGCATTCTGCTTAGATGTGAACAGCATAACTTCCGTCTTGTCATTGCTCAGTTTGAGCATTGTACGCATCCATCCCTCAGTGTCTGTAAGACAGTTCTCAATCCGTTAGTGGGATTGTGCTTTCACAGCGTCTTCCTTCGGCTTGAATGAGATGTATAGCTGTGTGTCATCTGCATAAAAATGATAAGAAAGTCCATGCCGACGGATAATGGCTCCTAGAGGCTTAGCGTATATGCTGTATTTCTTCAGACCGAGTACCAAGCCTTGTGGTACACCATATTTCAGGAGTACTGGCTTAGAATGCTCGGTATCTATGACCACTACCTGGAAGCAGTCGGTAAGGTATGATGTTATCCATTTGAGAACTGCTCCGGAGATTCCGAATACATTCTCAAAGCGACTCAACAATATTCCATGATTGAGAATATCAAATGCCGCTGACAGATCGAGCATGACCAACACTGTAACAAAGACATCATCAAGAGACTCGAGGATATCACTTTGTACCTTCAGAAATGCCGTCTCGGTTGAGTGAAATCTATGGTAAGCTGACTGGAGCTCCTCGTGAAGACCATTTTCCACCAAGTGGCGTTCAATACGTGTGTCTACAACCTTCTCTAATACCTTAGAGTTTTTTAGAATGTCTGGATCGAGTGTTGGTTTCTTAAGTAGTGGTCGTATCTGCGCGCACTTAAATACAGGAGGTAGACGACAACTATCTATGGAGACATTGACAATTGCCGTGATGATAGGGAGTAACTCACTAACACACAGTTTTAGAAGCCATGTAGGCAACGGATCGAGACTACAGGATTTACTAGGTGACTTCATGATGAGAGTCTTCACTTCATCTTCTGAGGCGTGAGTAAACATCTCCAGTGGTGTATTTACAGATGAGGTGTCGACGTCCTGGTCAATACTGTGCATCTGATCTGTCTGGAGGTCAAGTCGGATGTTTTGTATATTATTAATAAAGAAAGAGCTGAACATCTCGGTTAGTTCCCTGGGAGACCCTGTCTGGCAAAGAGATGTTGATCCCTTGTCGCCAAGCAGGTGTTTGGCCACTTTGTATATGCACTTCTGGTCATGGGCGCAGGCAGTGATCTTTTCAGAATAGTAAGCTATCCTGGTTTGTTTTAGGCATTTATTCACCACAATACATTGATCTCTATATATTTGATAGTTAAGAGTCAAGCGACTCTTTTGCCATCATCGTTCTAGTTTCCATTGGAGATGTTTAGCTTCATATAATGTATCAGTGTACCATGGACAATCAGGACGCTCTGTAATAGTTCTAGTACGAAGAGGTGCATGCTTATCAATAAGTGATGTTAGTCCATTTGTAAAAGCAGTCACCAAACCATCTACATTACCTTGCGTAGTTTGTAACATGGAGGAAACTACGATATCATGCTTGAAAGCCTCCACATCTATTGCACGTAGGTTTCTATATGAAAAAAATCTTCTGCATGTGAGCAGGTTTGACCAGGGTTGTGGTGAATCCTACTACGAAGTGGTCACGTGTCAGTTTCCCAAGGTGGTTGCAAAGTCCCGGATCAGTGATGGTAACGTCCGATATGATGTGACTGGTGTACCTGCTGATCACGACGTCTAATGTATGGCCGAGCACATGAGTCGGTTCATGTACATGTTGTTGTAGACCACACGCTTTGATTGTATCAATAAATCGCTGAGCATCACGATCGTTTTTGACATCAACATGAAAGTTTAGATCTCCAACAATTATAATATCATTGTTGTGGGTGATGTATCCAGCAAGAAATGTAGACCACTGGTCCAAGAGGTCAGGGATGGTCTAGCAATTAATCCAGATATTAAACAGCTATCACTATAATTCAACATCAGGTTCCATGTACATTCACTGAACTGCAGAACCAATTTTAGCGGATAATTCACTTCTAATAATGTTGATTTAAAGGTTTTAGCTAACGCACAAAAATTGCATCACTAACAGTGCGCATAACTTAATTACTATTTAGAGCATCATTGTGCTGCTATCTGGTGAGTCAGATTAGCACCTCAATGACTTTGGCATTGACGTTCGGGGAGAATCCGCAGGCTGTCGCTTATTCGGCACAGCCTCTAGGTTGGAGTGGTTGAGAAATCTGAGTGTTTTACGTCCTCAGGGGGGTTTAATGTCCCCCTTTATTTTAAATAATTCAGTGGAGACGGCAGCGCCATTTAACGTGGTCAGCCACCCACGATGTTGTGAGCTGAGAAATTAATCTCTGGAAAAGTTACGGGGTTCGAACCTGTGTGACCATTGGCATCAAGTGCTGGGTGCTTAACCGCTAGACCACCAGAGCTCACTAGCACTTCAATGATGGTCATTACTATAATATTATTACCAAATACAATTTGAATGAGCAGTTGATTCAGTGTGTCTTAGAAAAGATAATGAAATTATCTCTGAAATAATCAAGTACATATCCAGCTGACTTTGGCATCGGTCATTACAAATTCAATTATCACAATGATGTTACTCAATATCTTGTTACTCAAATTATGATTTATAATTGCTATTAAAGTATAGTTTCTGGTTATCAGTCATAAATCATGTTTAATCCTTACAGTTTAGGAGATAACATTCAATAATATTTATAGAAAGGAATCAGGGGAAATTATAGGGTTACTTTTTGTTTTAGTGTTTGTTTTTAATTTTGCAGTAGACACAATTTTGTAAAAGCTGCTTATTCAAGGAGGTTTTGTTTAAGATTACAAACTACAGCTGTCCAAGGCATAATTTCTAAACCAAAACATTCTTATGGAATGAAGGTCCCAAATTGTTTAATTTTCATTCTTCCAGTCATATTTCATATAACAGGCCTTACTCAGAAGGAAATTTCTTCCATCTAAAAGGCCAATTTAAAGGGTTAGTCCGCCTTCGTTTCAAATTTTCAAGACTAATACAGCTATACTCACAAATATCATAAATAATGTCAAAATGTGTAAATGATCAACCACATATTAAATAATCCAGTTCAAAGTGCTGATTAATAGACTTTTAATGGCATGTGGGCGCCGCCATTTTGAGAGAGACCGGAAGCTCCTGAATGCTAATGTCACTTGGGCGTATCTGACCTGAAGTCTGTAGAGCCCATACATAAGCATGTAAACAAGTGTGAGCAAAGAATTATTCCAGAACTAAGCGGCATTATGTTGTTAAAATTACGTCATGAATGATATACAACCATATCAGTTTGAGTCAGAATGAACATTTCAAGAGGAAGATGATTCAAAATGGCTCAGATTTTAATCCTCAAGATAAACTATAATCCACGTCAGTTTGTGTGAGGTCAGAGCATTTCAGTTTTCTCCATCTTGCCTTCAAATCTGGCTTCCAGTGCAGCCATAATGGCGGCCTTCCAGTAATTTGGATTATTTCCTTATATCCATGATATCAGGTATATTTTATGATTATTATTGTGAAAGGTTTGGTTACTGTTTTAAGCATTATATATTTATAATTATTTTCTGAGGGTGGCCTGTCCCTTTAAAGTTGGATTTGACTTAAGATGATTAAATGGCTTTCCTAGCTAGCACACTTCCACATTATAGTGACAGCTGATTGCTGACTTATCCAACAGGAATTTTGTGCTGTTAATGCTACATAATATGGTTTAAATTATCATAATCTTTATAACAAACATGTTGGTTTTTTTCTTTGCCAATGAGCATAATACTTATACATAATTAAAAAGGATAACTGTTAACCTCACAAAAATATTGTAACACCACATAATATATATACATTCTGTGTTACAAATATCACTAGGGCCCCTTTTTAAGATCACAAATGCATTGATATTTAACCATTCAACATCCAAAATTATTTTTGTTTGAAATTTTGAAAGATATTTTAAATTTCATCTGCAAGGTTGACAAATATCTTTCTTAATAAAAAGTGGATGTTGTAAGTCCAAATGTTGAAGATTTTAGTTGGATATTGTTTATGTGTACATATTACTCACATATGGGCACATATACAAGTAATATGTACACATATTTATCATATATGCACATCTTCTGTATCTCTTTGCACCCTCTTATCTTTACTGTAGCATATTGAAGTAATGGTCTTCTTGGCATTTCCTTTATCTGTAGAGGTACATGCACATCTTCGAGGTCCCTCAATGCACTATCATAAAAACCTGTCAATTCATCAATATCATCCATTGAATTTAATACCACAGAAGAGATAAGAAATAACACTTTCTATGCATTATCCTTCCTATGAAATATTGCTCATGTGTACATGTTATTCAGATATTAAATGATCAGATCCACTGGTGCAGATCCAAGTAATATGTTTATTTTTTAATTCTTTCATTTTTTCGGTTTGTTACAGTTCTGAATGTGATAATGAAATATGCCATTGATACTGTTTATAAGTTGTATACTCATCAATAAAGGTTAAACCTGGATAACAAAGTTGTATGGAAGAATCAATAGATCAATTAGGCTGAAAATATTATATATGATTCCAGATAGATGACTAAACTAACACTAACGCTGGGGATCAACAGGATCAATGTTTTACCATTTTGTTCCAAAGTTTTGTGCTTTATACTTATTTCATTTCCCCCTCCTCATCTATAAAATGTGCAATTCTATGTTTATCATCAACTTATTGGATATCCCAGTTCAAGGTACCATCCAATAATCCATAACAGTGCATCACTGCATGGTTATACACATCTATACCTGAGTGAACTAGTGGGCAGGTGAATATATTAAATCTAAATGTTGCTATTTTATGGGCACTCAGTTTGTGCACGGTGTATGCTAAATGGATCAAATGACCTCCTAACATAAAGGTTCAAATTAAAAGATAAAACATCCTTTAGACCACATATAATTTGGATGGGGTTTAAACCCAGGTGATGTAGATCTGTGGTCAACCAAGTTACTGGTTAGACTGAACAGATGAAACATCTATACCTGTTTCATGGATTCAAACCAGGATCCTCCCAGTTTCTAGTCCACCACCACCACCACTGCTAAACCTGCATTATGGTGCATAACAATGATTATCATCAATATAATTATCAGTTATCATCATATACTTTTGAACATGCATTCATGCAATATAACTGATTTAATAATAATAATTTAAAAAATCTCCATATTTCTACCTCTGTTAAAGAACTGACATGTTATAAATATCTACTATAACAAATAAATCACGTATCACCTATGTATAAGGATCCCATCATAATGTACCAATCACTTGACATAACTTTTATGTTATGTGGTTGCATTATGATAACTTATTTAATAAATATATATATATATATACCAATAGCAATAAAAATACTATTTATATTGTTCAACAATAATATTACGATGAATTAGTATGAGAAAATTATGATATGACATAATTGTAAATATGCATAATGATATAATTCTTTTAACAAAACAGCTTTGGCGATAATGTTTCATGAAGACTATAATCAAATTAATCACACACAAAATTAACTGATAGCTTAAAATTAAACAGCAAACAGGTTGCGCTAACAAAATACATTATTTAACATAATTTGTTAACAGCAACAGCATTAAGGGATGTTTTAGTTTAAGTTAGAACACGATTCCCCATAATACATTTATGATTATATAGCATAAGTTATAGTTTTGACACATGATATTATTATTTTAGTCAAACAAATTTGCTTTCAGTACAGGTATGGTTTTTATATAATCATGTTGGCTATAATGGGGGCTTTCAAAGCCACAGCAATTGACAAGTCATTTTTTATTCCACACAGTTCTGGAACATTAATTCCATTTCTGACAACTTTGTTACACAGAAGGTTTTTGTAAAAGTTCTATGTTAGAAATGTATATTCATATTAATAACATTAAAATTACAATAGAATTAATAAACCTACCTGGACACATTCTGAACTAACTTTATAGATCCGAATCATGAGCTTGCTATTTTTATGTGCACCTGTTAATTCATGGCTATGATTAAAAAAATGGTTTATCACAGCTTCTGTTATTAGTTTTATAACAGAGTCAGAACCCTTTTAACAAGACAGTATTAGACATGTTACATAATCTATCTTTCTAATAGTGACATATATTGTTACAGATTGTTGCATATTGTTCCTTATACTATTAATGTTTTTAGAATACACTCTTTGTTGGGCTAATATGAGTGTGTAAATCCAATCAAATTGGATTTAAGAATAATCTACATTTAGTGTATTTGATAAAAATCCAGCAATTGATTTGTATTATGCTATACATAGATCATTGTATTGGCTTAAGGTAATTGCAATCTGTTCAGATATAAATCTAATTCATCCACCAGTGAAGCAATTTTACAGATTGTCATGAGACAAACGTAGGATATCAAATCAGAAATGAACTGTGTTATAACTCTGGAAATAACATTTCATGATTTTTTGAAAAATATTGTAAAATCAATCTAGTTTCTAAGTCACCAACTACATGTCATGTCTGTGTATGTGTGCGCGTGTGTGTGTGTGTGTCTGTCTGTGTGTGTAAAATATTTATTTCACTATTTATTTATTTCATTGTTAGTATCCTACCATATATCATATCAGCTTAATTTAACCATATACTATTATGCAAATACTGCATAAAGAAAAATAAATAAACACATAATCCTGGTTATATTTTTGTCACACCATAAAAATACCGTGTATTAGCTTAATATATACTCAAATACTTTGCATTTATTTATATATATATATATATATATATATATATATATAATGTACATAAATATATTGGCTATCTAATTGACCTATTCATATATTACTATGTGATGTATTTTATGTTTATACTTGTGTTTTTTTATTTCTTTGATAAGAGTTCACTCATCCACGGCCACACACAGCTCTAGTCTTACCTGCTGATAAACAGGTGAGAATTCTAATTATTGTAAAAACAAGTTATGAATATTGAGTATTAGTATTAAACAAAATTTATATATATTTGTCAATTTTTAAAAACTGATTTTTTTTGTCAATCATTTACAATAAATAAATAAATAATCTTTTATAGTGTTATTTTAGCAGCAGTTCAATTCTGGATATCATAACAGTATAATTAGTTAATATTAGTACATTTTATATAGGAACTTGAGAAGATGTATCAGAAGGCACTACAACATTATGAATTGGAGGGGTGAGTTATACTGCTTCATTAGTTATTATACTATAGGTGGAGAATTGATATTTTTGGTATCTGCAAGAATCCCCATTCAGTAACACATTGATGTACCTGTGTTTAATTAGTAGGTGACTAGGACAAACAACCATTATCATCATTTACCTTATTTTATGTCTGATGAATAACACTGTATGCATGTGTGTGTGTGTGTGTGTGTGTGTGTGTGTGTCGTTGAAACTACTCCATAATTCCAGTTAAATAATCTGTCTCTAACCTTTTCTGTCAGCATATCACTATCTGGATGTATTTATGTTTATATACCAAGATATATAATAAGGATTGTATGATCATGATAATTTCTCCAATACCTTATTATTCTTTATATTACTGTCTTATGGCTTACTATGGTATCATATATTAATATTTGTCCACCATTGTCTCATTATTCATTTACTGATGAGTATTCTAATTACAGTTAAAACCATTTTCAATCACGATCAACAATATTATATACCATTGTAGGCATTAGTTTAATATAATAATTTATCTCTTTGATAACATCATCCATCCAGCCAAGTTTCATAATCTTTGCTTAGAATTTATTCTTCAGTTCTTGGCTTCCAGCCAAAATCACCATAGATTATTGATTGTTCACATCTCTAACAAAGCTTTCTCTGCGGCGTTGAAATCACCATTTATAATAACCTGCCCTGGCCACAATGGCATGGTCACTGTGTGCCATTATCAGCATTATAGCAGCACCAGGTGAAGCAATTAATCACCAACTGTGAATGCTATTTACTTTTCCACAGCAATCCAGACCAGATATACAGGAATGACGGCACCACATTTGAGAACTACCATGGCAAGCTCATTGAAAGGTAAACATGAATTAAAGCCTTTAAATGAACACTGTTTACATGCTGGTCACTGAAGGACAAATGTATGTTATGAAAGCTGGTACCATGGACTAACAACAATCAGAACTGTGTGAGCAGTCCTATGCCATTTAAATATGTCTCACCTGATAGGGCATTTGTCAGAGATTCACCAACACTGTAGCTTGCAGTAACATTATCTGTAAGAAGGTCTGAACTACTAGTGTTTAGAGAGGTTTAGGTTTTCCACACTGAAGCTAAAATAACATATGACTCGCACAGCTAGAGTTGTTTACTGTAAGACGTCTTGATGTAGTAAAAGAAACTTCTTGCTGAAGTATTCTGTTAAAGCTCTGGAATTACATGGAGTCAGTCATGTATGGTTACTGACACAAGGATTGTGAACGAGCTAAAAAATGTCTGCGGAATACGAATGCGATGTTTCTTCTGTAATTAGAGTTACAGTGCAGCAGAAGTAAGTTTAGTGCATCGTATAGAATCCAATGGTGAAATGTTTGATGTGTGTTGATTATTGTTGACGTGTGATATGTGTAACCATACTGTTTTGTTCCATAGCAGTTTGTTTACAGTTTTGTTAATAAAATATAATAGTGGATAAATAATATAGAATATAATGCTGTAGATGATTATCAGCCTAATATATGGTTTTGTTTTTAAAGTCTTTGAATTTTTGCTTCGTATTCTGCAAATAATGCTTGATTTGATAGAGTGAGTAATACTGTACGGCACCTCAGAGCAGGGCTATCTGGTTCTGGCACTACATAAACAAGCATTATTATATGAATGACACCCATTTGATGTTAATTGTTTGTTTACTTTTTAAGGCATCAGTTACTACGGATGCAAAGACAGCTACGACTAAAGAGTGCTGAAGAGCGCCGCCGTCAAATATCTCTCGAGAAACAGGAACGCAATGATATTATTCTAAATAGGTCAGGCAGCTCATTAGGCAGAGGTTGGTACTAGAATCCAGTTGATTAATAATAATAAAATAATAACAATAAAAGTTGAAAATACCTTTATAACACCATATACCCCAAAAATATTCAGAGTAATCCAAATAGTACTAACTATTCATATTTATCAATATTTATCATTCAATAAAACGTTATGGCTAAAATATTATACCAGATCAGGTTTGAAATCTGATCAAAATCGAAATATACCTATTTATCAAATTTGGATACTAAATACAAAATTATTTGATAATTTTGGCATATTCATGACCTATGCATGGTTTGTGAAAAAATATTATTGGTTTGTTTATTCTAGAAAAATCACCTAAATTGAACAATTGTCATAAAACCACTTGGCAATACGATATGTAATCATAAATGCATAATACATGCAACATTATGTATTTTATTTATATGAATGAATGTTATAACGTTTACCACTTGGACTTTATAAATAAATGTATATGTATTTATATATCTGTTGATAAACCAAATGAATCATTTAACTCGAATTCCATTATCTCCAGATAATGAGTCTGATTATGAAACCACTAACCGTAATATGACAGACTTAGATCCTGGTTATAACTGTACAACAAACAATAATGTACTCAGTACCAAATACTATCTAGAAAATTACTTCAGTGATCTCATAAAAAGTACTGAGAGCTTTGCTGAACGGTTTTCTTTGATGCATTTAAATATTATATGTATATCAGAGAATATTGATAAACTGAACAACTATATATTTACTATTGCTTTTTAAATGGTTTTCGCTATTTTGTCTAACATAAACGTGGCTTAAGGAGGAAATTTTAGAGTTATATGAACCTTCAGAATAAAGTCATCTTACTAGACCCTCCAGAAAAGGAGAAAGAGTATCTCTGTATGTTTAAAAAAATTATGATCACATGGAAAAGCCAAAACAAATAATATTATGAATGTCTTTTTGTTGAGGTGATGTTTCAAACCAGAACCAACAAAAAAACATTATTGGTTGGCATATTGTTTAGACCCCCAAATTCGAGCATCAGTGCATTTACAGAACAAATCACTAATATCATACAAACATTGAAAATAAGCAATGTTATATAATGTATGATTTCAAAATAAATTTGTTAACCTATGATCATCTGATGGAATTGCATTATTTTGTAGAAGCAATGTTTTCAAATTGCCTAATACCTCAAATTAAGAAGGCAACTAGAATTACACCAACAATAGCCACATTAATAATAACATTATATAGTAATGACATTCTTGGTGAACACAATCAACAAATTATAGCTTACAAAATACCACACTGTAAAACTATTAGCAGACAAAACACACTTGCTTATTTTGGTCTCAAGCTATGGAATATTATTATCAGGAAGAACCATTTTGAAGATTGTACATCAATCTGTCAATATATTTAAAAAGACAAATGCAACAAGACATCTGGAGAAAACATTAACGAAAACACCACACAATTAAGGATATAGTGGTACATTTGAGTATAATAGTATGTATTAATATTTGTGAACAGTTTAGCTAATTAAGAAAACTCGTCATCATGTTTTATGACAAGTATATTATTAATTGTGGTATGCTCAAATTAGTATAATTTCACCAAGGTGGCATACATGTTTTATTGATAATTAAAAAAAGGAATCATAAACAATTCACTTCTTTCTTGCTTATTGTTGATTCTCTATCACAATTTATTTGTATATTTCCTGTGTTTGTATTCTATATTGATTCGGACAATCAGTCAATAAAGCAAGCATTCATTCAAATTAGCTTGTGGATTCATTTACCAACTGTGTTTCCAAATTAGTCAATGTCATTTAAACAGAATTAATAGCCCACGAGATATTTATACCTTCCGGTTCTAAATTCCAGTTCTGCAGCTGGTCATCAGTTATGGTTTTACAATGGAACCAACTCCATATCCAGCTGTTTCATTCTATCCAGCTGTTTATGTATCATTCCATCGATCAAGCATCAGAAATTTCTCTTCATTATAGGCAAAACGTGTCCAGATTCTGCATTTGCACTCTATGATCGCTCAGCCAGCTCAAGTCCTGTGCACATGCCAAAGGTGCCCACTGTGTATATATCGACCCGACAAGTTGAGCCAGCGCAGAAATATTCCTCTCTTCCACCGAGTCATAGTAGCCAGTATTGTATGTATCACAAGGAGATGATTAGGGGAGAGAGTCCCTCAACACTCAGTGCCTCAACTGCTGGCAATGTAGAAAAGATAAGTCCAAGAAGTGCACAGAAGATTATGAAAAGCATGCTGAAGTCAGAGAGGCCATTCAGGTTTGCATCTTTTCCTAAAGGTTCTTATCATTAATCTGAGATGAAATGAGTTTTGGGAGATTTCTGGTTATATACTTATTTAAATTTAAGCTGAACCATATATAATTGATTGACACTGGACTTTAGATCAGTATTGTTAATATGGTATACTCGCCATCCGAGTGAAATAAACTGCATATTATAAAAATTAATATTGACATTCTTCGGCAACCGGAGAAATATGACATTTTCACCTGTGATAGAATTCACAGAGAATTAAAATAATTAGGTCAAAATATTTTACTAATGGACAAAATATCTGACAGACAAAATTGGGTAATACCGGTATTTGATGACATAAAGTCCAGTGTGTTTTAAACTGTACAAATTTGTCTTCGATAAATGTGTGCAGTATAAGCTTTGTGACATTCTTCCTTTCAACATTGTACTAGTTTCAGTTTAGTGCATAATGCACATGTTAACTGCATAATGTTAGATAATTAAAATAAAACAATTATGAATTTTATTAATAAATATACAAGTGACCATATGTCATTGTGTTATTGTAGACTGCACATAATATTCATACAACAAATTACACACACACACACACACACACACATATATATATATATATATATATATATATATAGATATTCACCCTTAAGGTTATTGATGGGACTATTAGCCATGTTTGTTGTCAAAAACTTGACAATAAGCCTTTTATCAAAGTATAAACAGATAATATGATATTTGTAGAGCTAGACTCCATCCACAAAAGTCAAATGCTCCAGAAAAGAAAAGCACAGAGAAGGTGGACATTCGTCTCCTGGATCCTCGCAATCCAGCAGTAATGAAGCAGCATTCTAGCAAGTCAATACCAAGTAAATGCACGTAAGTATGTCATTGCTCTAGGTATATTTTCACACACATACACACACACTGATGTGAGCCGACTGGACATAAGGTATAACTATATATGTACTGGTTGACCAAACGTTGACCGATCCAGATATGAACAAATTAGACATAAATCATATAAAAATCAGCTAAACAAAATGCCGGTGAGTCTTTCCTCATCCTAACCTCATTATTAACGCCATCTTTTATCCCGCAGACGTTACGTATTGGTCACTAACACCAAAGATGACACAAACAAAATCATTCCAACTCCACTCGAGGAACAACTGATTATGGAAAGATTTCCTGACCGGATGGAGAAATGGCTGACGGGTAAGATATGATCTGATCAATATAGCACACATACAGGTCTGATAAACCGTGACCGTAATTTAGCCATTAAATAAACCTACAGGCTGAGAAACTTAGCTGGGGGGGGAAGAGGTTCCCAGCGTGCACTGTGTTCTGACCAAGAGTATATTCACCAATTGAGTGGCGTAGCATGGTGAAAGATTAGGGAATCAGTGAAGTGGTTGAATGAAGTAAACAGACTAGATTGATTTTGAATAAATACCAATATTTGACATATTAGTCGTTTTATTAAACGAAGTTTGACCTTTATTCAGTGCCATAAGTCACATATTTTCATCGCAGCTTCATATTTGCAGCTCCCATGTCTGTATATCTATGGTACAGTATTGTGATGATACTTGCTGCTTACTATCTAGTAAGCGGTTAATACTTTACCTATTTGAGTGAAAGGTAGCATTAATCTACCTCATGGTTGGATAACACTGTGTGTCTATCAGTAATGATAATAATCTAATTCAAGAGATAGTTGTGTTGTATATAATTATTGTATGTCAGACCGCCTTCCAATGTCTATAGATGTTTCACTGGATCTAGTGCCCCAGGTTGAGAGTTCATCAACCAAAGAGTGTAAAAGTATCAGATGGGATCAATTTAGTGATTTCTGTATCAATGATAGCACCAAAGTAACAAAATACAACCTGGAAAATGTAAACATACCAGGTGATTCTATTATTTATAATGATGTAAACTCCATAGAGGATGAACATATATCTATGATAATAAGTCGTCAGAGTGGTCACAAGGACCAGACCACACAAATATAAGACCTGGCTGGAATTGTCATGCCAGAGATCTTTATACCAGAGAATGTTTTGTAATGTGGTTCCATGAGGGTAAACCAAAACATGGTCCTAACTGATCTAATGAGAGCTTCTATAACAAGTTTTAAATATGCAATATGTCTTATTGAGAGTGCTACTGGTACTGATGAAATAATTTAGTTACGGTGAACTCATTTTAAACAACCGTTTAATTGTATTAGTAATATTATATCAACCTCCAACAGATAAAATGTGATCCCAGATATACAAATGATATAGTTGTGGAAATTAGCAAAGTTGAGAATGCTATTAAATGTCAAAATGTAAATAAGATTCGTGGTGTGGATTGTGTATATATGCTGAACATCTTAAACATTGTTATAAGTGCATTGTGCCTTTACTTGCTATGCGTATAACTGTTTGTTTTTTTGTAAATGTATTTTTTCCTAGTTTTAAACTGATTTTACTCATACATTTCTGTTCTCCCATTTATACTGCTCAACTATGGTGGAACTACACAGTACCAGGTATACATAACGTTCATGTTGCTTACAATAACGCCTTTTGCTTATATTGCTAAATCGGTGTAAATAGTGCAGTGCTTTGGCCATGTACCAAATAGTAAGGCTGTAATTAGAAACCTTGTATATAAATTCATGCTCAGACTTGATGCTTCTCGTAATAAGCCCGTAATAGCAACTATCAGCAGTCATTTAAAGTGGTACTTCAGGATACGACAACACTGGATTAGGAGTACTGTGTTATGTCACATAATTAAAAAAAACTAATGCACATAAGTTATGTGCATTACTTGTTTATATGGACATCTTTAAATGAAGTATAGACAAATCGAAAAGTCATTGGCTACACTCTAATTTACTTTTATTATAAGAACCATTTTAACTAATAACACATATATAGATGGCATATCTAGAAAGTCCCTCAACATAACCAAGCAAAAAAAAAACAAGCAAAATAAATCATCAGTTAAATGAAGGTCTATAACATACCAATGAATGAACAGTACTAAAAACTGGGCAACAGACATTGTATGTATCCTTGGTAATTAAGTCTGGTATTGTTTTAAAATTGATTATGGTCAAGATCGTGCCTTAATAACGCCTCCAGCTTTGGCTTCATGCAGTTTATAAACTTGTATATATATATATTATCTGATATATGACTATATATACAAAGATTCTTTGTATATATATATATATATATATATATATAGTCATATTTCAGATAAGAATCAGTTTGTATTCATAAAAAGTCAGTAGAGGGCTTGGTGAGATCCATACTTATTTGTCACCTTGTAGCGATTGTGCCACTGACATGAAGTAATTTTCAGTTTAATCAAACTATGGTTTATTTTCTGTGTATTTTCAATAGGGACACAATTAAATGTTACAAACTTGCTTAAGAGTTAAGAATATATAGTTCTTTATACACTGTACTATATATTTAATAAATTATATTTTGTTAAGTTTGATAATAATCATACCATACATACTTGTATAATTGTTTGCCTCATTTCTCTCATAGGTTATCCTCGATCACCAAGAACTTATCATGGATTTCCCTCATCCTATCTGAAAGCCATGGCGCTAGATAGAAAAGCACTGCTACAGAGCATATCCAGTGCTGGGCACAATAAAGCTTGCTGATTTACAGTGAAACTGGAACTTGAGGAGTCAGTACCATCATAATATATATATATATAGAGAGAGAGAGATAGACAGATAGATATTGCTTAGATCACACAGCTACATACTATTTGTAGTTGCCAGTCAGAAGCTGTCTTCCTGGTAATACTTTGATGTTGGCAGCTTAATTTCTAGTGACTTAATTTTGACTTTCTAGATATTGCTACGTGTACCCCCATCGAATATGTTATTGTTTTGTTGTTAATTATCTGACTGTTATGCTCCAACATTTCTGTTTTTGAGTTCATGTGACTCGTTCGATGTTGGGAAATGTGGGAGTAACTTTATTTGCTGTGAAGTGCGTGTTGTCAAGTTCATGTAGATGTTGCCACCAAAACCTTACAACCGAGTTATACCTCTGAAGTATAATTTATTTGTTAATATAGTTAATCACATCATTTTCATTGACACTGTTTTTATGTTCTGCTGTTCAGGTTTGCTGTCAGATGTGTCATAAACAAGATCTACTGATATACTACTCTGAAAATACACTGCTGGAAATAAGATGTCTCATTATTTTTAGAAATCTCACTGGGTATGTAGCAATTAGTGACTGCATCGGTTATGTAGCTAACCGAGTGATTTCAGGTGACAAAGGTGTATAGTCCACACACTAATTAGAGCAATGCTCTGTAAACCTCCAGGTGTGGGTTTGAGCTGGATAAAGTTATCATCAGAATATTTGCTTACAGTGTCGCCTCATGGCTATATGTCCGATGTTGTCTGACCAGCTCTGAAGCTAAACAAGATACTCGACTCACCCAACAGTATGTTATATCTACTAAATCTATATCAGTGTCAGATATAAATATTGCCTTCCATGTGTTATTTCATAAATGTGTCATATTGTATGCGATACTGTTTCAACACAGTGTTAACAATTCACATTTATACACCATGAAGGTGCTCAACTATTAAAGACATTGTTGTATCATAAAAGCCCTGTTGGTGAGTGATCCAGTGCAGACAATGGCAAAATGATTACATACAAGTTCTAAATTTAAGCTTTAAGCACAAGGCTGCCTGACAATATATTGTTGTTTGCTGAATATGCAAAACATTCAATCATAGGAAAATCAAATGCCTGCCCAGTGGTTTTTATAATTATAATCCAAAACTAACCCTCGTAACTGGATAAATTTTGCATATAATTTGTGTCAGTCTCCATCTTATTCTTCTTCGACGGTAAATGTAATAAATAAGTTACTAATTATTAGTGACTGATTTTGTTGTTTACATTTTGTTATTACTGTTAATAAAGTGCCTTAGAGTAACCTTCTTACAGGTTATATAGGGCGCTATATAAATTTTGTATATAATTATTAATTATTTGCACGGATTAAACAACACCCGGTACTAACAATATTACAGCGCTTACATTCAGAGCTGCCAAAATGAGTTGAGCAAGTATCTCCAAGATGTACCAACAAAATTGGAGGTCTCTTGGAGAATCATGTTTGAGAAAAGAATGGCTTAAATACATGTGAAGGGATCATCTCTTATCATTATCCAATAATGCATTTTAGCAGCGTCACTGCTGTTGCTCCGTCATCAACATATGTTACTTTTGGGGGTTTAAAAATGACTTACAGCCACTAATCATTCAATAAATGGCATCTTGTTATTTGTGCACATCGTTTTGTACTCGGTATATGTCAAGTCATTAAAATTTGTACAGAAACAATAATCTCCGAATAATACCGGTCACACAGTCTGCGATCATATTTATTGTGTATGTATTTATTGGTGTATTTGATTTTGATTGTGAAAAACTATTACCAGTAATAAATGGCCATTGTTTGAATGTTGTTTTTGACTTGTTCATCATTATAAAATTCAATTTTGGTTTAAGTATTGCATAATATTTTTTCACAGATATGACAATATGCTTATATGAAATATACCTGGATATGTAGATTTGTAGTGTGTTTTTCATTAAAACGAAGAATATCCATAAGTAGCTTCAAGACCAAAACGGAACAACCATCACCAAAGTAAAAATATTATATACTCAACTTATATCAATTACAGATAATTTTGTAGACATGAAACAATGGATTGTGTGTGTGTGTGTGTGTCTATATGCACCTGTGCATTAATATCAAACAACATAACTACAGATCATTATCAGCATAAATAATTTATCTTGGATTGAATGAAACATAAATACTGCAAAGATTGATGGTCATCTTATGTCAACTTCACAACATTTTGTCTATTTTTGGTAGGATAATGTATACCAAGCTTCTTATGATAATCTGGGTCAAAGATAATCATATGCTTGTTTCGTTGATGGCTGCGCATTTCACTATTGTTCACAAAGCCTTTGCCACAGTCTGGACAACGGAATGGTCGGTGCACCAAATGACGTTTCATGTGTCGCTGATAGTTGCACAGTGCTGTGAATGCCTTTGAGCACTGAGAACATCTGTATGGTTTAATGCCTGTGTGAGATCTCTGGTGTGCGTTTAGGTTGCCGAGCTGACTGAATGCTTTGCCACAGGTGATACACTTATACGGCTTTTCACCAGTATGACATCGCACGTGTGACTCCAGATTACTATTGCTGCTGAATCTTGCCCCACAAACCGAACACATGAATGGCTTCTCGCCAGTGTGAGTCCTCATGTGAGCTTTCAGATGACCCGACTGACCAAAACTTCGTCCACACTGTGAACACTGGAATGGTTTCTCGCCCGTGTGACTCCTCTCATGCACTTTCAGGTTCCCAGCCTGAGAGAATGCCTGGTTGCACCTTTTGCACTTAAATGGACGTTCATCTCTGTGAATAATTTCATGCAATTTTAAACTTGTGATTGACTTAAATCCTCGCTTACAATCCCCGCAAATTATATTATTCTTCCTGGCAAATTCCTTCTGATTGTTGGCTGGTGAAGGAAACCGATTGTCATTTTTGTTATCCTGATTCCGGAAACACTTCTTCTTTCGGAGAGGTGGTTTAGTTTTCTTTGGCTTCTCATTGTCATTCTCAGATGATGCATTTTGACCAAGTCTAGATTTCCTTTCTTTCTCCACCATTATATAGATATCAATGGGTAGTGCTTTGCCATGTTTATGATGCATATGTTTGTAATAATGCAAACTGGAAACGTAGGCTATATTGCATTTATCACAATGATACTCCACCGGCTGGCTGAGTTGTTGATCAACTTCCACCAGACGATCTTCTGTTGAGTGACTGATCCTGCTGAAATAAATTAAATGAGTCACAGAGATACGTCTAGGTACAGTGTACCGTCAAGATAACCATCCACGTGCACGACATCATACAGACGCATTTGAATGCATTAATTGTGGATTATGCAGTGAAATGTCTTGCTGTGTTTGATAAAACTCATTGGTTAAAATAATGCAAACCTACAATGTTTTCTTTAAATAGTCTATTTATTTACTGTTTATTAATCTTGACCCCATCTTCCAATGACAGAACAGTTCAATGGTATAATACTTTTCCAGATGATGGCACGAAATAGTGCGACGTTTCAAATGCCAACCTTGCTGTATTTATAATATGTGCTTTTGAGATACTATGATAAAGTAAAATAATGTCACATATTTAAAACAATTTGCTAAACATATATAAAAAATAATGCTATTCCAAAGATTGAACATCATGTCAGTTAGTATGATCTGTTTACAAACGATACTTAAATATAACCGAGACAGGATGATTGATTTGATAGTTTAGCCTTGAAAATTAGTGACACCTGGGGCATACTGCCCAAGAGCAACTACTTAGGGAAACGCCCCACAAACACGGGTGTGAGCTAGATTCAAACCCACAACCCGGGGGGTTGGATTGCAATATTCTAACCACTGCACTATTGAAATATCCTCGCAACTGAAACCACTGACTGAAACCAACGTTAACAAGTTTATAAATCAGATGGTCTTCAATGTGAGATGGTGCACTTTTTAACAATACAGACAGTAGTCATACAAGTGATAACTACTGTCAGTGGAGTGTGGTTAGCGGTAAGTGTAAAATGATTACCCTCACCAATAGATCTGGAGGACGGAGTATTAGGGGGTTAAAAGACTACACAACAATTTCACGTTTTCCTGAGACTTCGCAATTGTATGATATACTAGTTATGAATAACGGATGCTCACTAAAACTCCCCTACCTACTGCCTAATCCTGCTGCTACTATTCTAAACAATTTCCATTTCTAGATGAACAGCCTTAATCACCGTGAAGCACACCAGAACAAATCATACACAGCTAGACATAAACCAATGTAATTATATTATTATTATAGACATTATATTATATATCAGAAGCCTTTCTTTACTAGTAAATTCCTACCTTGTTGTACTATTCTCCTCTGGTTGTTCCGTGTGAAGACCTTTGGAGTGTAAGATGTTGTCCAACATATTCACTTCACCTCCGTTTTTCACTTCAACTGCCACGAAACTGGTGAAGCCTTCTTCACTAACATTATCATCCTCCTGTAATATTAATAATAACAAAACTGACCTAGGATCCCAACCTTCAGTTCACTGTTACAGTAAAGAGATCGGAATGGATGGTTGCTCGTGTTATTGTTTACATAAGTGTGAAGCTCCCAGAAATCAGATCTACTGAAACACTGATTGAAATAATTTATTGCTAATTTGTAAGTGCCACCCATGGTGTATAGTACTAACTTACTGATATATAATAGTAGTAATAGTAATGTCTTTTTACTACAACTTACAAGTCTATTTACATAGCCATAACATAAAGTCACACAGTTTATTTACAGTTATAAACCAGAGATGAATGCCAGATTAATGACATGACATACCAGATAGATAAATCAATTACAGTAAGAAGATGCAACAAAATGATGGTACAATAAAATCTATTCAACTACTGTAAGCCAATCAAATACCTGACATATTGTGATGTAATTTGACCAATCAAGGGCTTATCTCATTGTAACCTAATTAGTTCAGTCAAACATCTTGTCTATTATGATTTAATCAGTTCTACAAAATTGCCCATTATGAGCTAATTAGACTAGTCATTGATCTTACTCATCATGACCTAATTAGGCTAATTAAGTATATTGTACCTTATGGCTTAATTAGGCTTAATTTAACACACAGATGATTACATTTGGCCATGACAGCTTTAGGACTGTGATAAGACTAAGAGTTTGGTCTTGTTGTGATAACTCTAACCTTGATGAATAATATAATTCATATTTATTCAATATCTTGAAATGTATGTTTAGGCCAAATCAATGATTAAATAAATAAATTTTAAGTAATCATGACCAACCATTATGACAATTATATTCCACCTTTCTGGCGACGTACTCATGATATTAACTCATGGCATTCCTCAACATCCTGTCACACTAGTTTGGGAAACAATTATATGATTTTAGGTTACAAATAATTGTTATTTACCTGAAAATGTGACAGTTACAATAAGTTGATTTGGCAAAACAGTGTCAGAGTAAATAAGTTCTTTATTTAACCTCAACACCAATCACATCTAGGAACATATGAAGAAGGAGCTAGTTAAAGTTTTAGTTATCAGAGAAATGAACTGATTAATACTTTTTATTTGTAAATAAAATGATTAACAGAAAAACAACTACCGTAAATACTTGCGTATTAATCGACCTTGGTAATGGAGCATGACTATCAAGTATTATTACATAAAGACAGGCATGTTTGGGAATTCCTGTATCTAAAAATAATCATTGGCCTTGTTATTATAATGCGTACTGATGACATACTAGAAAATATTGAATCCTGTGATCAACAGTTCCATGACACACAGATTTCCAGGGTAAGAAGTTTGTGGATTGATAGTTGTCATCCGTTATATGTCTTTTAATATTTTTTTTAAACGTTTATAAGAAATAAAATTTAGATGAAATTAAAAGACACTAGTATATATATATATATATATATATATATATATATTTATTGTAATAGTTTGGTGAAAATTAAGCGTTATTTAATGAATAATAATGGATTAATAGGCGGTGATGTGGCAATATTTTCCAACTCTGACTCTTTTTGGGTTGAATCCTATAGTGTTCTGTATCAAGGATGGCCCAAAGCATCTTTCCATCAGCTGGTAGAAAATATAATGCACATATAACCGTATACTTTATGTAACCGTATGTAGTTTCTCAACACAGGTCTACATGACCTCTATGTCTTCTGACATTCTATTAAATTCTGCACGACTGCAGGTGGTTATTATCTGTGACTCATGATCAAAACGGATTGATTGATCAGCCCAGAATTGATCTAATCTACACTCAAAGGACTTAATACTTGGGTCTTCTACAACATATTCTGGAAGACTGTTCCATGTATCACCCACACACAACCTAAACTGAGATTGTCTTATTTTGGTTTTACTTATAATTTATATAATTTCTTCTGGTGTCCTCTTGTGTTGTTGTTGTTATTCTGCATCCTGAACATATCTTCTATTCAGTATCTTAATTCTTAGACACTTCTATCATATCCCCTTGGATATGTCTGTACACCAATGTTGGAAGTTCTAACTTCTTTAACCTCTCTTTGTAACTTAGCTTCTTCAACTCAGGTAAAATCTCTGTAGCCCTCCTTTAGACATTTTCTATGGTTACGATGTCTTTCTTCCTGAACGGAGACCAGACAGATTGAACACATTCAAGGTGTGGGTGGACCATAGTCTTAAATAGCCATCTAAAGCTTTGGATGTCCAGGTAACTGAAAGATCTTCTAATTAATCCCATGGTCTGATTTGCTTTCTTGACCTTCTCCAGTATATGGTGTTCAAAAGTTAGTTTCTCAATGAAGGTGACTCCTAGATCCTTCTCTTGGCTGACTCTCTGCTATATGACCCTTTTGAGAACTCCCTTTTCCCTCCCAAAAAAATCGACTTAACTGCGAGTATTTATGGTAATTGGTCTCAGCATGAGGAAAGCACAGTTCAAAAGTGAAATGATTAAAATGAGACAGTTATCAAACTTTGTATTCTTACCTCATCCATCTGATCTTCTGTCATCTCATCTCCACTAGCAGCCTTCTTTATACTAATTTCCACAATGTCATCTTTTGATAGTTCATCATCATCATCAGGCTTCTCAAATGCTGCTGTTTCCGTTACTTCCTGAGCTTTCTTAATTTCTAAACTCGTATACTTCTTGGGATCGTTTTCTGTGGGTGAAAATTGTTCAGCTTCTTTTTCATCTGCCACCACCATAGTCTGAAGCATGCTTATGAGTGCAGGTATGTGCAAATGGGTAGCAACACTGTACAAGATATAGATCTCAGCCTTGGCAATTACTATTTGACCTGTGTAAATAAACTGTATGACCTCTTGGATGATTTTGCTGGGAAAGTCCCTGAAGTCCAGCTCAGGGGCCTCTGTTCCTTCCAGGATCGACCTGAGGAATGGACTTGCCGCTGACAGGACACAGCTGTGAGTGAAAATTACGTCATCACTCAGACATATCTTAACATCGCACATAAGACCACACTTCTGCATGATGCTCAGATCTTGAAGCATCCGCTTGCTCCAAGAATCACATACCAGCTTGAATATTTCCATTACTAATCCTGCAACAGTAAGAATATGCATACTATTAATACCAACACGTGCTGTACATAGCAACTGTTCTAAAATATATACAATGGTGTCTTGTAGATTTGACCCATTACCGACTTGGCTTATGGCAAACCTAGTGAATTCATATTCCTGCCCTGGTATACAGTACTCACGCTATTGTTTTCGATGACTTAAATGATTATTGCAGTGAAAATAATGTTTGTTTCGGCGTGCATTTCTTCCCGACAAAAGACATTGGAGTTAAAACGATATTGGCTTCCCGTACTTACAGTGATCATGTGACCCTCCATAATGGCATGGATTACAGAGAAAAAACAAAGACGACTGATCAATTAGAAATACAACTGTACTTGTAACTGATGAGCAACTGACAATTTATACGACGGTATTAGTTTTGTGCATGATTATTTTTGCAGAGAATTTTCCATAATTACGAATATAAATTAAATGACATCAACAGCAAGTATGCTGCTGACGTGTGAATAGAATGTGGGCGGTGATAAATGAATATATACATTTCCCCCCCCTGGCAGCTATTCAAGCATGCCCTCATTCGAGCAGAGGCTCTTATTGTATGTATGTATTCGTACATGTGTATCTTTGTTTGTTTTCTTCGAGGGAGGGGGCTATGTCAAACAGGGGCACTCATTTATTTCAAATTCATACTAACCTCCGTCCCCTGTTCAAGCATGCCCCTTATTCGGGTGAGTATGGTATACATACTTCTTTTCTATGACGTATTAGCTAGCCAGCTGTCCATTTTCAACAAAGACAGCCACTTTTCATGTAGTTCTGGATAATCCCCTATTACACACTTCCATGGTAGCTGATCTTATTTTCTTTGAACAACCTATTCTTCATTTTCTATCAATAAAATGTCATGAAAGAACCGATTAAAGACATTTCTCTTAACTAACTTTTCTGATTTAAACTGTAAAGCTACCACAGAGGTAACTCGGATGCTATGTCAATATATATTGATGAAATGTGAGTCAACATTACACCATACATTATGTATATGGTCAGTATATGCATCAACAAGGCCTATCTGAACTCTGAGAAAAGCTCTAACCATACCAGAAGATTTTAATATGTGATAGATCATCCAACTATGATTATGAACATGTGCAGAAATTCATGATCCAGCTGGTCATACTTTCACATATCCATTTTGTGATTCACTTTTGTTGCTTAAAATGTTTTATGACCTTTTTTATTAGGTCAGCTTAAATGGCCGGTGCTATTTCAGTGTCAGGAGAAGTCGGGAGAAGAAATATCAGGGTGTCAGCAGCCATCTAGATTCTAGTCTATATGCAAATGGACATCAATCGTCATTTTGATCTAAACTCATGCAGTCAAGGTGTAAAAAAGAAGTGAAAGTTGTTGATAATAATTCATGGCTTTATAACAAAAATCAATCATTATATGTAGAATTATCTGATTTTTAAAATTATTGTTGTTGGTCTCAGCAGCACATTTCAGCAGCATCAGTAACTAGACAACTCATATCCCACAGACATCCCATACCCAAAAGCATTGCATCTCATTCGTTTGGTGGCACAGGCATCTTGGTTTCGTAGAAGAGCATGTTTATCATTGCAGTAATAATATAAGATTAATGAGGGAAAAAATTCAGTTTAAATAATAACAGTTCAGTAATTTTATCATCGTTTCACGATGCAATCTTGTCTTTTGAATACTTTTCACTGTATAATGTGTTCCCATGGTTCACTTTCTGGCTCACAAGCAAGATGTTGAGGGAAATGACCATCAACAACAAAAAGCAATTTTTTTCCATTCAATTTTGGATATTTCCTAGACCTAACTGTGTTTACTTTGTTGTCTCACAAAGGTAAGAAAAGTGTTATATTTCCCCCATGTTTACAATCAATATTAAACATGTGCAACATATCAGCCAGCTCATTTATATATAGCTGTATAAAGGCAGAGCTTGGTAAGCCATGTACCAGCCTCATTTCACCTAATGACTCGATGTGGGCATCAGCAGTGATCATGCGATACTGAATCTTCATAGTTTTTACACAGTTGCCACGCTGACACCGTTGTTTCTTCAGCAGGATTGTTTACATTTTAACCTACACAAATTTCAGAATAAAATACGCTATTCTTTTGACAAGTGTGAAAGAAATATAAAACAGTCACATCTCTAGTTTACATTAGTTGTGTCCTGAATAAATAAATACTGGATTCATGGCATAATTCACAATAAAAATAGTATGCCTGTTGCACCTTGGGTTTTAACAACACCTTCAATGAGATCGTTAAGCTGTGATAGTGCAGTTAGTTAGAGCATAGGACTCACAGCCGAATGGTTGCAGGTTCAAGGCTCCGTGAGCTGCAATGCCATCATGTGGCGGCTGGTTCACTCATCCATAAAAAATAACTACCTGCGATGGATATGTGTTTGAATAATGCTTTGTGCCTATAGTATAATGGCAGCATGCATTTTATTCTCCCTTGGGAGTTGAGATGTGTGCTGGGTGGAAACAGGTCTGAGTCAGGGATAATAATAATGTAAAGTGCCTTAGAGCAGCTATCTAACTGAATAGAGCACTATATAAATGTCACATATTATATTATTATATTTTGGGGCACTCTTTACATATACCTCTATATCAAAACTCAATATGTGAGTTTGTTCTAGATTGACCATGCCCCCAAGTGTTTAAATCCATCTTGTTTCAAACAGTCCCATTGACTTTCATGTTATTGGCCGACTGGGAATTTTTTTCTGACCCAACACCTCGCCCGAGATCCAAATGCACATGCATAGCGGGATCGGTCTATTGAATTGACCCAATATGAGTGAATATCTGCTGGATGTAGTAGATCTAAATTAAAGAGTCTACAGTCTAGATCTAGTCTAATAAGTCACTGACACATATAAAACTATGGCGAAGTTATGCATGCATCGATGTAGAGATTTATGAAGACTGTAAATATGTTGAATTTTTTTGCACCAATACATGTAAAAATGCACCAGTTCATAGTTGAAGATGCCCTAAGTTGCTCAGACGTAGAATGTTTCAGACAAGAAATGAACAACAAAGAAACAACAAATGACCCAGAGCCACCCTATAGTATAGAGGAGGACAGTTCAGGATCCATTTATGACCAGAAGCAGTCACAAAGACACAAATGACGAGAGAATAAACCTGACCTGTCTATATACAAATGCAGAGTCTCTACTAGGAAAGAGAGACCTACTGAAACTGAGAATAGAAGAAACCAAACCAGATATCATTTGTATTACAGAGACCCTTCCCAAAAAATATAACAAGATCAAGCCTTAACACTGAAAAGGAATATGCTCTGGAGGGCTACAGTATGTACCAAGGAAAATATCAGAAAAGAGGAGTCATCGTGTATATAGCTGAACAACTGTAAACATCAAGAGTAGATGAGCTTACAGACCACCCTCATGAGGAACAGATATGGTGTTCAGTGAAGACAGAAAAACCATCCTCATAGGAAACATTTATCACAGCCCAAACAGTTCAAGCGAAAATTATGAAGAACTGATCCAGGACCTCACATATTTAGACCCACTAGGTAAGAGTGACCACATATGCTTAACATTTACAATTGATGTAGTGCCAGAGATCAGTAAAACTTCACAGATAAAATATAAGATGGATAAAGGTGATTATGAGAAGATAAGAAATCTATCTGGCGCTATAAATTGGGAGACAGAGCTGGACAGGAAGTCAGTGGAACAAGCATGGACCTACTTTCATGATGTATACACACAAGTCACAAATAAATTTATTCCAAAATGCAAAGTGTGCTGGACCACAGATCACTACCACCTGTGTTCGAATCCCGGCGTGGGCATATCTGAAGGTTGTTTCATCTTTGACTTCGTCTCATTACCTTTGGAAGTCGCTCAGCCCATTTAGCCTACCTTGTGCACAACATCAATAATCATCAATAATCATCATCCAAAATGCTAAGTCAGACCAGCAAGATGGAGAAGACCCCTGTGGATGATGAGTGCTGCAGTAAAACTCAAGAAAAAGAAATAGTGGGCATAGAAAAGATACAAAAGCACCGGCAGTTATGAAGATTATGAGAAGTATGTTAGAAAGAGAAATGCTTCACAAAATCTAAGCAACAAGCTAAGAAGAAAGTTTGACAAATTAATAGCAAAAGAGGCAAAAACTAGACCAAAGTCCTTCTGGACATATGTCAAGAATCAAACAAAATCCAGAGAAGGACTTAGCCCACTAATGACAGAAAGAGGAGAAATGACAAGCACAGATACTAAAAAGGCACAAGTCCTAAATAGCTTCTTTTCATCACTGTTAACCAATGAGGACTTATCGACCATGCCAGATATAGATCCTGTTGATGTTCAGGAACCACTGACAAAAACAGAATCCCTTATATCAGAAGTGGAAAAAGAATTAACCAAAATGAAAAGTAACAAATCTCCTGGTCCTGACTTAGTACACCCCAAAGTCCTGAAGATGTGTGCACAAGAGCTGGCTATGCCGCTGACGAAAATATTTAAGAAGTCCATGGAAGAGGGAAAAGTGCCAACATCATGGAAAGATGCTAACGTCACCCCCATATTTAAGAAAGGAAGTAAGAATAAATCAAGTAACTATCGACCAGTAAGCCTCACATCAGTTGTATGCAAACTTGTGGAAAAAAACTCATCAGAACTGAAATTATGAAACATCTTGAAACAAATGCAATATTATCAGATAATCAATACGGTTTGAGGTTCAAGAGATCCACCACCCTACAACTATTAAGAGTACTCGGCCAATGGACAGAAATGATTGATAACAGTGTTTGCTTTGATGTCATGTACTTGGATTTCAGTAAAGCGTTTGACACTGTGCCACACCAACACCTGATTAGAAAATTAGCTGTATATGGTATAAATGATAAACTCCTGAAATGGATAGAAGATTTCCTGAGCAACAGACGACAGAGAGTCTAGGTAAATGGGTCCCTATCCCATTGGTTAGAGATCCTGAGTGGAATCCCACAGGGAAGTGTGCTTGGACCAATCTTATTCATAATCTATGTAAATGACCTACCAGGAGCAGTCGAGAGTATCGCCATGATGTTTGCAGATGATACCAAAGTGTACAAGCCAGTAAACAACCAAGATGACCATATCACTTTATCAGACTGCAGAGTGACTTAGATAAACTTTTGATGTGGGCAGACTAATGGCAACTGCAGTTCAATGCATCAAAATGCAAAGTTATACATTACGGGAGGACAAACAGACTTTGCATATAATATGAATCCAGGGGACCCAGCAGACAAAATGGAGGTAACAACAGAGAAAAAGGCCTTGGTGTGACATTTAGCAGGGATTTAAAGTTCTCTACCCATGTAGCAAAAGCAGCCAACAAAGGAAACCAAGTTATTGGGGCAATACGACATTCGTTCAGTTATACGGACAAAGATATGCTCACACAACTGTATAAAGCCCTAGTACGAGGCCACTTAGAGTATGGAAATATGGTGTGGAATCCAATAAATAAGGGAGATCAGGATAAACTGGAAAAAGTAGAGCGTAGAGCTACAAAACTAGTAACAGAAATCAGAGATCTACCCTACCAGGATAGGTTACGGGCACTGAGATACAGATGTGAACATGGAAACATAATGAAAACATACAAGATCTTACACAGACTGGAGGATATGGCACCTGACAGTGGAGGATATCACTCGAGGCCACAGTATGAAACTGCATAAACCAAGGTGTAAAACAGTTCTTCAGCAGCATTTCTTCAGTCTGAGAGTCATAGAGAATTGGAACAACCTGCCCGAAGAAGTTCTGACAGCTCCATCTCTAAATGTATTCAAGGGAAGACTAGACCGACACTGGACAGCCTGTCACTATCTGATTTGACCACTTAACATATAACAAATAGCTGGTACAAGTACCAAAATACCCTAGGTATCAGAAGGAAGAATAAGAACTATGGTTAAGGAGGGCTGTAAAGGTTTATATACCTAAGAAGTGTCCGATAAGGATACAGTGAGTTATGTAAGTCTAATAAGTCTGACACTGCCACTGTTTTGTTTAACTGAGCTTGGCCTAAAATATGCACCCGCTGTAATATCGCTCACATATCTCGTAGCACGTATAAAACTATAGCGAAGTTATCCATGCATCTATGTTGATCCCTTTCTATAACTACAATAACGAGTCCTTCTTACCATTCAGGTCCTTTATTTTACAAAATTGGCAATGAATAAACTGATAAATCCCCAAAGTCCTCTTTCCTAGACAATTCGCCCTGGGTGAATTGTAACATTACGCCCTCAAGACATCTCGTCCATGTCATAAGTCAAGTGTTAATTTGTAACTAAATACGCAGACAATATTTTTTATTGTTGTAATATATTTCAACTCAATATTTACTGGTTAAACATAAATACTAATTAGATGTAAAACCACCTGGAAAGGATTTGTATCTTAATATGGTAAATTAGTATAATATCAACAACCTGCGAAACATGGGCTCTGATTATCGACGAATTTGTATTTTCTTCGGCCGTACTTAGTTTGTCGTTGATACTGAGTTACGCCTTTTATAGATGGCATAAAGGAAAGAAAAATAATGACTTAGGTAATTTGATTAATTTCAGCATAAATTAATGTATGATTTGGGAAACCCTGACAGAAATCGGACACCACTCAGAGATTCACATTCACATTGTGACTCAACACTACAAATATATCTAGTAGACCTACAACACTGACAACACTCAGTCTGAAGTGACAGTACTCATTAGACTTCATCTATGACTAGTATGAGTCTACTGAATTGAGGCTACTTCATACTTTTTGCAAGCAAACCTAAAAACACAGTCTAAATTTATACTTCATTCATTACTTGCAGGTATGAAATAAGCTCACACACTACCTCCAGCCAGGATGGTATGTTTTGTTTCAAACCAGCTCATAAGAATTCTTAGCAGCCCAGATATTTTCAAACATAAATAATTCATTTCTTGTATGCTGATTACTGTTTTTTAATGTTTATGTTTTTAATAATTTTATAATACAAAGAATTTGATGGGATTCAAATCTTGGTATTGCTTGTGTTTGTGGTACTTTTCATCTGATTACTTAATTTCCCTGAGAAATAGTTCCATGGCCATACCTGTCAGGTGTGACTATATAGTAATATAGTGCTAAGATTAATCATTAAATCAGTCACTCACTTTTTTCAATGAAGGTTTTCATTATCATTAAGCATCATCCAGAGCTGCCAACCATTATGATTTCTGCAGAATCATTAAGATTTTCCGTTCTTCATTACGCCATTACGCCCATACTCTGAAAACTACGATAAATCTGCCTTTTCCAGTAATAGTTCCATATGGTGCAGTTCTGACACTGTCTTAGCCGCACACTGTTTCACACATCTTGCATGCTTGTATTTCGGGGTGTATCCCGAGGCTGTTGCTTGTTCAGCAGAGGCCCTGTGCTGCTCATCACATGGCTTTTGCTCTAGACCACATGGGGGAACCTCCATGGTTCAGCAGTAGCGTGTTGGACCACAGATCACTACCACCTGTGTTCGAATCTAGGCGTGGGCATATCTGAAGGTTGTTTCATCTTTGACTTCTCTCTATTACCTTAGAGGTCACTCAGCCCATTTAGCCTACCTTGTGCACAAAAGTGGCCATAAAAAACCAATCATCATCATCATCTAGACCGCATGGATTGAAAGTCTTTGCTGCGCCAGCGAATTGGAATGGTGCATTTTTTCCAGGAGGGCCCTGTATTTTATGGGGGTGATGTCTTTTACCTATGCAGGAGATCCTCTGTTTCATACAATGTTGCCTGATACAGATATAGCAAAAAAAAATTGGCATGGTTCAGGGCCGGAAAAATCAGTCGCCCTGGAAGTGTGTATTTTGTCTTCGGGCTCATGAGTAGTCTAAAACACTAGTACGACCAAGCTACTGCCATTTTGAGGCAATATATGCGGTAGTCTTTAGTTCGTTTATCGTAGAATGATTTCCCACTGTAAAAAGTATCATACTTTAAAACACCTGCACCAATACCTTACCAACGGTCGCTAAAAGGCACTGTTCCCGATTGTAGGGTGGATTTTGGACTGATTTTCAGCAGAAAATGGATCATGATAGACGACAAATATTTATCACCCAATAGTTTCCTGATCTGAAATAATGCTATAATATATTGCTGTATCCATTTCAGATGTCATATTTATAAATATTTACTCAATATAAGGACCATGCTTCAATGATGGCAGAGATTTTGATGAGCTGGTGATCTTGGCTGATAAACATCCATTTTGCCTTATGATGGTCAAGTGATTCAAATACTCTCCTGATTGGCCAGATGTCTTTGTTTACAGTAAATAAAAGCACATGGTCTTGTTTATATGATGGATATCTCTGTCTCTTTCCTGTTTATTTGTTTGATCAGTGTTTTTTTTCCATTTTATGTTAATATTATAATAATTAGTATAGTGTAGAATATGTAGGGTAATCATCTACTGAAAGTGCAGACTTGAGCATGATGACTTAATTAATTGTTATTAAATGTGGAAAAAATCTGATTAAATGAAAAAGCAGTTGGATCTTTCACAAAAGAATACCTGTAATGTTAAATTGTTTTGGTATTGATAAATTACATCGTTTTATGATGCATAGTGTCATGTTAGCCGTATGTAGCATTTCGCACGAAAATTATTACTATTTTCAAATGTTGGCAGCTATGCATCATCTCATACAAATGCTCATACACTGTTATCAGCTTCCTGTTCTTGATACTGGTTACTATTGTCACAGTACTACTGGGTAACCGAGCACGTTATTGTTACATAATTACTATGGTATGTAGGCTTAAACTGCTACATCATCAAAGTAATTACTCTTGTAAAATCTCAACTAATCTAGTATCCTGTATAAATTGTCAAATGCTGCCAGTTTGGGTTAAAATGTCAATAATAAATTATGTCTACATATACCAACCCACTGGGCTGGCTTCACATCATAGATAATTATCAGCCCAGCAATGTTTTTACCTGCTTGGAGCACTGAACAGGGTCTTATTTCACACCTTCTCTGAAATGGTTTATCTACTATGAGCCATGCTAATTTGTGGTAACAACAGGTAACTTGGGATATATTTTCCAGCTAATTACTACTAAATATTAAAATTAAATTTTTAGAAACTTTTTAGAGTTCATTTTATATTTCATCATAATTATTAATGCTTCTTTGTAGCCATTAGGCCAATGATTTTTGAATGCCTGTTTTACAAACCCACCGACCACAACTGAAACTCACCACTGGGAAATAAAATTCTTTTTATTATTATTAACCCTCCTGCAGCATACATCATTTTAATGAAAGCAATTGCAAACAGAATGTTGAAAAGGAAGATGCTTGAAGCATTGCTTATACAATGCATCCCCCCCCCTAACATAACATTAAAAACATTCATGATAAATTTAAAAATAAAAAGATGTGGAAGTTTAGCACTCAGAGTTTTTCCCCAGTAGCTACTAACCTAAAATGTACTTGATTAATTTAGAGTAGAAGTGGCGAGGTTCAACCACCTTACACTTCAATGGTTTGATCTTAGTATACATGATACAGCAATCAGTAAGAAATACTTTTCTACCAGACCCTCAATGTTTAATGTTCCTAATAAGGTACTGATCATGTTATTTCGAATTTTGATACGACCACTTTCAGTTGCTAATTGTTTTTGGTGGTGTATTATTGCAAATTGCTTCAAAGTAAACACAAAACAATTATTCAGTGATATATTATGTTCCAGCTTAAAACTATTAAGTGTACTAAATAACGAATAAGGTTTTTATGTTCTGGTCTATTCTCCCCACCTGGTCGAATCTCCCTACTTCTATATCTTTTTGAAACAACAACAAATCGAAATACTACCTATAACTAGATATTAGCACAATGGTTTTGCTTGTGGCTTCCATAAAAAAGCTTTCTTCAGATGGACAACCTTCTCACCTTCTGAGATATTTTTTCTTGGGAAAGCCTGCCAAGATACTGGACTGTTGAATCCAGAAGTTTACAACCCGGAGTCGTAACCTTATGTCCAATTCACACCAATCACTACATGGAATGTTCGTTTTGTCACAGATCACACATGTGGAATCACGTTCTTACATTTAAATGTGTTCCTTTTTTTGTTGGATTTGCATGACTCATATATGGAATATCAGCTGTAAGCTTATTAAAATACGCGGATCAATTTGTGACAGTGCTAGCATCAACCAATCAACAACCGCGTAAGAATCCACTGGAAAGATGGCGACTCACGTGGGTGCTCACAGTGTTTACTTTTCACTGACGATTAACAACAAAAAGAAAACAATAAAGGCCAAAAAAAGCTAAACTATTGGAGAGATTGTCAAATCCCAAATAACAGAAGGCTATATGTTATACAAAACAATTATTAAAAAAACAATGGCCTTACATAATTTTCACAGGTGCCAATTTTGGGTTACGATAATGTTCAGAAATGTGTGTCAACCAATTCTTTTATTTATACCAAACTGTCTGTTTTATTAAGTTAAAGTTACCTGGTAACCTAAATGAGCTGCCTAAAAGCCACTAAACCATCCTCTGTGCTATGTGTGGTGTTTTTTAACATCAGCAGTGCACAATCACTGCTCATAGTAACACAGCAATAAACCTGATCTGTTGTATTTAGACCAGTCAATTGTTGCCAACAATGAAATCTCACTGCAAAATCTCCTAAACTTAGTCATAAAGTATGCACTCAAACATAATGTGTTTAAAGCAAATTTCCAATATAAGAGTTAGAGATAAGTTGTTTACTAGTATGATACCAAACTGGACTAAATGGTTTAATGGTTAAATATGATGGTGCCTCTAGTCTTCTACTTACTGTATATACTCTCAATAAACCTCCCTGGAGTCGAACCCATGTATAAGATGCACTAAAATCAGCATTATTTATTCAAAACCAAAAAATTCATTATTATCACTCTCTTCACTGAACATCTGTTGTATCTGTTCATCAGAGTCAGTGTCGGATTTGTCATAATGTTCAGCACATAATACATCATCTTCCGTGCCATATAAATAATTGCTGATAGAGCACTTCTTGAACGATTTGATAATGATGTTGGGGTCAATTTAATCCTAGGCCATTTTCACCCACTGTGTGACGATAGGTAATGACGGCCGCTTCATGTTGTCTGCTGCTGTGCGTTCGTTTTCATAATGCTGTTTGAAATAGTTTATTAGTAGTTCCAATGTGCCAGCTTTAGAAGTAATTAACACATTGTTTGCTGTGCCATAATTTTCCTTTGATGTGGCTTCTATGGTTATTTTTGTATCGTTTTCAAAACACACCTAATTAATTTGTTTATTGTTCATATATTCTTTATTAGAATGTTGAAAAACCATATTATTGTATTTCCCCCTAAATTATGTAAAATATTACCTTCCCTTTTAGTATTTTCCACAAGTATATACAGTATATTAAATACACCTGGAAGCCATCCCAACAAACTATAGTAGTATCTTTAAATATTATTAAATCAAGACATCCACTCCAGTTATTTCTCTCCCGAAAAACAACATCAACTGTTTATAATCTTATCGTAAAGTCAGGTCTTATAATAATCAAACATTGTAAACACATTTTTAAATTCCAATTTAAAAATCCACTTGAATTATTTCTTTGCTGGGAGGTGTGCTAACTCTTTCTGATCTTGCCTCAGCTGAAACCATTTGAAATTCTGTAATGGTGGTCAACAATAATTTTAATTTAATATATAATGTTGTGTAATAATTTTGTCTCATTTGTTAGGATGAAGACTGGAAATATGTTTATAACAACTACAAACTAATTGATCTTAATTGTTATATTTTAAAAAGGCTGCAATGGTGGCCAATTTGATAATACAATGATGTGCTATAACCGTTAAAATACATGTAGCCAGATACTTATTCTGCTTGATAATATTCTTTTGCTTAGGGTATATAATAATTATTTGAATGATTCATATATTAAGCTTTATTATTTAACAGTTGATTATAGTCGTCATACACTTATAAACCATCTGTGATAACTGATATGCTGATGATCTTTGCATTAATAGTTTATCTATTGTGGGAAATGCAGGAATTATTGTGTGTGTGTGTGTATCATTGAAAAATCTATCTCATATTGCAGATATAGTGAAATGTTATATATTTATTTTTAGATGAGTAATAAATACTGTTTAAATATGCTGCATTAAGTATAAATGATTATAATTAACATAATATTTTATATTAAATGGTTTGATAATAAAATGGTTTGGTTATAAAATCTTATGGTGCAAGCTGGTTTAGATCAAACAATTATCTGTTGCTAGTCCATATATATGCACTGTAGAGTAGTAGTTTCTCTGACTTTTCCCTTATACATGTACACTGTAAAGTATCTAATCAGTACCTCAAAACCTGGCACACTACTGTAGAATATCATCAGTCAGGTATGGGTCAAATACATTGAAATGTATTTAAATACAAATACTTTTCTTTTGGTCAAATAGATTCATTTGTAAATTTATTAAAAAATAATTTTTTTCTTTTGTTCAAATACATTCATTTGTAAATGTATTTAAATACAAATACTTTTGGATCCATTTCAAATACAAATACTTTTCAAAGTTGTAAGAATGTCAGAGTTTATCAGCTGGAATAATAAATGTTATATGCTGGAAGGTTAGTCATTTTATAGGAAAGATGAGATCTGCTCATTGGATTTACTCACAAGATGTTTCATATTATCCTTTGATCCATTCTAATTATACTACATATAATTGAGGATAATCTCCCTTTGATTGACAAGTAAGGCATTAGAAGTGATTATATCAAAGATATCATTAATTGCAATTCCGTATGATCACAGAGAGAAGACAATTCCTTCATGGTTGTGTGTGTACAATTCAGTGATCAGATTATTTCCTGAAACAAATCATGTTGGTGACAAAATATTCAGATTAAAACATGAAATAATTTTAGAAAAGTGAAAGTATTTAAATACTTTTCTTTATGGTAAGCTCAAATACAGATATTTGATAAAAGTATTTAAATATTTTCAAATACAAATGTATTTGACCCCGTACCTGATATCAGTCTACCAAAGATCTGGCCCTCACTAACTGAGTTGCCTTATAAATTCACTACAGCCAGCTGAAGCTGACTGCCTGACACCATCATAATAATTGACCTTTGCTCTGGTGGGGCCCGGCCGTGCTATAAAAAAATAAAATATGGAATTTTTTAATAGTTATGATGAACATTTTTATTCAAGTGTCACTAATGTGCTAGCTATTACACTGAAAGTACCAAACGACAAGCTAAAAATAAACAGTGTACCTAAAATTGCTACATTGTATTGTATATAAATTATTATATGACACAGACACAGAATTCATTCAGATTTACAAATCAGTAACATTATAAAACATGTGCCCTTACCTTTGCATGCGTGCGCGCGCACACACACACACATAAATTCAATACTTTATTGACCCAATTAAATACTAACCATTATCCTGTTACAGGAACATCTATTATGTTGTCAATAAAAGGTGTTGGAGCTTACACTCTGTTTATTAACATAAAATGTCTACTTCTACAAAAATGGTGATATCTCATATGAAAGGCACCAAACACAATTTATCTGTATAAAACTGATAGAAGCCACAGGTCTATGCACAGAATACCAGTTGAGTACATTCTGAAAAGAAATGGGGTTATACAACCGGATACACTAGCATGATCAGTCTGATAAGGACATTCAGTTAGGTGGTAGCAAATTAGAAGACATGATCCTCCAGTCAATTTTTGCTGAACAATTATACTTAGTCAATTTTTATATAAGGTACATGCTTTTGCTTTAGCCATTAAATGTATTACTTTTGAAAGCTCTGTTTTCTGTTAGCATATTAAAGCATTTTGTATTTTCCACCTTTATCCAGAATCATCAGAAAGACGAGTGAAAGGTGCACAAGATGTATTGGTGTCTTCTACTAGAGAAGATCACAGTGTTGTTGAGGGCAGTGAGGTGGTCGTGGAAGAAATCTCTGCAACGGATCCAAGCAGTCTGAGTCATTATGAGGTAAAGATGTTGGTCTCACTATTGACACCACTCACTGAAGACGATCTGCTTGAGAAGGCGCTGGTTACTATCCAAAATGCAGCTGCATTTACAACAAATCAGGTAAATTAGAATGTATATTGGAACATAATTATAGCTTATTAATGGTGTTGTGTTGATATATGTCATTTTGATCTCTGTCTGTCTGTCTGTCTGTCTGTCTGTCTGTCTGTCTGTCTGTCTGTCTGTCTGTCTGTCTGTCTGTCTGTCTGTCTGTCTGTCCTGCCTGCCTGCCTGCCTGCCTGCCTGCCTGCCTGCCTGCCTGCCTGCCTGCCTGCCTGCCTGCCTGCCTGCCTGCCTGCCTGCCTGCCTGCCTGCCTGCCTGCCTGCCTGTCTGTCTTATGTAAGACAGTTGACTATTCTTGTCTAATCAGACTAGTCTGTTTAGAAATAAGCAACTATGGCAAAATAATGTGATAAAGAAAATGGATATGCTTTATAATAATTAGAAAATTTAACAATGGATTGATGCTTGTTCAGATTCTAGTGATGTGTTAATTAGTATGTGCTCCTCACTCATTCAAATTAATATCTCAGTTATGTAGATGTCAATGTCCTGGCTAAAATGTCGCATAACCTAGAACCCCAACATAAATTGATGAATTTATTTTTACTGTTCTGTGTCACCAATATTTAATAATCTCTTGATGTTATTCGTGCAACATAATACTTCTTTATTTACATTAAAATACCATATATTGGTAATCAAGAGCCACAACTGTTAGATAAGGACGAATCAGAGCAAAATATAATGTTCTTAGCCTTTTGAATAGGAAGAAAATAGCATTTTGTTGTTTGATTTTAGCCTGCCCTTTACATGAGGACATAATGTTTGGAAGTTTCCCGATTATAAAGAGAAGTTGCTTTTCAAATTTAAGCATTCAAATTAATGTTATAAGAACTTCGTGTAACTGATTCAAGATGTCACTTACCCTCAACACATTTTTTTCTGAGATTTAGAATATATGTTGGAAGGAAGTTCCATAAATTAATTAATTAATTAATTAGATTAAGCCACTTGCAAATGAACTCATGATTAGTTATTGGGCTAGAAGTCTGATAAATCCATAAAGTGCTATTCATAGATCAGTGAATTCAAGTTATTGGATATTTTGTTATTTTTAAGCAGATTAGCAATAAATAATTGAGTTCTTTTAGAAGTTTATTGTTTCACAAAAAAAAGACAATTACACAGAAATTATCATTATCTGGATTTTTCTGATTCCTAAAAACAATTTCAGAATTAAGTATTGGTGCACTATCATAATATTGGTTTTAACTTTTAAAAATCGTTTTACAGTTAGTCACTGTAATCCAATGTCCAGGAATACTACAGTAAAGTTGTGATGCTAAGTGATGTACTTAGATACACTCTAGTTTACCTGCATCTGGTTTATTCCTTCATAAACAAAATATCATTCTGTGCTCTTCTCACATATCCACCTGTCTGAACTGTTTTCAGATTTGATCTCAAATAGCTGAAGTCTTGGGCCAAAGGGTCATTAAGATTGACATCTAATACAACCCACTTAACCACCCATCCCTGTAGTTAATTAATGAGTGTACTGAAAGGTTTGATCTTCATTCACATACCGAGTGAGTGTTTGTGATATTTTCTCGATGAATTTTTCTTGGATGTTTGACTCTTAATTTATATATAATAGGGTGATGCTTGTTTTGAGTTAGTTACATCACCTTTGGTTTATTTGTACAAATTGCCAGGAGTAACTAGCTTCACATTTTAAATATATTTGAGAAACTGATACATTTATAATGATGGAAAATTATCTGTTATCTATTGCTATGCTTGTTTTTATTATGTGTGTGTGTGTGTGTGTGTGTGTGTGTGTGTGTGTGTGTGTGTGTGTGTGTGTTAGGAGAGAGAGTTATTGATGTGTGTATAGACTGATGAGCAGTTTACCTTTAACCAACCGGAGTATATCAATTATTCAGTGGACCATGGAGAGTTTGATTCACAATGAATCATCCTCTTTTTGACTGACTTAATGATCATTAATACTTTTGTTTGTTATTGATGATTCAGTGAAAGCTACAGAATGCTATAAATATACAACAGTAAATGATCAAGTAAAATACTGCAGTTGAACTTGCATAACATTATATAATGATGATGATCATCATCATCATCATAATCATGATGACAACAGGTATGTATGTCCAGCGAAATTACACCTCCTTGGTTTAGGCTCGGCCTGAGGCCTCACTAAATATGTTCTCCTACTTCTCTAGTTCAGTCTCCTCCTGCTCTAAAACTAAATGAACAGCCCGGACAGTAAAGTAATGCATGCACATTTCTAACCTTTGTATGAAAATACTATGAATCATTATAATGATGCATAAAAAGATGAGTCATTTACCTGTCATGTATCTGTTCTGAAATTGTTTCCATCTTCAGTAGAAATCCAACTACCCATTCATAAATGTGGGTCAACATGAATATTTTGTGGAAAATCCTAGTGTACATTAGATATACAACAAAAAATAAACAGTGGCAGTGTTAAGCTTTTATTCGCCGCTGATGCATCAAAAACTGAGCCTTATGAACCTATCAGTGAAATGTCATAAGCCTGCATCAATATGTAACATATTCAGGGAATTACTTAATTGTGTTCCAGTAAATTAGCTTAGAATATAATAGCTTCCTTTACTTTAATAAGTTAAGAAAATACTTATCCCATCCAAGTTCATTCATGGTCAAGTATAAGTCCCAGTATATGTACAGGCACACATACGGTAGTATGGCAAGTGACAACTATAAATTGAACAATGGTACGTTTGTGCACATACATGTGCATATACACGCATGGGCGTGTGCACACATCATGCACACACACACACACATTGGTGAAACATAAATGTCTCAGCATGAGGTATTGTCCAGAGATTGTATTCACATTTCCCGATTCTGTTTGCCAGTGTTTCTTTTCACACACACGCATCCGCACGAACACACGCACGCCCACACACTCAGTTTATAAGCTGTCATTTGATATTAACCAACAAGAAACACCTTTATTTCATTAAACTTCTCTAGTGTTATGTTCGTTCCGTAGCTAGCATAGTTTGATTTCATCTCGTTAGTGACAGGTGTTTGGCCCAAGTTAACTATTTGGGTTGCAGCTGATGGAAGTGTGTGTGTGTGTGTGTGTGTGTATGTGTTGTTTTTGACTATTTGGTTCGTCGTCATACTATTGATCCGTAAATTTTGCTAACTTTGACGTGCAGCCTGTCAATAGACGTTTGTCGGAAACGATTGAAAACACGCTTTCACTCGGACATGTAACAGCTGATGTCTGTTGCCGGAATCAGATTGGATATGTCTCCAGACAGCAATGGGATCATCTTCTTTACAATATTTAATTGGTGGAAAGCCATATATTATTGAAGCATTATCAACTATTGACTTATATGCCGGAGGTTAATCACGCAGATCAAATATTTGTATTTTTGTAAGTACGTGTACATGTTATGGGATTTATGATGTGAGTACGTTTTATTGAGGATACTTAGATGAGAAATTGTCCTGTCATGTGAATAACAAGTAAGTGATTTTAATCACATTTCAGACAGATTGATAATGATGGGGTTGGTTAGGAAGATGAGCATAATTGTGTCCAGTAGAGCTCTTAATTAACTAGTATTTTGGTTAACTTGACACCTATATATCCCCCAGGTATTAAGCAAAAATCTGAATCTAAGCTAATAATCCTGTCCACCTGACAGTCTTATGTCAATTGGGCCTGGACTCACCTTATTAGAAACACTGTTGTAACTTTAGCAGCCTGGAGTAGGTAATCAAATGAAGATGGATAGATGTAAGTGGGCAGATATGTGGATCAGGAGACAGGAAAGTAGGATACAACCCTCAGCATAGATATGTGTACATTGCTAAAAGTAGACAGGTGAACCTAGTCTCAGAAAGATACAGATAATGAGGCAAGGAAGCAGCTGTGAGACCACCTGTGTCTTTTTCACAGCCATAAACCGACCTATATATAGTACATTTACACATACTTACAGACAGACAGATACACACACATATACGCACACACATTCATCCAAACAGATACACAAACATACACACATGCATCCAGACACACACGCAACCACACATACACACACACAGACACATATTCTGAATTGATCCAGTGCTGGGAGCCATTACTGAGTTTATGATCATCAACAACTTACACGTGATGGTCATCCACCTACCAACACGAAATATATAAATTTCTTCCTTACATCAGGTGATAGGTGTGATATTTATTGACATGACATGACACAATTAGGGTCAGACAGTCTGTTCACATCGTGTACATCAACGTGTCGTCAGTGGAGATGAATTTCTTGGCTCGAGCTCAACACGACAGCTGGTACATTGTGGGTTCTCTGTGATGACAGAACATCGCTATTAACTTAATTAATATGCCCGGTTATAAAAACCTAGTATCCACCCGAGCTGTCGTCCTGTGGTTTTGTGCATCCAATGGAAGTATTTCTGGATTTTGGGCTCGTTTTTACTTTACTAGCAGATCGTATAATAACGAGTTACTGCGTTTTGTTCATGCTGTTGTCTTTAAGATATAGATCGATGGAAGTTCAGATGCAAAAGGTGTTAAAGAATTATGTTATGGGATCATCGTTTATTGGCTTTTTAACATTATGCGACCTAATGTGTGGTACTTATTGATTATTGAAAATGAGATGATTTTAACCCATGTTTGGAACATACTTTTCAGAGGGATTTCTAGCTGATGTTACATTGGATGAAATTGTTCTTTCTCTCATAGAGAATATTCTCAATTTTCTCTATCTTCCTTCGTCTCCTTTATTTCTCCTTTTAATTGGTGTGTGTGTGTGTGTGTGTGTGTGTGTGTGTGTGTGTGTGTGTGTGTGTGTGTGTGTGTGTGTGTGTGTGTGTGTGTGTAACAAAATGGTATCTAGTGGGGAGCTGCATTAATGTGAACTGTGCTGTGCCTAAAGTCTAGTAAATTGTAACCAATGATGTAAGATTTGCCTTTATTTTAATACAACTTCAAGAAATAACCTTGCAGGTGAAGGCTGATACCTTCATCCAGAGCAGTTTGCACCTGTCATATCTTTAAAAAAAATCTCTTTTCATATTTGTCTTATGTCAAGTGTGGACAGACTGTACCAACGGCTGTAGGCTCACTTTGCTCACAAAACCATCCGCAGCACGTGATTTTTAGGAATCCCTTGCCTCGTCATATATTGTTATGGAATTCGAATATAATCTTTTACCATTAACGGTACAATTTCCTAACAATGACCTAATGTAATGTTTTTATATTTACATTCAAACATTGTGTTAAATGGAATTTGCAGCTTCATACATTCTGTGCGTGTTTGGAAAACACGCAAATGTGAATTCGTGTTGCAAATCAGTATGCACGATCCATTTTGCTGACCTTCCCGAGTCAGTGTCCGTCTGACCATAAACATTATAAATTAGTTGTTGGACTAACGTTTAAAAATAATCCTTTGACATATTTTTATGGAATACTTCTGAGCCAACTCTCAAAGTTAAATCCTTAAGGCTGTTTATTATTGTTTGACAATAGGAGAATTTGACATTGCACTTATTAATCTTGACATTTCCAGTGGGTTTGGTTTTCTTAACCTGATTTTCTTATAACATTCTTATATGAAGCCTGACAACACAAAGAATTATAGGTTACCTGAGACACTAACCTTTATTATTGCACAAACATCTATGACAAATCATAATACATCTGTCCCCTACTGCAATTCAGGTGGTGTCTCATACTTTTATTACCAAGTCATGTCACGAAATGTCCAATACCTCGTATATTTCTAACACCAGCTTATCACAATGTATGGCGTCAAACTACAAATGTTTTAACCTCAACATGGAAAATATTCCCTTTTTAATGCAGTTAAATAGGAAAGGGGTTATCTATAAATGCAACTATTATGTATTACACCCTGGCTTTATCAATAGAGCTACATGTGTAAATGCCTACTGTTGAATAATTACATGCTGTCTATATCAATCCTTAATAGAAGCATTATTTAGCTTAAGGACTTTCAGTGAGGTGTTTCAGTGAGATCACAATGAGACATACATATGATGCTGTTTTCTATTCCACACCGAGTAGAGAGCATTTTTCCAGCTGTTGTGGTCAGCGAGGAGTACATATCACTTGTCTAGTTTGGTGATAGGTTACTGCAGCAACCAGCCATACGTGAGCATCTGCTGGTGAACAGTAGTCAGCAACCGATCTTCGTGTTGGATACTCTTATTTATGTCTGTTTTGGCAAGGACGTAAACACAGACTGGTAGCGGAAATAATATATTTTGTATGTTCAGATTTAAAAATTACTATAGCCATGGCTGATTAATGGTTATAACTTCTCACCTTCATCACCAGGAATGACATTGGGCCATTGATGAAGATGGTAAGTCGTTCTGATCAGATTCACGCTTAGAAGATTATTGACACCATCAAAGAATGAATGGGATTAATATTTATAGTGTGTTACACATTTATTAAATTAGAAATCAAGACACTAATCAAGAAAAAGAAAGATGGAGAGGATTTTTCTCCATTTAATACATAGTTTTTGCTTCGTTTGGGATAAATAGCAGTATTTCCCCAAATTCCCTGATGGTATGTGGTGATTTGTTACTTGGTCAGTAACAACTTGTTGATGTTTGAAAATATATCATTACTAGGATATTACAGGTAAACTGACACGCCATTATGAATGATGTAATGGGATCTTAAAAGTGTGAAGATAAATTTGGTGAGCAATGGTTAATAATGGGAAACATCCGGTGAAGATGCTTTATGTTATGTCTGGGTCAACAGCTAACTGTTAAGTAAAACGGTATGCTTTATTATAACACCTTAACTTGATTTACATAGCCCACCCAACAAACGTTTGATGGATGCTATGTATCATGTTTATTGGTTAAAAACTAGTTGAAAAGGGATCCTATTGCTGTCTTAGTTGTCTGCAGCTAGTGTCTGTCTGATGTCATTATCCGATCAGTTAATGGCTGCCTTTTGTTTTGTTGTCATGATGAAGCAAGCTTGCTTTAAATCATTAGAATCATATATATATATATATATATATATATATATATATATATATATATATATATATATTGTCTTATATTACTGGATATCATGTTCTGCTGCAAGGGTGGCATCTGTACATCAAATCTGATTGATCAGCTTCAGTATGTCACCAAAGAGGTCCCTTAATTAGAACAGTATACAATGGAATTTAGGCTTGAAGCAAATACTATGAAGCAGAAAAGGGAAGGATCAGTTACACAGCTTCTTAAGCTTGTACACCTAGATAGAGTACAACATCTGTTTAGAAGAATGCCGTATGTGTTTCAGAATAAATATATGTTCAGTGAACTATATCACTGACTGTGTTCGCTTTTTGTTGGTGATTGGACAGACGACATGTTGGTGTTCCGCTTGCACTTTCTGCCTCATGAATTTAAGTGTACTGCCCTACAACTGACTCCATTATTACCATAAACGGATAATATTGTCAATAATTAATCATATCCCTGTGTACTAGACATTTGCATTCCCTGAGAGCATCCGTGGTAGGTTGCGTTGACCTTGGGAGAGATCTTGAAAGAGTGATGCAGTATTGCGGAATGATAAAGTGTAGACTTCTGATGGAGCTGTGTGCGCTGATAAACAGCCTGGTCGATACATCAAACTCTCATGAATTGATAATCAGTGCTCTCGCATTGTGTGGCCGGACTATGCCTCAGGGCTTGTAGTGTTGGGAGATAGCAATCAATAGAACGGTTGTGTTGTGATGGTGAATTACATCACTGTGTGGTGATGGTCAAGGCTATTGTGTGGGGTACGGCGGGTGGATCATAATGATCAAGTTTTGACGCTTTTGTTTGCTATTGGAACACATTTCAGAAATGATACACGTCATCCACTGCCTCGGAGGAAGTGATTTCAATTCGCCAAAAAAGCCATCATATTCAGGAGTTCATTTCCACAAATCAGATTAGACTAAAACGAGAACAGTTCTACGTATTTCGCCTGTATCCATCCGTGTCGGGGAACATGGTGCAGTGCAGAGATCTGATGACAGCATACCTGGGATGAAAAAAAACGGCGGACAGCGACACCAGTGTCGGTTTCCACGGCAACCGATGACACGCATTATTTCCAGCGGTGATTATCGTACCAGATACTAGTACTTTGCTGTGGGAAAGTAGTAAATGGGCAAAATGTCATTAAGCAGATTAATGTTGATCCGCGATTGGATAAGGGAAGATCCGAGGTATTGATTCCGGATGTACGTTGGCCAGGTGGGTGAGCCTTGACTGGGTCGAAGTGATGGTGTAAGATCATGTAGCAGATGGTTGTTTGTTATCTGTTAAATATCATGGACGATGGAAGTTGTCATTTGGACGCTGTAAGTGTTCTTTGTTTTATCACCATCGTATGAATTATGCTTACGGGCTGATAACATGGGAATAGCTGAGGAGTGATAATGTAGGTGTCACTGTTGGAGTAATGATTGCGGCTGCCGCTGGGTTATTTTTTATTTTTCGGTGGTGGGGGGGGGAGGTGCCTTTCTGCCCCAGATCAATGCTCAATTGTTGCTGATGTTGTCGAATTGATTGCACCAAAAATGGCTATCATTGTTCAAAAGTAGGTTACGTGTTTACGTTCTGCATTATTTGTTGTGCTCTTATTGTATGAGATAGTGATGATTTAGCAGCAGAAAACAGCTGCCTCAGTCGTGTTATAACTTACTGACAGGTGTCTCATCTCAGACTGATGATCCAGTTATGATGGGTTTCATCTCAGTCCTTAATCTCTGGTTTTAAGCTATTGTTATTAATTTATAACGGTATATCAGTTTGTATGTGTGTTGTACGTGTGTACACGCGTGCTTGCACACACACGCATGCGCCTGCAATCCGCATCTATGCCTCTGTCTATGTATGTCTAAAATATAAAGAATAATATTCCATATTTGATGGAACCTTTATTTTTATTTAGAATTCTTGTTAAGACAACCAGTTATTTTAACATCTGTGACTCAGTGTCGGTGCTTTTTTTTAATACCCATTATTAACAAGTGACATAATATACATTCCCCTCCTTAATTCAGTTCATGCATTAGTGTCAATATTTATATAGTTCCAGTTAGAATCTAAAATATCTTTTATTTAACTTTTGGTTAAACCACATATAATACTTTAGTCACCTAAAATTTAATACGTTTAAATCAAATACTTTGTATAGATTCCCTAACCTTTATGACTGCTAAGCATAAGCATGTGTGTGTGTGAAATAAAACACTGACACAGAGAATCTGAAATTGTGAATTCAAACTCTGGATGTTTCATCAGGGTACTGGTTGGTTTGGAAATGTTTAATTTTGGGGGGTGTTTGTGTGTGTGTGTGTGTGTGTGTGTGTGTGTGTGATAAAAGCAGACATTGCGATATCTCATAATCTCTACCATGTTACCATGATGTTTGCATGAATCACTTATGGTAATATATGTTTTAAGACATACGTAATCATGTCTTGATGTTGCATAATGCATCCTGTTTAATGTCTCTTCTACAAAATAGAAGTAATTTCTTTCAAATACTTTATCATCATGGTCTTGGAAAAATTATACTTTTAAACAATATCTTTAATTATTTGGTGCTAACAAGATTCTACTGATGAACATTTTAACCATGTTGTTGAGTTGAGTTCACTTCCCTTGTTTCACCTCTGTGACATATGTGTCAAGGAATGTCTGCCTAGTGAAATAAACCCCACAAACACAGGTATCAGCTAGATTCGAACCCACAGCCTGAAGATTTGCAGTACAGTACCCTAGCCACTATGTCACATGAACACCCTTTAATCACCCTGTAACAAAAGGCATAGACACTTTTGCATCAAAACAAGACAAATGTATATAATATAAATGAAAGTGCTGTCACTTGTTCAATGTACATATATGAGATGTATGGGAATTCCAAGGATTAGTGAACCCCATCATTTACTGTTTCAAATTGACATACATTAGGCGCAAATCACAGAGAATCAATATAATTGATGAGACCCCTCAGAAGAAGTCATACGTTTATCTTAGAAATTGGTTTGGGTCCCTAATTTCATTTTATCTACAGTTTCATTTGTCCATTGGTCTTAATGCTTGAACTTCCAAATGCCATTTGTTATAAACCTGAGTTGTAATAGTAATTATTTTTAAACTGTTCATTCTAAACACAAGTGTTATGCTTCCTATGAAGATTTTGTAAACTTGTGCAGTCAGATTTAATTTCCTTTATACATGATGAAAATGCTACCTAACTAAGGCATAATAAATAAATACTAATACAGTAATAGCTCGCTTCTACTTGTAGTTCTAGTGCTTAAAATAAAGTTCTCATTTATTTTTATTTTCAGGATAACCTGCGTGAAGCAGGAGCTCTACCAAAGCTCACAAGTCTGTTGAGTGCCCACAGGATGGCGCTTCGTGTTGGTCAGAGCATTACTTACCCAGCTGTTATAAATGGGGTGATATCCTGTATTAATAACATGGCGATGAACCAACACAACCAAAAACATCTCAAGGTATTTAGTTTGTCATCTAGCAATATTTCAAAAAATATTTTAACTCTTCTAAGACCAAGTTATTTATAATTCATTTTATAAGTCTGTTTGTGCCATGATACTTTTCAATTACAATATATATATATCATTTTAATAATAATTATTCAACACATTATTTAGTAAACTGTCTTTAGTATTAAATCATTATTCGTCTATTTGTTGATTTCATGTAGGATTGTATACCTGCTCTGATAGACTTTGCATCTACGGACAAGACAGATGAATCTGTCCAGTTGGCTTCTCTGCAAGCATTAACCAACCTGTCAGTGAACTCGGAGTACCATACACCATACACGAAGCTTGTACAACAACTTTTCGAATATCTCGATCATGGTGGACATAGCGTTAAGCTGCAGGCCCTCAAAGTGCTAGCAAATCTTTCTACAAATGAACAAATGGTGCCCCACCTATTGGCTGCTAAGGTAAATCGTTGCATTAAGGAACTGGCATGAAAGTAGTTGAACCTAGTGTTCCTGATTATAAAATGGAAACTATTAATTTCTGTTGGTGACTTGACAGTTCGATTGAATTAGTTTAGGGTCATTAATATTAGACTGAAGACCTTCAGATGCTAGATACTTATGATCCAGCACCACAGAGGTCTTGCCAAAGTGACCACGAATAGCTCAGTTGCCAGATCCGGACAAACATTCGCCGGGGGGGCACTTCCCGACTTCAATTACTGGCGCTCCACCTCCCAGATCTATCCAGACACCGATACATAGACGTAGAAAAACCACGCCACTTTTCCGAAATCGATACCAACCTGACACACATTACCTTGTACCAGTAAACTGAGCAATTTTATCATGAAATTTTTTAATACATTCAGAAGGTAATTTAGAAAGGCATGTAAACAAGATAAGATAAGTGACTCAGACCTGCTGTCAATCACTGCAACAAGTCATGATAAATGGCGTTTGCAGACATCCACATGTGTGCAGGATCATGTTGGTCATCTTCGCTGCTCAATGTTGACCAGTAGAGAAAACATACCAGCACAAATGGAAATTATGTCTGAATATATATTTTAATACAAACCTTGCTAAACTGCCTATGACAGCCCCCCCCCCCGGCAGCATGTAGTTTGACAGACTGATGTATCAACAACACTGAAACCGCCTTGTAATAATCTGCCAGTTACTCACAATTATCAAAACTTGTTTGCAATTGACTACTGTTTTTTGAAGGAATACCATTTAAGCTAATAGAAAATATACTTCCTTTTCATTTTAAGTGCATTTCATTGATGTTAACAGGTGATTAATAATTGTAAACAAGCATGGTTGTCTGCTATCTCCGGGATCTCCTATATAATATTCTCACTAAAACTCCAGTTTTCAGGCTAAAGTTTTTCCCTATATATGGAGCCAGTCTGGTGAGAAAAAAGGTAGATTTCTGCCTATATATTCTGTACTTGAGTGCTTCACCAAGCGAATAGTTGGTAAAACTACCTAACTGGCAACTGGTCCATTTGGGTATCTGATTGCCTTTAGCCTACTTTGTTCATTGTCCAAGCTCCTAAATGTCATAGAGAAATCACAAATAATTTCATACATCATTTTGTTTCTTTTCTGATGACATACTGCACAGTTATGAGAATACATAAGTGTCAAAACTGTGAGATCTTTCTCAGGGTAAGTGGAAAGTAGCATACACGTAAATAATTATATACCCAAAATACAAAACAGTCACATTACGAGTTGTAGCCAATCTACAGTCCCAGCTTTACCCAGGTGGTTGCTAATCTCTGTTCTTTACTTCTCTAAACCCACGCTGTGGCCAGAAGTGTGTTTCTTTCACTTCACCTCATTAATAGCTCCCATGTAAATTCTTATATCAGTACACCATTTAAAGTGAGGCTACCTACAGTTACAGTTTGCATTGGAATTAATTTGAAGAATATTGCACAAACGGTACAACTCGAAATGCCTGAATGTCTAACATAAATGAGTCAGTCTTGTGCTCAACAGTATATTCAGTGAACTTTCACATGAAAATGGCATTGGTTGTTGTTGCTGTATTCCATTGTTATCATGTAGCAAAATATATATGACATAGTTTGAGATTCTGTCTACCGTACATACTCGGGTATAAGCAAATTTTTTACCCTGTAATTCTTTCCTCAGGCATACGCTCACCGTATAAGTCAAGGTCAAGTATTTGCTTAAAATCCCTCAAAATCCGTATATATGGTAGTTTAACATGACCTGTACTGAGAGTGAATGGATATATCTAATACAAAATCTGCTGCTTTTGCTGCACTATATAAGTAGTTTATATTTGTTATTTTTAGGCGCCTGCCTGCTTGTTGAGTTTGCTTTCTCCTGATACTGAGACAGATTTGCTGATTCGCTGGACAACCATCCTCGCCAACGTCATACAAACTGTCAAGGATAGAGGACTAACAGCTACATCGCTACCACATGAATACAAGGCACCATCGCCAGAAACCACGTACACAGCATTGTATGGACATGTTACCTTACAGAAGCTCAAAAGTAAGGTGTTCGTTCTTTGTCGCCATGGCAATACCGACATCAGACATCAGGCTTCTCGGATACATCGCTGTCTAACTTGATGCTTCCCCAACTTCCTGTGATAGACTTTGTGACTTAATTTTTTATAATCTTTGATATACAAAGGACCACGATTTAAGCAGCAAACGAATCAGCTTCTATGGGATTAGTATACAGTTGGTTGACATGACTGTATCTTTCAGAGTGGAATGCAAGATGCCATTGTTAGGATATGCTGTTCAGGCGAAGTTGGCAGAAGTTTTTTTCTTGGCCAAGGGGTATAATGTGCTGTTGTTAAGACAAGAAACTAGACAAAAGGTGGTTTTGCTGAAGTTATGTTGAACAGCTAGATTTTGCCAGTGACGACTAAATTCGGAGTAAAATCTGAGAAAAGGTGTGTTGTTTTGATTTTCACATCAGAACTTGCCATTTTATTTTTTTAAATGAATAAAATGCTGCCAAACAGAATCATCAATAATTTCAGAGTAAATTATCAAAACATTTAGGCAACAGCATATTTAAATGAGCGATGAATTCTAATTTGGCATCAAGATTTTTTGCATGGAATACCTACAGGCTTCCACTGTTGATGGTGCTCAGCAAACATGGAGTCAATTCAATTCCGGAATTGCAATTGATTGGCAATTCAGGATTACCTAATTTGTTCATCTGAAAATGTGCACACAAGTAATATAGGAAAGCTCCTCCACCAAAATTGTGAATTTTCAATATGACAACAGCATAAGGAATTTAGGCATTTTACATGCTCAGCTTTGCTGTGATAGTCCAGTATTTGTTATTTACTTCTAATATTTAACACATAAAATTTGTTAAACAAACACATCAATACGTTTTATCTGTATGACATGAAGTATTTTCTTTTTGGAGTGTGTTTAAAAGATATGGTTTAGAATATAAGGTTTGGCAATATTAATCCACTTGTTCCAGCAAAACAGCCAGTTTTGTAGTTTGGTGCATGGTTGGTACTCAATCACTATTCACAAATTGTATTCCTGTTAAATTGCTTCCAGTCAACAAATAACATCAAAGTGCTAGCAAAAAAGATATTAAACTGTTATTTGATCATAAATGTGTATCAAAATATGTAGTGTGTGTGTGTGTGTTTTAAATGGAAATAATACATTGCAGACTGAAAGTCAAGTATTATTGGTTTTGTCTCATATTTTATATTTTCTTAAGTCAGCATCTTCAACAAAAACAAAACAAATTCACTTGATCAAATACGTTTATTTTCCACAATTACAAGTGCTGCTGGTTATTACAGAAATATTACTAAATAAAATACACACCAGAGTATTATTATATATCCCCATCTCTAATAAGTCAAAGCAAATTAAGAACAGAATATACAGTTGCACTCTGCTGAAGATGGACATAATCCCATACACCAACAGAGGAATTGAAGTGATGACAAAATTCTCACACAACATTTATCACCTCTTCATAAACTAATGCCCATGCATACAATATATTACATCAGTCAAGTATCTTGATTTCCATTTAACATTAAAAAATCAATAAGAATGGCTATAAACAGAATAATCCTATCGAGGCCTAGAAAACATTGGAGAGATTGTTCTAGGGAACTAAGCAATCCTTCAGATGTACACCTAAACCCAGAATAACACACAACGAAAGCATCTAATGCGAAACAGAAAATGGCACAAGGCAAAATTAATATTCCGGATCCAATAGGGTAATACATTGACTGAATAATGCAAAAACCTCTATAAACATGACCATGAAGAAATAATTCAATTAACTGATCAAAACCAAAAAAATAACCATCCTCTTTCATAGCAAACAAATCTCCCTGAAAAGTGAACAAATATTATAGTCTGTGAGCATGAATTTCATGAACATGATTTATTCTGTATAATCTATTTGGAAAAACTTAATTCTGTTTTGTGTGAAATACACGTCGGACAATACCCTTTGTTTATCTGACCACAAGAATGAAACGGCACATCTGGAAATACAATTAAAATGAGACCACTGTATTTCATGAAGCAGTACCCAGCTTTGCATGGGAATGAAGGGTATATATATATATATATATGTGTGTGTGTGTAGAGAAAGAGGAATTCATCAGGGTACACCACAACTTTGGAAGTTGCACAATATTTTTTTTCAAATACAGCACCTGTTACATTTCTTGAAGCTACCAGCATTTGACCCACCTTTACTGTCATAACAGATCGTTAATTGATGTTTAATGGCAGCACAGTGCAGTGACTGGAAGTCACTGCCAACAATGAACTATTCACTGGCAAAATGGGAGAATACATTTAGATTACTAAATCACACTTCCCAATTGACAAGAAATTATCACTGGATTATAACCAGTGACACACTACGATATTTATATATATTACTCTCAAGTAATATATATATATATTATGACTGGATCAAATGATATATTTGATAAATATTGCTCAAAACAGGGAGATGACAACTTTATACCAAGCCCCTAATATAACAGAATCCCATTCAGAATGGGTTTGGGGGACCAAGCATTGCAGGCTGTAGATGAAGTGGAATCATTGCCATTTCCTGTACGACCTGCATAGATCCTAATGGCTGATAACGGAGGTAGAAATCATGATTATCATGTGTGTTTTCAAAATGAAAAAGCTAAGTATAAATAACCAGTATAATTATACTTGTCTATATTTGTTTATAATAAATAAGTCTTTGAACTATTTTGTATTTGATACTTTTATGAACAAAATAAAACTGGGCGAAGGGAAACAATGAAGGCTTTTTGTAAGTGGACTCCAAAGCAGCAGCCAAAGATTAACTAGGAATAAAGCGGAATCGTTGACCAAGATGCCATTAATTACCAAGGTCCTATTCCACGTGGGATCCGGATTGGTACTGTATACTGCATGGGTCATGTCTGACAATATTCCCAGTAGGAGAAAATGCAGATTGTCCGATAGTCAAATCTCAAACAGATCAAATCTGGAATGAGTGACTGCCTTGTTTAGCCTCCGTATTGGTCTAACCTGGAAGGTAAGGGTGAGCAGTATCTCTCTGGAAAAATCAGATGATCATGCCTACACGGCATGGCAACCGGCATCCCCATTACGAATCAACCCCATCACAGCAACAGCATGCACATTTCAAAATACTGAGCTCTACTTCAAGCCACGGCTGACGTGAATGAAGAGACAAAAACAAGCAGAACATAATATAGCCAATAAACATCACTCTATGAGTCAGGCAGATAAAGTGTGTTTATCTGTCATCTAACTATACAGTAAACAAATGATAAGGATTAGTTTGAGGAGTCTACACACACACACATATATATATATATGTGTGTGTGTGTGTGTGTGTAATAAATCATTGATGCTCAAGATAAACACCTCTATAATCAGATAATTTATATACACTAGATACATATATACAGATATCATACAATGCTGCTGCCAGTGTTACTTGTGTGTATGTGTATCCCTGTATGTGTATGTATGTGTTGTGTGTGTGTACACAACCGAGCAGTCACTTCATGTTATAATCTATATTGTGATACTCACAATAATAAAATTCTGGTGTGTATCGACAGCCTCTAAGGGACATATTTGTATCTAATGTGTCTAGTCACCACAGTGAATGATCAAATTAAAATACTGATGTCAATGGAGAGGAACATATGTTTGAAGAATTCCTCTGATGAACAATACAATATACAGCACTCGATGATAATACATAGCTGTATAGATGAACCAGTAGTGATAAATACCTATACAATAATCAGGAACATACATTTACATCATGTATGCATCTGCTAACAGAATTTCCATGCACACACACATACACACACAAACTGCTGCTTTCAAAAAATTATGATGGAAACATCTGATGTTATACCATCTACATCTATAACCTGATACTTCCCCGGTGAAGATGAGCAGATGTTCGCCACACAAGTAGCTCCGTGTAGTCCGACGTTACACTTCGAGAATGTACTATGCATCACTTTGCCATATCCACCATCACTGAGAACTATGGGGTCATCGTGACGCACACCAAGTGACAGAGTACACGAGACTTCGTCGTGGTCGAGTATAAAGAAGCCAAGTCTGTAGTAACACCAGTACAGATGTACTGGTGAGCATCCTTATGATGTCTCCATTACTGAATGATGAAACGGCTGAGAAAGTGACATCTTCTTGTTATTTGAGGGTTTCAGTGGCAGACGACAGTTGATGGATTCTGGAAATCTTTCGTGGTATCTTTCTAGATGTAGATATTTCACAGTGAGCAGATTACCTGTGAACAGAAGCAAAACAAACACAACTAAGTGAAAGTATGATGAAGTGCCATTTAATCTAATAGTCCCCGTCCATTAATGATTTATGCTGCCATTAAACAACTAGACCACAATTAATAATGTTACCTCAGGTGTTAACTGTTACTAACAGTATTATGTGTAATATTATTACTACTATTAAGGGGTTTTACAGAAAGTATGAAGTTCAACTCAAGAATGTCCTGAAAATATTTTGATAATTTTCATATGTTTGGTTTTCAATGAACAAAGTAGTCAGTCTCCTTCAGGTGAGTTATTTTTTTTATAGAAATCTTATCATATCTCACATAGTAGAGTCATACAACAGCTAGTAAACTGGTCTAAGTATGCTATTGCTAGCATATACATCTACCTATCTAAAATGTAGATGCACACAAATACATAGTTATATATATATATATATATGAGCAGTTGTCTATAAATCAAAGCCTTAATTTCAGCCTAATTCTTAAAAGATGTCACAATTATAACAGTTTATGTGTCACTGATTCAATTGTTTAAAATGGTAACAATTAAATAAGTGGGTCATGCATGATTTGCCAACAACTGAAATGGAAGACAGAATGCATTGTGGGTACTTAGAATTTATGCTGCAAAAATTTTTCTGCACTATTACTTGCATTGCTACTATAAAATACTTTATACCAGCCACTGTTAAAGGGATAGTCCACCTTCATTTCAATTTTTTTTAGGACTAATACAGCTATACTCACAAGTATCATAAATAATGTCAAAATGTGTAAATAATCACCCACATATTAAATAATCCAGTTCAAAGTGCTGATTAATCAACTTTTAATGGCCTGTGGGGGCCACCTTTTGAAGCTAGACAGACCAGAAGCTCCTGAATGCTGAAGTCACTTGAGCGTATCCGGTTGACCTGAAGTCTGTAGAGCCCGTACAAAAGCATGTCAACAAGTGTGAGCAAAGAATTATTGCAGAACCAAAAGCCATTATTTTGTTAAAGTTACGTCATGAATGATATATAACCATATCAGTTTGAGCCAAAAGGAACCTTACAAGAGGAAGATGATTCAAAATGGCTCAGATATAAATGCACAAGATAAACTATAATCTGCATCAGTCTAAAGAGCCCCCCATGTGACATCAGAGCATTTCAGTTTTCTCCTTCCTCCCTTAGAATCTGGCTTTTGGTGCAGCGGTAATGGCGGCCCTCCAGTAATTTGGATTACTTCCCTACATCTATGATATCAGGTATATTTCGTGATTATTATTGTGGTACTTTTGGTTACTGTTCTAAGCATTACACATTTAAAAACATTTTCCGAGGGTGGACTGTCCCTTTAATGAGATGTGCTGTTATCATCACCTGTGCTAGAAGATTTAGTGAGTGAATAACGCTTAATAAATTATATACAGGCAACATAAAATGATCATTTTATGTTGCCTCCCTTTGAGTTTGAATGTTTCTTATAATATATAGTATCCAGTTGGCCAACTCTCCCCTCTAAAGCTGTAGGTGATCATCTGTATTAGATTATAACATTAGCTGAACAAGTTAACCAATTATCACTAGTCATAACACCACCTACCATCAAACCACCAGCCATGTAGTGTCTTATAAGCCTTGCCTGCAGATTTCTCATCTTTACACATCACGTAGACACAGCCCTAAAAAGACAACAAACAAATATAAACTGAACAACAAATTCTGGGAAATGGAGGGTTCTCTAATGAACTCATGTAGCTGGTGCAGAGATAAAAAGTAGTGCAATCAGAAGCATGAATTACCGAGTGAATTTTCACGGTTACTATCCCCGACAAGAGTTTTGGTTATTTGCTTTTTAGGTAACAGTTCAGAATCATTATATATTCACTTGATAACATTTCCTAAAGTTCCAGTCTATATAAATGTCCATTTAATCGAGTAGTCAATATATCTCTATTAATATCAAACCCAGCTTTGATATTGGGTCGCATTAAACAGGATGGACAACAATCAGATGGTGGAATATGAAATGGTCCACTATCCAAATAACTACTGTTTGAATGTAAATTCCCTATGTTTGGTATTGAAGCTAAACTCTTATAATGATCATTTGATCTACATAAATATGTTATATAATATTAGGACGAGATATGATAACCTTAATCTAAAGTATTCTATGGACTTTGAAGTATTCTATGGACTTAACATATGACTAAAACAAAAACAATAAACTAACAGTTACGATGTTCAACAGAAAAAGAAAATAAAAGAGAAAGCAGACGATTAATCATATTCTAGCAAAATTAGTAACGATCACATGAAATCAGAGTACAGCTACCAAATGCCAACATACAGTCAATGAATTCTATTACCGCAGATATTAACTCTCATGTAATACACCTACATCACAATTTCCCACGTCAGACAAACAAAGATTTGTATTTATGAGGACAGGCATTTCAAAATGACCAAAATATAAGACAATTTAACTACTGCATAAGATAATTTAACTACTGCATCTGAGCTTTGACGAGCACAAAGTTATCACATCTGCTACGAACACCACATCTACATCAGAAATGACAGCTTGTTTTGCAACAGAATATATCCAAGTTTGTTTGTACCCTGCTCATATATCTGGTTGTGACCAGTGTAAGCAAGTATAAAAAATTCACTCCAACAAACAACAGATTTATAGAACTAACATCTGTATACATGGATATTAAAACAGAATTTATCTTTTCTGAGGTCTGCTATGTGTTTCCAATTACAAAAATATTGTATGGTCTATAAGACTCATTGAAATAAAAACTATCTATGGTATAATTTGAGACTTTGGATGGGTGTTTTATGTTTATTTGAAAAATGTACTAGTGAATGTTGTAAAAACACAAATGGCCATGACAAATTCACTGTGTGTATATAATATATATATATATATGATAAAAATGACACTTCCAAATCATGACCAAAGAAAAATTTATAATAATTTTTTTAAAGGTTGACATCCCTAAACAGAAAAAAATTAGATTTATGTGTCTGCTCCCATTCTTGAAAAGAGGGATGCTCTTCTGTTAAATACTACACCTCAGCTGAAAACTGTACAGCACGTCTGATATTCTCCAGATATCTATGTTAACAAATTCAGTGTGTGTATGTGTGTGTGTGTGAGAGAGTTCTATACACTTCATACCTCCTTTGACGTCTTATCCACAGCAATATGTAAAATATTGTGATCCAGTCCACACTTCTCCAAGACAGCATCTTGTATGTAAACGTGCCAATCATCTCCATATTCCCTAAATGTAATTAAATTAGAACATAACATACACAATGAATCACCTAAAATACATTTCAAGAACCAGTTTAACAAAAGAACACTTTGTCTCACTGACTGTCTTAATAATCTGAATAAACTACTGTTATGGTATATCACAAGGGAAGCCCTAATGCTGGTAAAAACACACAAGGTTCACATTACCAGAGTATGTGACACAGCACACATACAAACAGTTACAACAAAACATTTTATTAACATACTAATATGTTCTTACTAAGAAAATGTACCCACAAAAATGCAGATAAAGCACTTTCATAATCTGTTAGACCTAGTATTTATCTGTTCCTGTAAAAAAAGCTGCTTTAAGGATTCAACTATTGTAACTGTGAGGGAGATCAAACTAAACTCTTCAGAAAGTGAGAGACACTGCCAACAAATAACAGCAACGTGGAGACACGGATGACTATAATTCTGAGCACGCTATGCACAAATCTTCATCTATTATCTATAAAATTATTGTTTATCTACAGATTAGTATGGTATTAGGCCGACTAATAATGCAACATACCATTAAATAGACAAAATACAGACAGGGATCTATGAAAAACAATAAAACCCTAACAATATTCAACTCAAAGCACTATCATGCCCAATATTTCTCTATGGTTTGGTTTGCTATCAGTCACAAAGGTTTTCACCATAAAATGTTCTAGTCACATATCTGGATGCTTGATCACGTAGTATATTTCTGCCCTGATTATAGCTTATTAATTTAATAGAAATAATATTTTTAATAATGTATATAACAATATATTTATTATATAATATATATAATAATATAATTTAATATAAATCAAAAGGAAAAAACCTTGAGTGGTACTTCTTTTCATAAAAACACTACCCTGTTATGTAAATGGTGATTACAATATTGTCAGATCCTGATCTGGTATAATATGCTGATTATTTTAATTTGAGGTGTTTTTTTTACACAGACATTATTAACACTGTTAAATAACATCATGTAAAGAACCAATATTCTACAGCTTTTTTACGCTGACTTGTATTTAAAAAAAAGGTAGCTATAAAATAGTACAATGATAACAATATAAAAATCTACTGCAGCATGACTGTAATACATAAACAGCAGTTGAGTTAACAGACTAATCCACATTATGATAACCCAGACCCTCACATATGAACACATAGTTATCTACATGCTCCATCCCTCGTACAAAGATTTAAATCTTACCACAAAGCAATTAGACACTACCAATGGATAACTACAAAAGATCCAAGTTTCATTGACTTTTGCATCTATATTTTTCACCAATATTGCTACCAAGCTCCCACTCATTAATGGCTCCCTTGCCAAATACCCAATTTAACTCGCCAGGTAGCGCTGATCGATTTCCGGGGTGTACACCAATCTCACAGTGCTATCAGGATTACAAATTACAGCCAAATCAATTGCGGAGTTCCAACTAAACAAGTGACTTGTACAGCTTAATTTTGCTTTGTTTTCTTTATGATCTAGGAAGAAGTTCACAGAATTGCATACACACTGCTTAAATGTAAATATTAAATGTATTTTTCACGATTTAAAATGGATAAGAAGCATAACAAATTGATGTATCAGCATGTGCTTTTCATGATTCACCGGCTCTAGCCAGAGCATGGCGCCTGCCCATGAACCGAGTTTAATCTCCTGAACCTTGCCAAATATACAGTGACAAGTGTAATAATTTGTGTTGCTTGTAACATCAAATCTTGTAGAAATATGCAGTGTCATTTATTTGTTTGTCTTTGTTTGAATAACGGGAGAAAAAGTAGTCTGAAAAGTTGACATTTACCGTCATTCCTCATGCAGGCTGAATGAGTGATTGGCTTGTTCGTCATGACGACATAGCTATTGTTGCAAACAACACCTGGGGTCATGCATTCCACAACGTGTTCAAACGACAAAAGTTATTTAAATTTTAAATGTACATCACCTGAGCATTTGCACTCTCTTCAAAATTGGGTGAACAAATATTTACAATTAACCATTTTATGATCCAAAAACTGGCTATGTAAGATATCACTCGGTAGATTTAACATCCTAATGATGAGATGCTCCCAGGTGAAATATGTGCTCCGAGCTACATGACTTAATCCCACGTGTTCGAGATGCCGGTCAACTTTTTGTGTGAAAAAAGACCAAACTTCAAACAAGAATTATGATTAAATAAACAGCAAGGAACATTTTATCTATGTCTGGAATGGCAAGGGCTGACCTGATTTATTCAGAAAATGTGTATTTAATTATCCAAATCCAACGGCTCAAACATCCACAGAAAAATATAAACAAAATGAGAAAAAGACAAAGTCAGACATGGCCTTCACTGTCTTGATCGTGTTCCCGGGCATATAAAAATAATTCTCAGTGTAATGACATACTAGACATAATTAATTTGTTCAGCACACTCTATTGATTAACTTGTGTCCTTACATGAATGGTGTCGAATTGATTTGAATGAGAAAAAAGAAAGTTTTGTCGAGCTCTGATTTCATCACAGTGTCAGCTTATGGGCGATCATCAACAGGTGCTTGTTTATACACCCTGGAAATTGCTAAACCAGAGCTGCCACCTGTTCACCAAGTGGTGAAACACTCGATCTGGCAGGGGAGCCATTGGTGGAAGGCTCAGATTTTATGGAGTGCCTCAGGTTAGAAATAACTGTGGCACCCACTATTGATCAGGAGATGTCAACTTTTCACTAATGGTAAATACTGGAAATCTTTCAGAAAATTATTTCATATTACACGGAGACTAAGACTAATATTTCAGCTGAATAATTATGTCTTTCCAAAGGATTGAACACAATATTAATCAGGATATAACCCAATGATTGAGGAGACCAATCTTTCCAGATGAATGACACAGCTAAACCTTTGTTATTCATGTTGACTCATAGGGGATTTTTAGCATGGGTTTCAATGGATTAAATAAATAATTTTAAATTTATACTTTTAGCTGAATGTAAAATTTGCACTTTTGGAAATATTATTTTTACTTGTACCTCGGAACCAATCATATACGTATCACCCGTATATTATTAAATAATAAAATTTGTTACATTAGAGTATTAACACCTTGACATTTAATAAACATAGCATGAATGGCTGATTCAGAAAATAAAACAGTTCACTTTCAATACAAGATATCATGCATAAATACCAATGTTACAATAATAGGAATCACCCATTGAATTATAATCTATGTGATTATTGATTTTATCCATTCACATCGTTATGTTAGATGGCAAAGCTTCTAGAAAAAATTACAGCTTAGAATGGAAGTTTGAACTAGACAGGCCAGACCATAACAGGCATGCAAATCGCACTGAATGTTACTCAGCTTAGTGGCATATATCCATTGGATGAAGTCTATGCCATTCTTATTAAATGCAAATTATATAGAGATCACATACCCTTAATGGACTATAAATAAAATCCAAATATAGCTGGTAATAGTCTATATACAGCTTTTCATTAAGACATTTATCGGCCACTATATGCATAAATCGCCTACAACACACTGATTCTTAGACTTCTACTGCTAGACCGTAGTGTGAAATTCAGCCACATGGTGGCACCAGGGGTAAATGAATCAGTCTATTGACTTTCTAAAATTAGGTGTCAAGCTGCTATCATACCCAGCTTCATCAGCATCAATTAAGTGAATATTTTCCAATTTTGGAAATAATACACTAAAGTGTGGAATGAAATGTGCTTGAAACTCTTGAGTAAAGACGCTATCACATAAATGTGTTTAATGACATGTACTGGGACTAGTGTGATTGTTTTTACAGTAATTTACAGTATTTTATGGTTATTAACATATTTTTTACATTGTAATGTAATAATAGTAGCTGGCAATGTGTGTGTGAAATGTGCACATCCTCAAAGTCACTTTATGATGTTTATAGATTCATCTAGTACAAGTTTATCACAAATAAAGGCTTCTAAGATATGAAGCAAACAACTTTTGATACAACCCCAGACTACATATCTGTGTACATTTGTGTATGAAAAACCTGAGTGTACACAATCCTCATTTAAACTGTCATAGTTTTCCCACAGTTTCCATCCAAGACACAACCAATACACCAGCAACGTCAAATCCGGCCATGTTTATTGACTATATCGCATGGTTTCTTTAATCTGGACTCTCACTGAATCTCCATGCTCACTATCTGATTACAAACCAGAAATCAAAACGAACAAATCACCCGAAGGTCACATATGCCACACCTATATAACTGTGGAACGGACATACTATTTGTACCCTATCACTTACATCAGATCCTAATTTTGGAGCCAAGTCTCATCAAAATCATGGGAATCACATAAACAGTATGTTTCTTATCATTACTTACACATCCAGATCAAACATGTTCCTAATCTTCAGACAAGGCGTTGGACTCTTCCGAGGTCCACCATCAAGATGCTCTCCAAATGCTGCACAAAGAAAGATACCCCAACATCTAAATCTTATGCAACCAATAACGTACCAAAATAAATGCATAAAAATAGCAAAAATTATTATCTGCTTATAACAGATGTAGAAAAATATTTATAGAACTTATTATATCAGCGAGAAGAGGCCAGTCAAGTAGTCGTCCTTTACCTTGGCCTTGCCATACTTTGCTGCCATTTGGACACGACTGAAGCCATCTCCAAACAGCAAACTCCTCCCCCTGAATTGTTATCATCTCTACACGAACCCTGGACTCGTTGGTGGAAAGAAACTTGACAGCTTTATCCCAAATAGCCTGCTTTTTACGTCTGAAACAGAAGTTTACTATTGCTTTAAACATATTGGAATGCACCCACAAATCGGCCCCGAAACTTCCTAAAACTTTCTTTAATCACAGATTTAAATTTCAATACAAATGGTTGCCTTTTTAGTGAAGTTTCCTTTGGCTAACTGCTGTATCTGATCTAAGAATAAAGCCTAAATGTTTTATTATCAGCTGTGTAATAGATAATATCATATTACAAACTGATGCTGAAATATTGGTATCTCTAGTTAACTGTTTTTGTTCAATTATAATATTTAAGAACTCAGTGGCATCATAAATCACATTTACATTTCTCATCTAATAAATATACAATAAAAAGTTTTTTAGATATAAATATGACATCCTCTAACCCCAAACAGCTAAACCCTATAACTGAACCAAAAATGCCTTTTCTCAAATTTAAAAACCATAAAAATAAGATTAAATCAACACACAGATTAATACCTTTCCTTTGGTGGTATAAGCATATCCCTGACATGAGGAATAGCCATATATGGTTTTAGATCTGGATTATCTTGGCAATCATCATAATGACTCTTCAGAACATCTGCAGCAAAAGTACATAGATTAGAAATGTTATAACCCGACACCATTGTATCTGACATAGGATTACATAATGACACGCAAACAGTTCTAATCAGCATTGACAAACATACACACATACCTATAATTCTCTCAACAAGATTATAGACATTCCTTGCCTCCTCTTCTTGAAGACGCCAGTACCAACGTAACAAGGCATAACCAGCGCAAATACACAAGGCAACTGTGGAACATAACATCAACAATATCATTATCATGTAAACAGTGTAAGGTTTTTGTATAATGCTGGTAAGACAAATATTATGGTTATGAAGGACGGAAACTCAACTGACTAACAGAATGTGTTTTAGTGTGTTCTTCACATGAAGAGACAGAAAAAGCGGTGATTAAAACAATATGTACTGCTCCCTAGTTATCATGCCTATGTTAGAACTCGGCAAATTCTGGAATTATTTTGAAAGTTATTACTTGTGAGTTTGAAAAAATACAATTCTTGTTCGATTAACAATCTGGCATTCTGTCAAACACATGTTTACAGAATCTGAAATAATATAACCTGACATTATAACTAGTCACCAGATGACTAAAACATCACAATTTGCAGTTTGTCCAAAAATGTCTCATCTTAAAAACCAGATCCTAAGCAGGATATTTGTGTGCTATCCAGCTTCGTGTATTTTGATTTCAGTTTGTTAGAATGAACCCTCATCTGGACTGAGCAAGGATATCAGCAACATTATGGTGTTTCAACTCTACAAACCATAACGCATGAAAACTAGTATTTAATAATGATGTTGGCTTTATAATCATTGTGAGTAATAATGTCTTACTTTGGAATTTACATTTGTGTGATACACTGGTCACGATTAAAATAAAGCTTGGTGAATAGTGTTGATGAGTAGCTTGTTGAGATTTAAAGAAACAAGAAAAAACACCAAAAATGGCTGTTTTCAATACATCTACACATTTGAAGTCATTAATTTTTGCAAATATATACAAATTCATTATAATAATTTATACTAATAATTACAAAACTAGTATTGCACCAATATCCTCAAAAAGAATCAAGCTCAATGGCACACCTACTACAGGGATTGGGCAAACTTATAGTCCAGGTACAATGCAAAGTTTTTAACCTTGGGAACAGACAACAAGTGAAAACCAGATGAATGGAGCTCTCTGAGCTTGGGTGGTAAAGAAAGTGTGGAAAATAGATATGAAGGTTCTCCAGAAGAAAGAGTTTGATAGGCAATAGCGCAGAGTTTGAAAATGATGCAAAATTGAACAGGGAGCCAGTGAAGAGATTTCAGAAGTGGGACAGGATGGAAAAACCGAGGAGACTGTGTGACAACCTTAGCTAAGCAGTTCTGAACACACTGAAGCTTTAGAATATCCTTAGATGCAATGTTATACTTATACAGAAGAGTTGCAGTAATGGATTCATGTAATATCAAATAATGAGTAAACTTTAATGGCAGTTCTGTTATTCATCAGTTAAATGAGTAACATAATAATTACAATCTTTGGCCAATCTGAAGACAATATATTGGTGATTAACATCAAAATTATTCTCTCTCTCTCTCTCTCTTCTATATATATATATTATATATATATATATATATATATATGAACAACAAACCAAACTATCAAAGACAATAATAGGATATGATTACATCACCAGCCATCTTCACTTACATATCCTATTTTACAGAATATTAACACTGGCACAATTCTATGATATGTCATATTGTAGAAATTTGTAAATCCTACAACAGATGAACTCATCAAATGTTTATTATATCCCTGATCAGTCCATAGTAAAATAAATTATACAAAATACATACAAATAATTCACACATGGTCATATGATCAATGGTCACATGGATGTAGTGTTGCTGGGATATCTAATTTTAAACAAAAGAATCAGTAAAGGACTTTCATTAGTAGTCTCCTGTTTTTCTTCTTCGTTTCTTATAGAAACAGTGTGTGTCAAACAGAGTGAAAACTAATTTGTTCGGAAAAGTGGCCATAAATACTATGTGACTAATACCCCAATTCATCTTATAGATGAACATATTCTGCATGTACTAATTGGAGATCAGGTTAAGTGATAGATGTGGTGGAAACTCAACTGCGGATGGTAAAACAACCATTAAGACGAGACTTTGTGTCAACATTTTGACCCTTATTTTTTTTTTTAGGGGGGGTCAGCTTAATGGGCGGTGCTATTTCAGTGTCAAGAAATCCAGTCATTGGGAGAAAAATTTCAGTCTGTTAGCAGCTGTCTAGACTCTAACCTAGATACAATGATGGAGTGAAAATATAAGTGAAGCAAGTTGATGATAATTATACATGGCTTTATAATGAAAATCAATATTTATATGTAAATTATGTGATTTTTGTAATTATGGATAAATGTTGTTGCACTCTGTAGCGCATTTCACGAAGGCAGCATCCGTAACAAGACATTCCATACCCAAGAGCATCATATCTAATTCATTTGGCTGCATAGACATATTAGGGTGCCCCCATATACACATTTTGTCTGGGCATATTTATACTAATATTGGGATAATAACTGATTAATTTATTTATTTTCAATAGAGAGTTAGTTACTAACTGACCTCATATACCGGCAATTTACATTGTCTCGATTATTGCCATGTTAGTTACCAAAACATACCATCAAAGGCACTGTAATAGATCTAATTGACAATATATCTAATTATTTCTAAGTCATTGACTTCATATGTAGTTCATTCAATGTTTAATCATGCCATATTAATTCAAGTTTGAGGTTCTACGTATGTGCTAACAGTTTTTGTAAATGATTATTATAATTTGCATCAGTATAAATAATGAATACAAAACTATTTCCTGTGTTCAAAATGTCATCTGGAAATACTGGAAGGAAAAGTTGAGATTTTTGGGACGGCTTATTGGATGGTACTAACATAAATAGTGATATTTTAGGCCTAAAATGACCGGAACCTACGGTATATGATGGTGACCATAAAATTATGAACTATTTTCTGCATAATGGTATACTCTAATCTCAACTCGCAATACAGCCACATCCCAACTGAAAAACTTGTACAGATCCTTACATACAAGTGGCCTTTTTCAATCAGATTCCAGTCTTGATAATGAGTGTTCAATGAGATGACGAGGATTGATGTTTTACGGCCACTTTTGTGCATATGATAAGCTAAATGGGCCAAGCAACCTCCAAAGGTAATGAAGAGAAGTCGAAGATGAAACAGCCTTTCAGATATACCCACGCTGAGATTCAAACTAAGGTAGTAGTGTGTGGTCCAACGCACTACAAACTAGACCAAGGAGAAACCTGCAAGGGTGTTCAATGATAAGAACAACCTTTTCTGTTCTTTAATGCCAGGTTGTTTATTACTAGAGATAATGACACATTGAGTTTTGATTGTGTTACGTTACCTATGACTAATATGAGCAGGATGCTGAACACTTTGATCAAGGCTCGTCTCAACCTACACCACAGTGAGAGACTTGGAGCTGCTGACTCCAAAAAGCTCACCGGATCACCAAATTCAGCCATTTCTCTATCACTTTTCAGTAATCTGTTCATGACAAAAAAAGACAAACCAGATTAAACAGTCAATGATGAACACCTGGGGTGCTGAAAAATCATAACAGAAAGTAACGAACAAAATATTCACAAGTAATGAGCTGAAACCTTAGTATTTACCTTACCACATCACAAATAAAGATGACGCTTAATATTGAAACGAATAGTTAAGTTAAAGATTTTCAAAGATCAGGATTGCAAGAACAAATCTGATGTGTTCAAAAATAAATATACTTTTTTAATCTGGCAACAAGTCCCTGGATTTCTCTGCTACACTTCATGAAATACTGCTTTCCCCACAACTTTAATCTTATAATAAAAAGAATAACCACACACAATCCTGTTTTCTGCTAGACATTGTGAGGTTGACAAGTATCAATATATATATTGATAAAACAAACAAAACTGTAGTCTCAAAAGTTGCAGTCAGGTTTTGTTTCTGGCATGTATTCAGCATGAGACAACTATCGATAGTGAATCTATGTGAATGCTCATCTTATATACCCATCCTGGCTAAACACCAAGATCCCCTAAATGCATAGAAAAGATGTGACTTCATGTCCCAAATTCATCAATTTACCAAACTGAAGCAGCATGGCTTCACTTAACGCTTTCCATTGTGTTGATCTCCCAAGATCACCCCAACAATAGGTTTAGGGGAGCCGTCACTAGTTAGTATGGCTAGGACAGGGGTGTTGGAATCTAATTGCAATTCAGTTATGTAAAAATAATTATCTAGCATAAGTAACAATTGATTTTAAGTAACATTTCAAATTAAGTGATAAATGTATGTTTAAAAAATAATCAATAAAAATTAAAACAACCACAAATAAAAATCAAAACGCATGACTTTTTGCAGTGATTTAAATCAAACAATTCTGGCAAAGCTATATTCTTTGCCATTCAACAACGACTTGGATGGCCAATTCTAAAACCCCCACAATATTTCACCCAATCAGTAGTATACAAATTTACAATGCTTAAGCTCAACATTAAGTTAATCGAGACTTTTGTCTGTACAACAAAATCACCAAATATTAGTTATGGCATAAACTTGCGTATTAGCCCTGGAAATAATCCTAGAACACAGTAAAAAAAGGCTGTTTGTCTTATACAAAAGGAAGACAGGAAGTTGTGATCAAATTAACTGATGAGCAAATGAAAACATCATCAGTGGTTTTGTTAGAAGCTGGGACCCGGGTCATTTGATCCGGATACTCTCAAGTAGAGACCCAGCTACTTTCGTTTGCCAATGAGACGCTGCTTTGGACCATTGTAGGCCCTTGAGACATGCCAATATTTGACCTTGTAATTTTTGTTGGCCACCTCCCACTTTATTTCTTAACAAAATGACTGATCATGGAAAAGATTAATACCAATATCTGTCAGCACACATATCTTATTCCATTGAACACAATCACTGGCATAATTGCATCATATATAGACATAGTTGTTGCAAACAACTCACAGGTAAACTCATCTTCAATGTATTCTATATCTGGTCACTCTAGGCTAATCCAATGTCATATGAATTCTGACAACAAAAGTTGCCGTTGCTTCTAAATTGAATAGATTCACTATTCATTGGTGCTTCTTCATAAAGTTCATCTCTAAATTCCATCGCTAACTTGTAAACAGACTTTAATTAATGCTTTTGTCAGGTACATTATTATATATGTATGCGTGGACAGGCAGGAATTCTATTAATTACAAGCCTGTGATACACAAATAAATATGTGAGCAGTTTTAAGGGACACTTTCTTCTATAATAAATTATGGTTTTCCACTCTCCTTATGTATGTGTTCAATGTAATACCCTTTAATGAAGCCAAAAAGACAATTATCTCATACACAAGGCTGACTTATACAGGATTATGTGTGGTATCTCTTTTACATATTACCAGAATATTGGTGAAATATAACTTTCTCATACCTTATCATCCACTGAGGGTTCTTGTGTATTAGTGTCATGGCTTTCTGTAATAGCTGCTGTTCTTCATCCCTCTGTTGTGTGAAAAGAAACATTTTCAATACACAACAGCACATCCATAAATCAGAATGTATTAGCACATAATTACCCGAAAGCTAAAGAAACTGGAAATCGGCATACACACAATACATTAACAAGGAAATAACTCAAAAAGGTTTAAATGTATAATTACGCAGAATATGTAATTAACTTCAGCAGAAATTTAAAAAGAAAGCCATACAGTATAGCTCTGTTATAACATGTATGTTGGAGTCCACAAGCTGCTGACTGTGAATCGAGACCGATCAGCTGCGATCATCAATATGATCATTGTCATGGGTGGGCGAAAATTGGGAGTCTGTGTTTTCACCTCATTGTGCACCATCCTTGTTTATTTCACAAATGTTCCCAGTAATGGTTTTAGTCATTTGCTGACTCATAAATCTTATCAGTATTCGTGTGGAAAATAAAACCATTCAACAAAATGGTGCAAAAAGTAACAGCAACATTTGATTGGTTGATGTTCATCAGCTAGAAATAGTGCATGTCTTTCAGATGAAGGTAGCAAATATAAGGACCAATAAATGAACATTCATAGGCGCGTGTGCACAAATATACATCCATGAATCGTTAAATCCACTCATGGTTAATTTATCACCTTTTGTTATGTTTTTATGTGTGAATTACAAACTGTGAAAACGTGTTCAAATAATTTTTTTTTAAACTCACTGCTCTTTGATGAATTTCATGCAATATCATGGATCCCGCAAATTGGGGTCCAAAGTCTGACTGTGTTGTATCCGATTTTGTGTTATACTGGTCCATGTTATAACGGGGCCACACTGTCTACTAGTGTTCTCTTAGAGATATCCATTTTGTTTCTTGCATGTGAAAATAAAGCCATTAACAATAATCGTGAGTCCTATGCCAGAAACTAGAATTTGCCACATACTCTTCTCTATCACAAAATGACAGCCTATGCACTAAAGGTCTCACCACCATATAACAAGGTGGAGACAACTTATTAGAATTATCTAAATGACTACAAAAAGATATTACATCGATGAGATTGAGATTTCTTATCTTTTCTCAGCTGGAAAAGTACTATTAGTGCCTCCCCTTGTGGAAACCCTAAATTATGCAGCTACACTGTAGGCACTTTCATAAATGTCATCACAAAAAACACAATGGGCGACTGTGATTGCAGCCTGGAAATAATACCCTTTCTCGAATTTTTTGTCTGCCTCTTTTTCATTTCTTTAATGTAACCACACATTGCCATTTTTGTAAATAAACAACTTTATCGTCAGGTTCGTTATCTGTTGAAATACGACAATTTTTCTCCGATTTGATGTTGAAAATGTATGTAGAGCATATTTCCAGATGCACATTACTCCCATAACCATCTGCCACCAAAAATAATGTCACCGACATATTTTTCAGGGTTTTTTCCTTCTAAAGAACAACTTTTTAATGATTTACAGTTTCGCCCACTAATTCATCCGGAGGCCGCAAAAATGTGGTGTTGATATTTTAGTAATAAATTCCATGTCCAATTGTGAGGAGATTAAGAAGTTTTGTACTTGAAGACAAAAAAAACCTGATTGACTTAGTCTGCCAGATGTTATCATTATGATGGTCACGATTACGGCAATGCTAATAAATAGTAAATGGTGACATAAATTCATGATATTTATCTGATTAAAATGTTTATTACTTTCTTTACATGTTACCTATTGACATCATTCAAACTGTATTTGGTTATAGAAACTGAACTCTTTATGTTTGTATAATTTTCTTTATCAGACTACCATCTTTAATTTTTTATGAAAGTGCCTATACACTGCTCCGCAGTTCCCACAGAAAGAACTGAAATACTAACCAGTTGCAGTGCTGTTTCTACTTCCTTCACAGTCATGCTCTTTTTATTGCTGTGACCACACTCAAACTGACCTAAAAGATAAAATATGACCATGATTATAATAACAGCTTCCAAATATTAACATAATCAGAAAGAACTTTAACATAGCCTCCCGTGTAGACTAATAATTAAACCTAGTCAATGCTAATTTAATTATTACATAGAGTTTAGTGCACAAGTTATCAGATTATCATGAAACATCATGGATATTCTCTCACTGACACAAATATTTGTTTCTTAAATAATCCCAAGATAGTCATCTATGAACATAACATTAACCCTGAAGGCCAAAGGTAAATTTAGGTCGCTGTCAGTGACAGCGTCACCACCATTATTAATACAAAAAGGTACTATAATGTTAAATTATCTGATCAACATTCACATCCTAGGTGAGAAATGCTAGCAAATCATTGGTATTAAAATTAATGAGCAGTACAGCATCTTACATCAAAATTCAAGAACACATACCAAATTAGCATCAAAGATGATGATGAATGATGTTTTACAGCCACTTTTGTGCAGATGGTAGGCTAAATGAGCCGAAATTAGCATCAAAGCATAAATGTTAATTACAAACTTGTTTATAACCAGTTCTGTTATCTTAATATAAGATCACTACGTGATTTTGTCCCTGGCAGATTAGGGTATCATGATGGCAGAGCTCTAAAACCTCTAATCAATGATAGCTCGATAGGCTCACACGACTACTATTACTAGGAATTATTGTAGACATGCAAAATGATTGGCAGATTATCTTGGTTGACTGATATCCTACACAAAGGTATGGTAGGCCAACCTATTACTGCACCATGTCATAATCATAATCAATTAATGGATATATATATATAAGATTACTTTTGCTGATTACTGTCAATTATATGAGGTGGGGGGAAATGAGATCATCCTAAATGATTAACACTCTGCTCAAAAATATTTAAAATAAATGTAACAGTGCAGCAGAGAATCACACATTCTTTATACTATAATTTATAGTAATATGCTGCTAATTGGTCAAAATAACACTTACACAATAAACCTGTAAACAAACATGTTGGGACTTTCTTAATGACATGCAATTATTACATCAACTCAGTATTTCGAAACATGACAAATAACATAACTGCCAATACTAATGCCATAATGAATATTTTCCAACTGATACAGAATAGTAATCAGAATTTTCCCTCAAGATCTATGGGAAAACCCTGAAAATGGCATACCACTTACCAGCTCTTCTACTCAACATCTCCCCAAGATCTGTAATAAGTGGGCTGACAAGTTTTATAACATCTTTCTTAAAGCAGGGCTGAAAATAGCAAGCCAAAACTGATTATACATATGAACATCCTGGAATCATTTAACTAATCCATAACTCCATATTAGTTCATTGGTGTGACTGACAAACAGCCAGTTTGTTAAACAGAGAACAATTAATTTCAAGTTTATGTAAATATACAGGTATCATCTAACAGCACATTGTTCTCATCTTACGCTTTCACATTTATGATCAATCAGTTAATAGCTTCCAGCTAATGTCCAGTTTGCATGTATACTTTACCGAGTAGTAAAAGTTATTTACAATATAAGTGATTTGAAAATTATTATTTCAACATGACGACCCAATATAATAATCCCTGAACTTACAACAAAATAAGCTACATCCTCACCAATAATCATCATTAATAATAATATGCACAATTCCTATCTCAATTTTGGATGAAATACAGTTAATCTTTTTCGTACTGTTCTCACTGTTTGGGCTGTTTATATCAATTGATGCCAAAAATGCTTTAATACACATTAGCCATATATCAGTGTTATGGAAAAACATCACACGACCGACGTATGACATTGCCAGTCAGACAATTGTCACTACAGCAGTGGTCTAAATGTCTGAGGAGACCATTCATTGAATGTTGAATGGCATTCAACAATCATCGATCCTCATTTTTCCATATTTTAGCATGTACCCGCCTGTACCGAACGGAGACTGGAATGAATGGTACCAAGTCAGTTCATAATCATAATAGTTTATAATGATTACAGTGTCCCCCGCCATTCACACACTGCTCGCCTCAGTAGCTTCCTTACCTCGGCATTTGTCCTGTGTTTGTGCTTTATAACAACATTAACATAGGACATAGGTTTTTCCTTAGCACTGCCATATGTCAGTACAGATTTTAATCTATAACATCCACAACTTTAACACAGTTTGTCATCATACAGAAACATCAATTTTCCATCCACAAACACAGAAAATTTGTCACAAATAAGTATGCATCCAACTAGAATATTCAATCAGTTGAGTTTATTTAAGTTATTTAGCTTCACCACTGGTCGCATATGGCCAAAGAGCAACACCCCACAAATGTGACTTCAGATTCAAACCCACAACCTGCAAGTTTGCGGTGCTGTGCAATAACCACTATGCCATCAGACTCTGATATTCAATGACTATATGTTAGCTATACGAAATAGTTTGTAAGAATCAGTATTCCACACTTCAGCAAGAACAACAATCTTGCATGATTTTTGTAATTAACAATGTAACAACATAAGATTATGCTCTAATCTGTCACTAGTGTAACCATCTATGACTGGGTGCACGAAGATAGCACTACCCCACATATCATTGATAATATGAATGTACAAGTCAACAGACAAATCTTAAGTAACTTTCACAAGTTTAACAAGAATATATTTCACTCTGCACACATCATTGGATATGTACTCCAAGGTTTGCCCTCATCTCTACCACATATTAAAGAAATGAGTGATGGCATACTAAGAACTGGACAATAATAGAGAAGATGTGCAAAGAGATATTTCAGTCAAACACCAGACTAAAACTAAATCCTAAATGTCATTATCTGCCCTCTGCTAACTATAACCATAAAAATAACTACACAAAATTCATAGCCACATAATTTGTGTAAACTTCACACCGTAAATCATTAGAAATTGGCACAAATCTTAACGTGATATGGCTCTAATTTATCTGTAATATGCAACATTGAAAAAAATTTTTACACAAATATTAGGACTGACTGTTCATTTGGAAATTGTTGCACTTAACTTTTGTAAAATAAAATAGATTAGGACACATTGCAAGTCATTATTGCTCTGGACAGTGATATAGATAACATACACAGAATTCCAGACCTATTTAAACATCATGTCATAAACAAGGCATATTTAGCATAGTATCAGACAGATGATGATGATGTGCTAATTAAGTAATTTTCTGTTACTGGTACTTTGTTTAGTCTGGAGAAATCTAAACTAACAGCACAGCTTTCCTCCAAACATTATTTCTGTGTCAAGATCAATCACATATAAACACTGTCAGGTGGGTTTTAAATTAAAACTTAATTGCACCAGTAGATGTTCATACATGTATCCAATGTTATGTATGTATGCCTGCACCAGATCTCACCATTCGGTACATATAAAACATCAGAAAAAATACACTACAAAGTTTTCAGTTAACTAACAAACTGTACCATTTGTTTTGTTCATGCCATATAGCTGGCACCAGCATTGAAGGGTAACTATAGCTGTTGGCATTGGACACAGTCCAATTCACTAGTGATCCATAGCAAATAAGGACACACAGCAATTATAATAGACAAAAAATTCAGTCATTATTATAAATTCTTAAACTCTATACAGTAAACCATTTTTACTAACAGTACATCCGTTTAAACAAGGATTAAACTTATTCCAGTCCGCCTTAGCTAATATTAATTCAATACAAATATCTTATAACTATCATTGTCAACCTACCTTACTAGAAGAAGATTCGGAAGCATTACACAGCATCCAGTCACTTTTATCTGAAAAAAAATAACTCACATTAGAATGTGTTCTCAACTTACATAATGCTGGTATAATTTGTAATATTAAAAGTATATTTTAGTAAATATAGAGATGCCAAGATAGAACAGAAAACCTGACCGCAACTTTGATGCACAGAATCTAAACTTACCAATTTCAGCATCTTGGGATGACACACTACGCATATTCCAGTACATAATACCAATAACAAGAAAAAACAGGGCAAAGAGAATCACCAAAAATCTAGATATGTGATGTTCTACACTATTCTTCCATGATGGTATTTCATATGCAACCCGAAATGGGTAATTAGGGACTACGTTTGATGTAGTGTTCTTAGACATAAGCACATGGTTGTGAGCCGGTGTAAAATTTCCTGTTGTCCTTCTGGTAAGTGAATTAGGGGACTTAGTTCTAGAAACAGGATTTTTGTTACCATAATACGACATGACTGAAATCTGAGGATCCACTTTTGTGTTTCCATATCTTGCACTGGGTGACACTCCACCAGACTGACCGGGAAGTGACCTGTCTGGATTTGCACTGGAATCATCTGACACTGCAAAGTTAGGCACTTGTTGCACGTCCAGATCAGAGTCGGATGAATCAAATCCGTCAGGAATATCACCATCTAAATCGAAGTCACCGTCTGAGACTTGTGAGTCATCAGCCAGGCTGACCTGCAATCCAATGGAATCCGTCACTTTACTCTGATCCAGTTGACTGTACGGTCTGAATGTGTTATTGCTCTCGTTGAAAGTTCGACTCACTCCGACACTTCGTCGGAGGCTGCTATTATCGACACGTCCTGTGCGGCCGTGGCCGGTGGCGTCGATGCCAAAGTCTTCAGCTCTCGACTTCTGGCGACCCCTCAACACCGGACGGGTCAGACTGCCGTCGGATGTCGAAGCTTTCGCGTCGCCTGCCGCGGCGACGCCTTTACGGCCAGATCGTCCCCTCCTCGGCGACTGTCTGGGTGCCGCTCCACGCCACCGGGTGCGCGCGTGTTCCACCACAACATCGTCACTCTCGCTCTCATCTGAACTGAAGCCTAGTAATTTTTTGCTCGCCGATTTCGCAGTACGGACGCCGGCCGATTGTTTCTGCCTCGCACGCAAGTGGTTCAATTTCTTCAGACAAATGGGACGAGTGGATGCTGTCACGGCAGGGATGTTCACTTCACCTAGTTCAATTAATGCCTTTCTGAGTTCATCATCCGTTAGCTTCTCCGCCATGATGTCTTTCTCACCGGAAGTGATCGTCAAGAATTGGGTCAGCGTGACCTTGTATTACGGTTCATTGCCGCCAGGGTGTAGCACCAAAATATTTTGGTGGCAAAGGAGGATGAACCTTGGCCTACACATATTAACTCAAAGCTTCGTTGTTGCTATTATTATTATTAGACCTATATAGTTTACTGCATAAGGGATCAAACCCATTAATTAGAGAGAGAAAAAAATTAAATACTTACTTTAATTTAGTTTGGGTATGCGAGCTTAAAATATATTTTGAGAAGGAAACAAATTTGATAAACTTTTGCCAGTCTTTGAATTATTTTTATGAGCGACGTAATATTATAATCTACTTATTTATTTTACGATTGTTAAAACTAGTATCTATAGAATCTAGTCAATATATATATATATATATATATATATATATATAGTGTGTGTGTGTGTGTGTGTGTGTTGGTGGGGAGATTTAGATCTTAAACAATCTGAAAGTGGGTGCATGCATGGTCTCAAATGATCTTTACTATATTAACTATACGTTAGCACCATTATACATGGTCATATACATGGAAACGTTATTGTTATTTTGTGTCCCCTGGCCATAGTCAAGCTACAATTGCCAAATATATTCTTCTGTAACCGTACGCCAGTCTTCCTGGTTTTGCAAAAATATAAAATAATGTGCTTGTTTAAACATTATATACAAATCCTGTGTATTTGAGCGTTTTATTACAAAAGTTTGACTACAGATTTATTTGTGACTAAAATTCTATTGAATTCAGATTTATATTGTTTTGACGATTTTTTATTTATTCCCAGCAAACACCAAAATGTTTGTAAAAATGTTAACAAAATGTTTTTGATAATGTTTTTATGATCTGAAAGTGTAGGGTTTTAAAAAATTTTAATAATGTTTTAGCAACAACATTATAAATAATTTTTTTACATGTTTTCAGTGTTTTTACAAAAACATTATAAATAACGTTTTAAAAAATTCATAATGTTTTAAGAGCATTATTTTAGCGTTTTTAAAATGTTTTCATAATGTTATAAAACAATATTATAAATAACGTTTAAAATTTTTTTGTGATTTGAATCTCTATCACTTATAATTTAATTGCATGAATCATTTTTATTTCATAACTATCAGTTCCAACACTATACATGTAAGCTTAGACAATATTATTGTCAAACGTTCCATTTTACAGCGATTACAGTATTATTATATTTACAGGACAATGTACAAGTAAACCATACGTTTGAATCGAGTTGAATTATATTTTTACCAGCCCAGTTGAAACTTGATAGAACTTGTGCCTTGTCTGACGTCTTTCACAATCACTGATATTAGAACACTGAGTTTTTGTAGCTGGAACCACCAGGTTGATTTGGCGCAACTCCTAAGCACATCTCCAATTTCTGCCATCACATCACTCTCCTAGATCTGAAACAATTGCGTCGTTTCATCAGCTCCTATCGCAATCCCGTGCAAATTAAAGGACTAAATATTGCTTGCTCGTATTTCGGAGGGAGAGTATTCACATGCTGTCGCTTGGTCAGCACAGCCTAGACTGAATATCGTAATTATCACCCTTTATATAGTCCGGATCACCCAAATTACTATATGGATTCGAATGGAATTTCCTGCATAGGTAAAACAAGTCGTCCCCACAAAATTCCGGGCCCTCCTTATTTATTTGAATTGTGTGATAGAAAATTATAAATGTATAAAATCAACTTACATGAATTATTCTTAGATTACCACCGCACCCTCATTTATCACCTTAACTGTCACTTAAATTGGTAGAATTAAATGGCTTAATATGTATATGGTATCACTGAGTGAAAAGCGTGTAAGATATGTATGTTGAGTTGATTGTATAGATAGAAGACCTTTGATATAAAGCCTAAGGATGACTGATTAGAGAAGTATATCCCGCAAACATTAACACGTATAAACTGTATTGCAAATAGTACTTGTAAAGCTCAATCTCGTGTACAGTATATTGCAAATAGTACTTGTAAAGCTCAACCTCGCATACACTATATTGCAAATAGTACTTGTAAAGCTCAATCTTATGTACATTATATTGCAAATGGTACCTGTAAAGCTTTTGTTATTTGTTTTATTACGTCCAGGCTGTAAAATATAATAATAATTTTGGTACTAGATATAACATGTTAGACTTACAATTAAGTATTATAAAATGGAATCTACTACAAACTATATAGTAGAAGCTTGCAAATCTAGTTTTAAAAAGCACTTAAAGCAATATGTATATATTCGCTAGAAAGTCTTTAAAAAGAGGAATTTGTCATTATTTTCTAAATATATGTGTGTGTGTGTGTGTGTGTGTGTGTGTGTGTGTGTGTGTGTGTGTGTGTGTTTTTAATAAAAGGTAATAAAAGAAAAAATTTTTGGGGAAAACCCCTAGTTTAATTTTTAGATTTAATTAATTTAACTCTTTCCTTCCCTTTTTAAAACCCAAGCTAACACACACACACACACAAAATATATATATATATATATATATTTTATATTATTTTTAATTTAGCCAATGTTTTGAGTTTTCAATTTTTTTAATTGTTGTTATTGTTTACAATTTATTTTAGCTAATCAATAATTACAAGTATTGATTCAGACGCTCACAGCTTCATGATTGTAGATAGTGAAACGAAACAAAAATCAAATCATATCAAACATCGCACAACTTTTTATTATATTTTTGGAGCGCCACAATGTAAATATGTTTTCGGAATTAATACAAATTAGAAAAAGAAGCTATCCGGATTCAAATCCCTGTCCGCTTTTGTCATCTTTTACCTCGCCTCATTACCTCTCGAAATAATTATAGGCCCATTTAGCTCAACAACGGCTCTATTTTGGCTGCGTATGCGACTAAATGTGGCAGATGAGATCAGCTAAAGTTATCAACCATTCTCACACTGACTACAATAACGATTATTTAAAAAACAGAATATTTTCGGAGAAAACAACTTAACCATAATACCTCGAAGTAAACCCACCAGAAACAACATCCAGTAACCCAAGAGTTGTATCGGGAAAAGTATCTAACGGGAGAGTATCAGGATATATCGTTAAACCTACGCTTTACATCCATTCATGCATGGTCCGAACAACATCCAAAGTTTCTCCAGAGTTCCTTTTCCAGCTGCGAATGATGTATTTATCTTTGTTTACCCTCTTCGACTCATCAGCTATCCTTATAGCCTTACTGGACCTGCAGGTCTAGTAAAACATTTTAATACTAGACCTGCTGTGCTGACACTAGACCGAGTGAGCTCAAAAGTGACATATTTCACACCTCCTTGAAAATTAACCATTATGAGTTGATCACTGAGTTAATTACACGGGCCTGTTTGCAATGCACCAATACATGTAAAAGTAATTCTTTGGTTGTCAATATCATTTTCAGATTTATCCCATAGTTTCAACATATTCAATTGTTTTCTTTGTCTCCTGGCAGCATTCAATAACCATATATGGAATCATCATGAATATTCGCTACTATCATCCTTTGCCTCTTAATAAACTCCATTATTTCATATTCGCCAAATTAAACAGATCTACAGTATTCAGATAAATTCCAGAACATTACACTGGTCATTTGGGAAGCTGCGAGTGTTTGTTGTGACGTTGCCAGGTTACGCCAATTTGATTCACAGCCGGAAGACATGTATCCATATTTTACCGGACATCACAAGTGAAGTTATTTGTGTGTTTGTTCTTTGATATGCCCAAAGTTAATAAACAAATCGTGATCTTGGTTATTTGTCGGGTAGCCTGTAGTTCTGTACTCGTTTTTATTGGGGTTTTTTTTTCCGGTCGGTCGTGTACTATGGCACCGATACTAGACCGGACCTGGAAACACTCGTCCCAGTCGAGCGGTCGAGCATCAATGTCGCACACTGCATATATCCTTCCTATCAACTTACAAAAATGGGAGCAAGTACAGCTCTTTTCCAGAAAGGAAAATTCATGCTAAGTCTCTAAAGTTGTATTTTTTTAATGCTGCATCCTCCACTTTCGTTGTTAACGAAGTCATCGACGAAATGGCGAAGTTTTTTGTGTTTGTTTCTCTGCAATCAGGCGTTTTAATAAAACAAATACTCGCAAATATCACGACAAACGAACAAACCAAACATGTTGCAGTTACTCTACTTAGATAGAGTACAGGATTGTACGACATGGCTTATTTTCTTGATCAAGTCTGATGAAGGATTCCTGCCTCATCCGATTGTTGAAAACAAACGTTCATTGGCGACCATCTTCGTATCATAGCCAACAGGATGATTGATTGATAATTGACGTTTTACGGCCACTTTTGTGCACAAAGTAGGCTAAATGTGGTCTAGCGGTAGCGTGTTGGACCACAGATCACTACCACCCGTGTTCGAATCCCGCCCGTGGGCATATCTGAAGGTTGTTTCATCTTTGACTTCGCTTCATTACCTTTGGAGGTCGCTCGGCCCATTTAGCCTACCATGTGCACAAAGTGGCCGTAAAACATCATTCATCATCATCATCATCTGTACTATACTCTACATTTAAATATTGGCTCTGTCCTGATTATTATTAGCATGATCAAGGTCATATGAAGGTTAGACAGTTACTCCAGTTCGGTCTTGGTTGTATTATGTGATGGATAAAAAGTATTCGATATTTATGAATTACTTTTTTCCTTCGCATCTCATGTCGTAATTGATAATTAAAAATGCTCCACGAAAATAAGAAATGTAGACATATATTAGTTTTTGTCCATTTTATTGATTCGAACTTCAAACTTTTAAACAACAGGATAGTTTGTGGTGAGAGAGGTAGAGGTATGAGAATGTACGGACATTATATTGTTTAACTAACACGACATCATTGTGGCACTTTACGTGCGCAAATTATATTCATCATCGTTATCATCATTATTATCATCATTATCATCATTATCATCATCATTATCACTAACAACATCGATACCATATAATTCCTAGCCGCATTTAATTAGTTTATCACTGATGAAATTACCAATAGACATCCGGCTAATATAAACAGGTGATCGATAGCACGCACGCACGCATGCGCGCGCACACACATACGCACGAAAACAGTTACATACCTTGTAATTAATTAAACCTAATTACGAGATAACATATGGACTTATATAATCTGAGCTCCAAGGCAGTATTTAATTAAAGTTTTGTTTCACTTGTTCCTTTTTTAATTCACTGCAGCCAAAACAAATGTTTGTTAGGCCACACAAATAAACAAAGCCAATGGACTAAAATAACAGCTAGAGCTAAATGTGTGTGCCATAACGGAGTATTAGCTATACTGCCAGAGGAGTCTATTGAATCACGATGACAACGTCCGGAGTATCGACCCACACAAGCAGCATAAGCCATCACGTGTCCTATATAGTTCTGTTCCTTGACGCCGTGTATCAAATGGGCCATAGGACCACGAGCGTAGATAGCGACATCTTCACCTCCGTGAGTCTCGTACCTCATCGGCACAAGCGATGGCTGAAGAAAGTCATCGGCGGCTGGGGGGAGCAGGGTAGATAAAAATCCAGGTGGATTAGTATAATTAGATTCGTGATTTTAAAAGCGTATTAAATTTTAACAACTTGTGAAAGTTTTTAATTTCCTACTTGGATCGACATCACCGTCTAAATCTTCTCTCTTATTTGATCCGGGACCGTTGGCGTACATTAACGCAGTAACGGGATACTCGTCTTTAACGTCTGCATATTCAAGGGCAAGATTGTCAACAAAACCTGAAAATAAATGATGATTAAGGTGATTGAAGGTTAAATGGGCCGAGCGACCTCCAAAGGTAATGAAGCGAAGTCAAAGATGAAGCAACCTTCAGATATGCCCACGCCGAGATTCGAACACGGGTGGTAGTGATCTGTAGTCTAACACGCTACCGCTAGACCACGGAGGCGCCCTTAAATGATGATTAATGTCATTGCCGTAATCATTACGCTTACGATAAATAGTCACATCGTAAAATAGACAGATGTGAATAATTCCATGTACATTGTCATAATTTCTTAATTTACCGAATATATTAATTGATAGACTAGATTAGCACAATTACATTACTCATGAGCCAGTCTGTAATGAGCACCTGATCGAATCAGATTAGCAGAATAGATTTCAATATCATGGTAGACAACTTTTACGACTAGTATGACATCTGGCGGCCATTAGGAAACTACAGTAGTGGGTCGTAAATGACGAACTATAGAATCTAGATTATATCCGGTCTGCACTTATGGCTAAATAAATCAAGGGTGATAAATAACTGACTTTTTAATTATTAAAGGTTTCTAGCAAGAAAAGGCTGAAGCATAAGTAATGTTGTTTTCTGTGTGAACTCTGAGGGCAATTTGTCACCAATCTCATCAGTTTGTATAGTTCATATACACCAGGAGCTGACAATGTTGGGTTTAGATGATTAAAACCTGTAGTTGATGACCTTGTACGTATCAGGTGTGAAACAAAATCTGTTACCTAAAATATTACTTCCTCGTGCCGGATAGGTGCCCAGTGTCAACGTATGTGAATGATCTGCCGTAATAATGATAAGTGTATCTTCTTCAATTGTCATAGCTAGAGCCCTTTGGATGGCCTCCTCAAATGCTAATGTATCTTCTAGAGCTTTCTTCGCACTACCATCATGGTGACCATGGTCAATTCGTCCTCCTGAAAATATATCATCCGTCCATCCATCCATCCATTTAATCTTAATTAATTGTTGCAGCTGCTGCTATTATTGTTACTACTGCTACTGCTACTACTACTACTAATACTACCATTACTACCTCCTTCTTTCTTCAACTAAAAGTCATTGACCTTTTTCCATTTGAATATTATGTAAAATTGTAAACAAAGGAAATAAAATATATATAAGCCAAACACAGATTTCAGTTAATTTTAGAAGATATATAGCCATATAATTTCTATTCCTAATGTGTCTTTTGGGTGTTTACTTGTTATGAATATGTTAGGAACATGTTTGTTTTTATAGCATTTTGTTGAGAATTCAAACTTATGTTCACATCTTTGTCAGAAGTAACCGGTTCCCCCATTTTAATAACACTTTCTCTGTTGCTTCTTTCGTACTGATATGTTTACTTATAGTTTATCCTTCGTTAGTGGCCATAGATCCATAAATAGCACTTGGTATACAGTTAGTAATGAACTGTGAGATAGACCTCTTGGACGGGGTTCGAAACCCAGTGCTATTACGTGTGTCTGTGTGTTGTTTCATCTGATCAAGTTAAACTACGTAGTCTCTCTCTCTCTCTCTCTCTCTCTCTCTCTCTCTCTCTCTCTCTCTCTCTCTCTCTCTCTCTCTCTCTCTGTTAGATGATGATGATGATGCTTGGTGTCTTACTGCCACTGTTGTGCACATGGTAGGCTAAATGGGCCGAACGACCTCCAATGGTAATGAAGCGAAGTCAAAGATGAAACACCACGGGTGGTAGTGATCTGTGATCCAACACGCTACCGTTACATCATGGAGGCGTCCTGCGCTCTCTGTTAGCAAATATTTAATCAAACAATGGCGCACGTGGTGATGTGACTATTTATGTTCGATCAGGGCCCAGTTATAGTTAGGTTTATAGGAAAAGATAGCACATGTACAAAGGTAAATATTATAGTTCACTTTTTCATGCTCATTGTAGGGCAGTGTAAAGGTCAACATATGTTGGACGTAAAGTGATAATAATAATACCATAAAAGAAAGTATGAAACAGCTAAAATACTATTATTACTACTATTACTATTAACACTATTAATTACTATTACTATTAATACTATCACTAATGATATTGCTGCTATTATTATTATTATTATTATTATTATTAGTATTATTACTATACCACTACTACTACTATACTACTACTACTGTTGCTACTACTACTGCTACATATTACTACTACTACTACTAGTAGTAGTAGTAGTAGTAGTAGTAGTAGTATTTAGTAATATTGCCAGCATTTCTACTAAGTGCTATTAGAGAACGTACCCTCAACCATCAAGAAATATCCTTTTTTATTTTTATCCAGGATAGATAAAGCCTTCTCCGTCATCTCAGCTATAGATGGCTCACCTGCTTTATCACTATGACGTTCTAATTCGTATTTCATGTGGTTAGGCTCAAATATACCTGTGCCATATATATATATATATATATATATATATATATATATATATATATAGAGAGAGAGAGAGAGAGAGAGAGAGAGAGAAGAGAGAAGAGAGAGAGAGAGAGAGAGAGAGAGAGAGAGAGAAGAAGAAGAGAGAGATAGATAGATAGATAGATAGATAGATAGATAGATAGATAGATAGATAGATAGATAGATAGATAGATAGCAGACATTTGGAATTCATGGTCAATTCCAATTCCGGAATTGGAATTGATTATTTAAAAAAAACTGGAATTAGAATTGAGAAATTTTGAATTGGAATTGAAGCTTCCTACAAAAAAAATAAATCCACAAATTAATTTACCATTTTCACAACTTTAACACTTACATGTGGTGTTACCAATATACTGGAACCAGAATGATCCAGAACTTGTTTTTATTTTTATTTAATGTTTCGGGGAAAATCCCAGGCTGTCGCTATGTTGGAGTGGTTAATGTAATTTCTTGCTCCAGCAGTTTAGTTCTCGTGCACGATGATGTAAATAGGCCAGGTGTGAACCACGATTGTCTTTTTATATATTTGTGGTTAATTTTAACAGATTTTAGTGGAAATACTTCCTCAAAGGCAGCTTTGTGCTTCCTAATAAAATAATTAATGGCCTCATTGGGATATTCAATTTGTAGAATGTTCCTAAAATCTGTCCAAGTATAACTTAAATATGGTTAAATTGAGTTCCGTGTAGAATCTGGTCTGCGGGTATTTGTTACAGGTTGGTTCTTGATGGAATAAAGTGCCAAAATTGTCAACTACATCAGTAATGATAATCCCTGATAAAGTGTAAGATGCTATCTGATTGGTATAAATATGGTTAATTAGAGTGGCTGGTGATCTGCCAACTCTAGTTGGTTTAGTAATGGTTGGTGCGAAACCATGCGAGAATAACTCCTCAAGGTAATCACCTATTTAATAGGTATTCATGTCACCTATTAAAATGTCATATTATTTTCCTTATTAATAGCATCCAAAATATCACATAAGGTGTCCGTAAATATATCAACGTCAGTATTTGGTCTATAAGGGTGTTTTATTGGATTTTGATTGAATTTCGGTAAATAATGATTCTAATATATGTGGAATAAATACGCTTAGATCATTACGAATTTTGAACTCCATCCTACTATCATGACAACAAGTAATTATATCATGATAGACGTGTATCATAATCACAACAAAATACTTTAGTGACCCCAATCAGGTCAAATGCAAATTTGTGTAAATCCCACAGCGAGTCGCGGAATGAATTTTCAATTTTTGGCAAGTCCTCTATAGTTTAAGTGAAAGTAAGATGTGAATTGTTGAAGTTTTCCCGTCATAACGTTAAACTCTAATATCATATATATATATATATATATATATATATATATATATATATATATATATATATATTAATAATATATATAATATATATATTATATATATATATACTATATATATATATATATATATATATATATATATATATATATATATATATATATATATATATATATATATATATATATATATATATATATATATATATACTAATACACACACACACACACACATATAAATATATATATATATATATATATATATATATATATATATATATATATATATATATATATATGCTATTACCTAAAAGAAAGTCCGTCTTTTCTGGATCTATTTTTGCGAATGATGTCTCATTCCAAACATAATGATAACTATGTCCCAGTTCATGGTGGTAATCAATCCACTCCTAAATCATTGATAATAATAATAATAATAATAATAATAATAATAATAATAATAAATATACAAATATTAGTTACGAACAGTGATTGAGCCAGTTTTCTCCACTGTACCTTTATCAAATTTCTGCCATCATGACGCTGTCCAGGGATGTCGGGATATTCTGGATCTTTGTCGTGATCCTTAGACATAAAGACTGCCCTTCCGCCGCCAAGAATAACCTATAAGAACAAAACCGAGCGAGAAACAAGTCGATAACTGAAACCCATCCGATAATAACTACCTTAACACCATAACACGAAATGAAGCTGTCCTCAAAATGGTATCTTTTTCTGTTATCTATAATAGGATAACTATCCGCTATTACCCTAATGTTTCGGTTGTCTACGAGTAGCTGTTTGGCCAGATCGTCAACGATTTCTCGACATTCTTCCGGTACAGCATGGTCCACTTCCCAGAAGCGCCATGGTGTATGTCCGTATGCTGCAGCTGGTGTGGCGTGTGTCAGACGTGTTGTGGTTACTAGGCCACTCCATTTTCCTGCATGTAATCAAATTACACAGATTATAACAACGTACGAGTATTGAGAATATGTTAATAACCTAGTAATTTAAAATGTTTGAAGATTCGTTATGGCACCATACTATACCACACCATACCATGTATTACATTCATTGTATATTCCATACCATCTATCATTGTCAGTTAATTGCTTCGGCTAATGTTTTATTGTTGTACCAAACCGTTAACCAAGACGTTAAATATACTTTTCTTAGTTTTAACCACTTAGTTGCTGCATTCGAAACACTTGAAGTATACATTTTTGAGCAGATTATCCAAAGAATTGTGCTTCTTAAAGCAGATTGAGATATGACACAAACTTACGATGTGCGAATATGTAAATGATTAATGTGTATCTAAACAATGAATATGGATGTTAACAGCCGTCTTATCCAAAAATCTCATCGAGAAAATAATAATTATGCTTTTTAAATATCACCAAACATGCGCGTGTTTTGTATGTATATGACCCCCCCCCCCCCCCGTTTAATCGTAGTAAAACATTGCTAGATATGGACATTATAAAATTATCTCTGAGAAATATAATTATTACCATCTTCTTCTGACCAATCCAACATAGTATCTACTTCATTTCCTGTCGCTGATTTACAGTCTTTCGTGATTACATTTTGATTCACACCAATCAGTCCAAACTTCGTCTTGAACCCCGACATCATGGCAGTAGCCGTGCCAGCAGAATCTGCCACCTGGCGGTCAACATTGTACGTCTGAAAATATAGAAAATGACCGATAAGCTGATAATGTGTCTGTGCGCGCGTCCGCCTTCGCGCGCGTGTGTGCCGAAGTTAGAGGGTTATTTATTGACGTATTAAAATACACATTTCTTCGCAAGTCGGTGTGCGCGCGGATTGCCAGACGTTTCACCGCCTTGGACGATTCACCTCCGACAATATCTGAACGGTTCACCGCCAAATTATTATTGTATGAATAGATATGTGAGAACACAAAACAATTGTTAACTGGTAGTGAGCGACATACTAATAGAAATGTATAACAAATATAATCGGAGTATAATCGGAGCGTAATATTACATGATGAATATTGCCCACCCGACATAGAGCTACAACAAACAAATACACAAAATGTTGAATTTTTATTCATATTTCCGACGATATCTCAAAAATATAATATCAGATATCAATGTGGTAGCGACATAGTAAAAGAAATACATAAAAAATATAATCGGAGTATATTTGAGTACCTGATAAATATTAACCACATCTACAACAAACAAATAGATATACACAAAATGTTGAATGTTGATTTTTAAATATTCAATATAATATATGAATGAGGTGGCAACATAGTAATAGAAATATATCAAAATATAATCGGACTATAGTTGAGGATTACATGATAAATATTGCCAACAAATACACAAACATCTGGCTCACTTTTTACGCTGATGGTTGGTCCACTCAGTCGTGAACACAGCTTCAAGAGATGTTTTGCGGATACCTCGCCATCAGTCAGGTTTTGCCAGACCTTGAAGATGATGGCGTGCATCTTGTGGTATTTGGCTCGCTGGTACCACAAGACCGCACCATTCGCAAGAAACTGTATTTGAAGACTGACGTTTACGGATTCTTTGTGCAGCGTGTCAATCAACAGGTGCTTGTTAATTAGTCAAAATAGTATCGAGATTCGAGAGGCAGAATATTACATGAAAATTATTTAGGGACTGAATACATTTCCTTTATATACACAATTCCGACAACATTAAACGTAATTAACACATTGGTAAGTTATCTCAGGTTTACTAGGAACAAGCATCTGTCTAGATGCAAATTGCATTTATTTTCCATTTAGTTCTAGCTTATCACATCTTAACTGCAATCTACCAACTTTATCTCTTTGTGAATGCGCATATATATATTATGTGTGTGTGTGTGTGTGTGTGTGTGTGTGTGTGTGTGTGTGTGTGTGTGTGTGTGTGTGTGTTGCGTGTGCGTGCGTGTGTGTGCGTGTGCGTTTTACATATAAAGAGGCAACAGGCACAGCACATCAACACATCTAAACATCCTTCTAGACCTAAATCCTAAATCCATAAATCTAAATAAAAATACAACTATACATACATTAATCTAAAAATAAAATGTTCCATACATCCACATATTGATAGATGTATGCGTATACCTATGCATGTGTCTGGTCTACTCATCAGCCTGTGGGAACCAGCTAATTCGCTTTTCGTACGCGACAAATATGTCACGCCCACAGGAAAGTGGCTACATGCAGGCTACGTACAAAAAGCGGAAGCACGTAACGCACATACCATTTGATATCACAGCTCGCAGCAAACAACACGTGCTTATTTGCTTGCTTGCTTGTAGTTTGGGGAGTATCCCCAGGCTGTCGCTTGTTTGGCACAGCCTCTGTGGTGGAGTCCTTCTCCGTAGAGTTTCTGTATCTGAAAATGACTTTGTAAAGTTCCGGTCCCGGACGTACCGGTGCCGAACCTTTACAAAAGATTTACTGTGTGTTGTTTGGCTTTTGCCAGATGTATGGGTCTTGGCTACGTGCTTGTTGTTCAACCAGAGAGCTTAAATATAGAGGCGTTACTCTTACCGCGCCATGTTGAATTTTGAACCAGTGGCGCCTCAAGCGACCGGAGGTATTTCTCAGATAAACAAAAGCTCTGGTTGTCCACATCTGATCGTGTACATGTGTGCGCATGGTTGAAATGAATTGCCAATACTAGTACTATATGTTACATGATCACATATTCTTTTATTAATTAACACTTTAATTGTGCATACATGATATCGAAAAAAAACGAAGCTCTGAAACTGTAAATAAAGAATTAAGTGAATTCACAGCCCAGTCACTTAATTCACAGCCTACAATTTGCGATCACTTGACAGCTTTTTTTAAATGAAAACAATTAGGTATATATGAGGTAAATGCATACAAACATACTTTCATCGTCTTAATTTATCATAGCCCTTAAATTTTTATTTATTTGGATATATACATATAATGATATATCCAGCTATTATAACGCAACCATAACACAATTCACCATATATTCATCATGTCTGTTTATCATATATTACTAAAAAAATCATAAGTTCATTTAAAGTCTACACCTCAATAATATAGACCATGCAATATAGGCCTTCCCAGCTGAGAACAAAGAATATTAATATAGATGGAATATTAACAATGTTTATGTTTACCTAAACATGTTAGAGATAGAGAAATTAATACTTTCATACAATAAGCGGGATCAAATCTCTTGTGCCACGTGTTCATCTACAGTTACAATCAGTCATTTGTTATCAAATGGACAGAATAACCCAAATTGCTTCCAGCTCTAAACAACCACTATTACAAAAATATGACATTTAGTCCAGATCAGTGAACTGTTTAAAGTTAGACAGAATATATCCAGATATGTAATAGACACATGCATTGACCACTGTAACAGAACACTCAAAATCATCTATCACATCCAACACAGTAAATCTGTATCCAAGAGATTGGCCCGTTTACATGGTATCTCATCATCATAGAACTTCAAGAACTGAAACAGAACAATAGCTTTAAAATAATGACTTGAACCAAGTGAATACACAATGTGTAAACACATGTTTTCCTTTTATTCAAGTTGGTTAAAGAATTTGATTTGATATGCATTTAAGTTATGAAGAGAAGTATACCAATTAAAGCATGTGAGCTAAACATTCAGGTACTAACTAATTCGGGTGTTGGTAATCTTTTTTTGTATTAAGATATGAAATGGGCTGACAAAATTTCATGGGTTTGATGCCTTGTTTCTTGTTTAATTAATTTATAATACCAATTTTCACCATTAATATTTATAAATATTAATTACCATCACAGCTTGCCCCGTCCCCTGTATAGGTCTCCTATCTGGTAATACCTTCCTCTTTGATTTCAATGGATGCATGCGGTGGATTTGGTACATCAAAAATAGTTGGAATAGCATTCTAAATCAGTTTATCTCTTGTCTGGTTCTTGAATTCCGTTTCAGTGAAGTGCATATCATACATTGTACAGTTAGTATTCAAGTAATTTAAATCTTTCCTCATCATATATCATAACGACAACAATTAATAACCCATCTTTAACTTCTGTCATTAGAAAAAATAACAAAATGAATGTTTCTACCACTAGTTGAGGTATTTAATAATTAATTTCCTAACATTTAAATTATAAATAAAAGTCCATATATATCTATAAGTACCAATTGCTTACGTTTAAAAATAAATATGGATGCAGGTGATCATGTAAATACTCAGCTACTTATAATTACTGTAATTAGGGTAAAATTATCTGATTATAGTAATGTAATTTTAAAAGTCCAATTATATTATTAACAATAACAAAGTAAAATATACCTCCCGCCCATAACATCTTCAGTGGCTCCAATACATGTAAATGTAAGCTTATGTATATCTTACATACCCCTTTTGTGATTAATAGGGTGATATTGTTCAATAAAATTTAATCAGATTTTGTCTGAAACAAATATAGATCTAGATAGATCTCGCTTAGGCCTACTGCTTGGGTCATGTCAAGTAGAGGGTGTGTCTACTTCAAATTGTTATGCTTATTTTTTTAAATGCCCTTTATTTAAAAAAAGCCAGATCATATCACATTTTTACACTAGCTTTCATTTCCTTTCGGGAATGTTTTTATTAGCGCATACTTTTCCTGTTACTGCAGACGAAAGCGACGCAGAACGAACCAGTGCCATTAGGCGCCATGTTAACCAAGGGAGCTGTCCGTGACAATCTACTCCCTGGCGCTCATTGAATTCAAAATGGTGCCCCATGTTAAAATGCGAAGTAACACGTCTTGTTATAAATAGTCTTTGGTTCAATGATGACTGGGTACATACATATCATAACTATTTTGACACCACAGTTTACATTCAACAGTAATTTCCTGTGGTCCAAACGAAACCTGTAAATATAACATTTCGACACCTCAGATGCTGACCTCAGCTTTATTCTGGGTTCGAATGACTAAATAAAGGCTACCTATATGAACCAGATACACGTCCGATTAGTCTAGCGTCGAAGTTCTTCTCTAATCTAAGTGAAAAGTTAGGGCTTGTATAGACTCTCAGCGTGTTAACAAACATTACATTTTTCCGACGACGCGAGAATGTACACTAACTCAGAATGGAATCATTGCAGTGATTTAATTAAAATAAAAATAAAGTAGCAATATTGCACAATGGATTATTACTGGACTAGAACGAAATATCGACTCAAACCTGAGTAAATACTATGATTTACTCGAACCTAACAGCTAATCCTCATACGTTTCTGTTCACCACTAAGTGAACATTCACGCCTAATTTAGCGTCCCTAAGTATATGCAGTTAGGTGTGGTGGGATCTAAATTAAAACTTGATCTTTTTGACCCATGGTCGAGAACAGCGGATTTCAGACAGATCTCCGATACTGCGAATGACACGTCGGGATTATAATAGCTATGCATTTAACAAATTTCCTATATCAGTGTAACCTAATTACTCAATATGGGAAAAAAACTCTGTCCGCAGCTTAATACCCATGGAGATGTCTACCGGAGTAACAAACGACTCCAGGAGTATAAATCCATCAAGCAGCATTGTATGAATTAATAGGCCGTTTCGCCAGACCACATAAGAGGACAACAATATAGATTCTACATTATACATAACAAAGCTAATAAATTCAAACATGTTGTAATAACGACATAACTTTCTCACATTGGTGTAATAAGGAATCTGGATGTAATCCTCAATTATAGTCCGATTATATATTTTATATATTTCTATTATTGAGTCGCAACCAGTAAAAAATTGGTTCATGTTTCCCCGCAGATCTATTCATACAATATTATTTTGGCGGTGAACCGTCTAGGTTGGCGGTGAACCGTCTAGGCATAAATCAGCTTTCGGCGGTGAACCGTCCAGATAATTTCGGAGGTGAATCGTCCAAGGCGATGAAAGGTCCAGCACCCTGCGCGCGCTTATGTGTATATGTATCAGTGAGTGAGTGAGTGAGTGAGTGAGTGGGCGAGCGAGTGAGTGATTGGAAACGAATCTTAGCACTTATGAGTTACGTGGGATACCAATGCACTTACTGATTCAATTCTGGAACTTGAATGTTACTAACAGTAATTATTTTTCGCCGTCTTATATATCTAAATACCATCTCTTATTAATGACGTTGTTAATTAATACGTGAATATTTGGCTTTGACGTAAATACACATTTTTATCAGAACTCCTTTGTGATAATTCCCATAATCAGCTTCGTCTCAAACGGAATATAGAAACAGCATCTTTCAAAATAATGTTTTATCTCGTTAATCTTCCAGGTAATATTGAGCTTGTTAATCACGGATTACTCGTTTATTAATCATCGTCTACCCGACTTAACCTTCGTACCTTAATATTGTCGTCGTTGAAATGATGTTATTTTTACACCAATAATAATTTACTGCTATAACGATGGCTATATCGTGAGGTCAGCAGAACAATAATGACGATGAAAACAACAACAAAAACAACAACAACATAAATAATAATAATAATAAAAATAATAATAGTAATAATAATAATATCATCATCATCATCATCATCACAGTCATCATCATCATCATCATCATCATCCACGTAAAGGTAGTGAAACCACATATAAACTTATCCAAGAAGATAATTCAATTGCAGTAATTCTAATTTAGAGGCATAAAGGTGTAATTTGCACTCGGTAGGCTAATTGGACAAATTAGTATGAATAATTAATAATATTTCTGCTTCAGCTCTGATATAAGAATAGATGAAAAAGAAAAGGTAATATAAATTGTATTTATAAGCGAAGTTCTGATTAAGCTTACGCTGTCTAAAAAAGGTCAAAGGAATTTTGTAGGCGCTAGATTGGCCCCGTTCTACATTCTTCACAAATGCAATCAACTGATTAAAAATAAATATCGCATTCATAAACCACCAAATCTTTAGTGGCCCCTTTCTCAACCACCATAAATACGGGTAGTTATGGGCTATTTCTATGTTACCTTTGAAAGTGCTACATTTGGGAAGTCCTCAAAATTGAGTACCGTCTCCTCGCCAGGGTTTCCAGACTTCTGACCTTTGTATATACGAGCTGCTGTCACAGTACTCGCTCCCATGCCATCGCCGATGAATAGGATTACGTTCTTCGCTATGTTGTCAATGCGCTTCTTCGTCAACGCTTCTTTGATGTAGCTCTCTCCAAGTTCGAACCATTCTTTGTGAATGTGAAGAGAAAGATTTACTTTTCCACTTCAAGCAAATGTAATTTAAGTGCATTGCACAAACTCATATCAGACGCCATTCTCTTGGTACTACATATACAATGCATTTGTCACATGTAAATAATGGTGTAGCGGGTATTAGATCGTTTCTGAAGGTTCACAGATCAGCTTGTATTTATCTTAAGATTTCTGCTTGTTCATTTGTACTTGTACTTATTGATATTTTGGGTAGAGACCCCTGATTGTTGCCTATTGAACTTATTCACACTCTTGTGTTTGTATTTACGCTTCAAGTTACGCTGGCGTTCATACGTGTGGGTGGTGTGTGCGGGTATTCCTACGCGTGCGCATGCGTAAACCGTAATGGAATATTACAATAAAATGACTTACCGTCTTTATAATGTACAGATGCACATTTGCATTGCGTTTGTAACACCAGCCAGACAAAAAATATAGAATTAAATATATTGGCAAGAGCCATATCTTGTTTATAACATTACTAAACAGTGCACACTCACAAAAGCTATAACCACTTTATAAAATGTGAATGGTATTAAACTGTTACACCAGATAAGTTCAAGTCGACCCAGTTCCATATATTGACCAATGACTGGGATGCTGAGCGTGTATCACATCAGCTTGGCTAATATACGGTTATAGATTACAGTAGAATCGATATAATCACGATCCGACAAATCAAAGGAATTGATTAGTTCAAATTCATTTGTAAAGTAGCTGTTTTTACCAGTGTTGATACATTCAACTGATTTTTAAGTGTAACTTGACTGATTATAGATCTATTTAGAGTTAATATTTTCAAGGCGAGCAGAAAATTGACAGGACTAGTAAATTTTCAGTTTGAGTCTTCCAGCAGGCGAGTACAATTATTAGGGTAAAATAATGAAGCGTCTGCAGCAACATGTTATGCTACAGATATAGCCATTCCGTTTCAGTTATCCATCTGCTGAACATACCCCCGGCGTTAAAATGTTTTAAGCCAGACAACGGGTTGTGGACACAGGGGAAACGTGCGACAGTGGGAACAGCGTGCTGTGTCGTCATCGTCATCGCACAAAATTCCCTCCAAGTTATCCCCCTGCCCCGGGTATATTTTCCCAATCAATTTATA